>SJXQ01002246.1:19751-67534 GCA_006408695.1 Aepyceros melampus | reverse complement strand
GTGAGACTCTAGGACCCAGCTCTTCCTGCCAGTAGTCTGGCACTAACTTCAGGACCTGGCTTCACCCAACAGTAGGGGGTGGGGGCAATAGCCCCAGAGTCTTCTGGATCCTGACCTCACCCACCAGTGAGCCAGCACTAGCCAGGGAGACCTTAGGTTTCTGAAGCCAGCTGCCTCCTGACCAGAACCCCTTATCATCTGCGTAAGGCAGAGCCTGACAACCAACTGGGCTGGGGCCAACCAAGCCCACCAGGTTACCCACACAGTCAGTCTGCAACAACAAAGGACCACGCAGCCCTCTTATGGAATCCCTAGAGCATACAGCTTGGGTGATGAGAGTGGAGTGCACTGCCAGGACACACAGGAGTCCTCCTACAGTGGCCACTTCTCCAGGGTTGAGAAAGGTAACTAACCTGTGTGTGCATGCCTGCCAAGTCGCTTCAGTTCTGTCTGACTCATTGCGATCCTGTGGACTGTAGCCCTCCAGGTTCCTCTGTCCATGGGATTTCCCAGGGAAGAATACTGGAATGGGGTACCCTTTCCTCCTCCAGGGGATCTTCCCAACTCAAGGATTGAACCCACATCTCTCAGTCTCCTGCATTGACAGGTGGGTTCTTTACCACTAGCGCCACCCGGAAAGCCCTTAACTAATCTGCTGAATACATAAAAATACCCATAGTGGACTTCCCTGGTGGTTCAGTGGGTAAGGCTCCATGTTCCCAATGCTAGGGCCCCAGGTTCCATCCCTAGACAGGGAAATAGATCCCAAATATTGCAACTAAGACCTGGTACAGCCTCATAAATATATATATTTAAAAAAATACCTATAGTAACTTAGACAAAAATAAGACTGCGGAGGAATGCATTCCAGACAAAAGAAAGTGAAAATGTTAGTTGCTTAGTCATGTCCGACTCTTTGAGACCCCATGGACTGTAGCCCTCCAGGCTCCTCTGTCAGTGGGATTCTCCAGGCAACAACACTGGAGTGGGTTGCCATTCCCTTCTCCAGGGGATCTTCCCGACCAGGTACTGAACCCTGCTCTCCCCCATTGTAGGTAGATTCTTTTCTATCTGGGTCACCAGAGAAGCCTGGTGTTCCAGACAAAGGAACAAGTTTAAATCCTAGAAGGACTAAGTGGAGATATGCAATCTAACCAACAAAGACTTCAGAGTAAAGATTGTAAGCATGATGAGTTGTAAATAAAACAACAAAAAATATAGAGATTAAAAGCAACAAAGGAAAAACAACAAATAACATACAAGGGAACTCCCATAAGGTTATCAGCAGAAATTCTGCAGACCAGATGGGAGGCACAGTGTATTCAGAGTGATGAAAAAGAAAAACCCACAACCAAGAATAGTCTACTTAGCAAAGCTCTGTAGGTTTGATGAAGAAATAAAAAGCTTTACAGATAAGCAAATGCTAAAAGATGTCAGCAGGACTTCCCTGGTGTCTCAGCAGTAGAGAATCTGCCTGCCAATGCAGGAGATGTGGGTTCGATCCCTCGGTTGGGAAGATCTCCTGGAGAAGGATATGGCAGCCCACTCTAGGATTCTTGCCTGGGAAATCCCAGAGACAGAGGAGCCTGGTGGGCTTCAAAGTCCATGGGGTCACAAAAGAGTCGGGCATGACTTAGTGACTATACAACGATAACGAAAGAGTTCAGCACCACCAAACCGACTTTACACCAAATGCTAAAGGAATTTTTCTCTAGGTGAAAAAAGAAAAGGCCACAACTAGAAGCAAGAAAATTACAAAATGAAGGAGCTCACCAGAAAACACAAACATATAGCAAAGGTAAGAAATCATCTGCACACAAAGCTAGTGGGGAAGTTAAAAGACAAAAGTAGTAAAATTATCTATATCCACAATAAACAGGAAAGGGACACACAAAATGATTAGATATAAAATAAGATATCAAAAAGAATACTCCTAAGGGGAGGAGAGTACAAATGGAGAGTTTTAAAAATGCGTTTGAAATGAGATCAACAACTTAAATCAATTTATATAAAAGCCCAATCATTTATATAAAAGCACTGTGCATGTTCCAGAAGAGACATACTTTCTTTGAAGTATTTGCATTATAATTTTTCAAAGCTTAGTTTTGTTGCTACCTGCCTCTGCTGTATCTCAAGTTTATATAGGGAGTCCAGAATTAGAGAATTAAACAAAAAATAACTAATTCCTGATTACTCTTTGGGCACTAATTGGGTTTCAAGTATCCATTTATCCTGGCAAAATAATGAACTAAATTTATTAAGTATTTTCATTACAGTTTTATTATTCCTTGAAGATTTCCAAGCTGTCTGTATTGGGCATTCATGGGCTATTATTAACTAAACTAGGCAGAAGGTAAAGAAAATCGTATGTTTATTTTTGATGTACAGGATTTTAACATTTCAAGGAGATTATATGCAAGCTGGATAAATGTAAAGAAACATTCTAAGTAAAATATGTATTTAGTGCAAGTAAACTCTGAGACCCCTGCTGTTATTTGCTGTTGTTGGCACCATAAAACAAATGATACTATCTTTTGTTTTACAGAGTTTGCATCGCATATTGTAAGGTAACCAAAAGCTATATTCTCTGCCTAGAACAATTAATATAACCATCAGTGGCAGTGGTTTACATGGCTATAATTATCTCTGGCTTTTATACAGTTCTTTCTTATTAAGTATTTTAATCATGATGTTACTGAATTTATCCTTTTGTTGATGATAGTGGGAAATAGACAGTTTTCTCTTGCAGCAGTTTTTAGAGCCCTAGGGATTTGGTTTTTCTGTTATGTTGATGATGGTTCTTTAGCTTTAAATTGTGTGATTTACATGAAAAAGTATCCCCACTTTTGTCCCTTCCGAAATTTGCAGGAGGTGTTAAAAGAGAAAACTGAGGTAAATGCTACCAGTAGAATGATACATTTAATATTTTTTTTTTCTACGCTGTAAATCTCTGTTGAACTCAGCTATTCTCTGCATCTTACAACGTTGCATCTGCCAATGAAACAGCAGCAGTCTTGGATATTTCTACCAGGGCTGTGGCTGCAGCCTTCTAACTGGATTTTCTCCTCAGTTTTATTCTCCTTCATTCAAATTTCTGTTCCTCAGAGAGGAATTCTCTGGTCCTCCAGTGGAAACAACACGCCAACACTCTTTCCATTACCTTATTTTACTTTTCTTTGAAATATGTATTTTCTTTGACGTATATTTATTGACTCTTTTCCCTTTAGAATGTCCAGTCCATTGGTTCATGAAATTTGTTCCCTGCTGTATCTAGAACATCTAAAACAGTTCTTGGCATATAGTCCATATGTAATAAACATTCATAGTAAGAGAATAAACATTGCTAGATGTCATGGCTTAACACAATTGTGTTTTAAGTGAGAACTTATAAAATACACTGTGCTCAGTTCTAATCACACAGACAACAACAGTTGTCTGTATGGGGCTTACACTTCTGGGTACCACGGGGTGATAAACAATGGAGAAAGAGTTCTTAAAATGTTACCATCTTCAGGGCACACAAGAGGCAATAGACCCAGGAGCTCAGTCTTTCTGTGAAAGAAGCCTAGTAGCTTATCATCACAACTGCAGCTTGAAGGGCAGGCTTCTTATTAAACACACATTTAAGTGCCAACTGGAAAGTATTCCAGAGACCTTAAGGGTGGGTGATAGCCGCACCCTCTTTCTCTACAACACTCTAGAATGCCAGTAATTCCTGAAGGGGTAGGGGGAGCTTCTATATGTGTCCAGCGCCTTGGTTTTTAGTTTGGGTGCCCTATCTTTGTGCCTAAGGAATGCCCCTTGATACTCTGGCTCTGGCAGCCAGGGAGCTCACATGTCTGGGTCCTGCAAGACTGTAATAATCAGAGACTCAGTTCTTAGCTGGCTGCCATTCCCAGGACACTGCACAGAACAGACCCAGCTAAAAGCCAGTCTTTCTGTGAAAGAGGTCCTGAAGCTTCAGCCTGCAGGGGAGGGTTCAGCGTGGGCACAGCTAGGGGCCTGCGGGTGTGCCCTCAGGGAATGTAGTTGTGGTGCACACTGCTTTTGTGCTTCACTCTGCCTCACTACATCTCACTGATATCTCCGGATGTGAGTGGAAGCTTGCCTGGAGCCCAGATTCTTGTGCTGCCACTCAGGCAGGGGACACCTCCAGATTACCTATCACTGGTGGTCAGCAGGGCTTATGCTAGCAACCCCACAGGACTGTATATATTTGCATACTTTAGAAACTACTGCTTGAGGGTCTGAATTCCAGACAGTCTGAATCTAAGTGGTCGAGATCCTTTCCTTTGGGACACTAACAGGTCTTGGCACACTCTCAATTACTCAGTTCAGTTCAGTTCAGTCTCAATTACTAGGGGCCATTAAAAATAAAATAGTTTGTGTGGATAACAAAGGTTTGAGAAACAACCAAGAGCCAGAAAATGTTGAAAGATAAGGCTTATCCCCTGTATGAAACTGCTCCTTTGAGATTGGGAGAGTCTGTTTTATCTAATGTATAGAAACAAACACAAAGAGTCCAGAAAAATGAAGAGACAGAGGAATATATTCCAAACTAAAGAAGAAGATAAAACCTCAGAAAAAATCTTAATGAAACAGAGATAAGTAATTTACCTAATAAAGAGTTCAAAATAATGATGATAGCAGTATTCACCAAACTTGAGAGTAGAATGAATAAACTGAGTGAGAATTTCAACAGAGATAGAAATTAAAGTATCAAATAGAAGTCAAAGAGATAAAGAATATAATAACTATACTGAAAAATTCACTAGAGAGTTTCAACAGAAGACTAGATGAAACAGAGAAAGGATCAGTCAACTCACAGACAGAGCAGTGGAACTCATTGAATTACAGCAATAAAAAAGGATTTTGAAAAGTGAGGATAGCTTAGGAGATTTATGAGACAACATCAAGCTAACATTTGAATTATAGGGATTCTCAAAGTGGAATAGAGCAATAAAAGGGTCAGAAAATTCATTGAAAGAAATAATGACTACAAACTTCCCTACCTTGGGGAAGGAAGCAGACATCTGGATTTAGGAAATCCTATTGTCAAGGGAGTATGTGATTTTCTTGGTTCTGTCTCACCACTGCAAAGATTTGAATGTGAAATGGCATACCAATGTTTTAGCTTGGTTACAGCTCAGTTTTATTAGGAAAAGCAAAGGATAGTATACCCTCAAGGTATGAGGGTGGGCTGATCCCAAAGGAGAGGACTCAATCCTTCTAGGCTTCCTCCTTTTATACATTTGTCTCCTCCCTCCAAGCCTACCCTATGCAAATTGGGCTAGCTAAGAAGGGGAAGTGTTTGTTTCACCTGAAGTTCTCACTTGTCTGCAGATTTCCTTTTTTTTTTTTTTTCCATTTTCATGAGCTTTTTCCTTTCTTTGTCTCTTAGCCCCTGCCATTTTGAACTCCTTTTTCCCTGTTCTAACTACCTAACACTATCAAATTCCAAAGAGAGTTTTCACAGAAAAAGAACAAACAGCCCTAAAATTTATGTGGGACTATAAAAGACTCCAAACATTACAATCTTTGGAAAGAAGCAAAAGCTGTAGGCACCAAGCTCCATGATTTCAAATGCTATTATGAAGCTGTAGTAACTAAAACAGTTTGGTATTGGCATAAAAACAGACACAGAGATTAAGGGACTAGGATAGAGAATCCAGAAATAAATCCACACATTTATGGTTAGTTCATTTACAACAAAGAAACCAAAAAAATAAAGACAATAAACAATAAATAAACAAAAATCTTCAATAAATGGTTTTGGGAAAACTGGACCTGTACCTTACACCACATGCAAAAATCAATTCAAAATGGATTAATTACCTGAATATAAGACCTAAAACAATAGAACTCCTAGAAAATAACAGGCAGTAAACTCTTTGATATCAGTCTTTACAATAATAATTTTTTTTTTTGCACTTGTCACCAAAGGCAAAGGCAACAAACGTTTAAAAAAAAACAAAAACAAAAACAAATAAGAGTACATCAAATTAAAGAGCTTCTGCAAGGTAAAAGAAGTCATCAACAAAATGAAAGGTCATTTACTGAATGGGGGCATTATCATAAATAATGTAGCTGATAAAGAACTTATACAACTCAGTAGCAAAAAATGAAAAAAAAATTCAATTTAAAAATAGGCAGAAGTTCTGAATAAACAAAGAGCTTACTGAATGGACATTTTTCCAAAGAAGACATGCAGATGTCTAACAGATGCATGAAAGATGCTTAACATCACTAGTCATCAGGGAAATTAAAATCAAAATAATGAGATATCACTTCACACCTGTTAGAATAGCAATCTATCAAAAAGATAAGAAAGAACAAGTGTTAGTGAGGATGTGGAAAAAAGGAATCCATGTGCATTGGTGGTGGTGATGTAGCTGTTATGCAAAACAGTATAGAGAAATTAAAAATAAATAAGACTGACATATAATTTGGTATTCCCACTTCTGTGTATATATCCGAAGGAGATTAAAACAAGCTAGGGAAGTTAAAACACATACCCTCATGTTCATTGCAGCTCTATTCACAGTAGTCAAGACATGGAAACAAACTTAACTTTAAATGGCTAAAGAAGTTGTTACAAATATGTGTGTTTATATATATATAATTTCATTATATATATGAAATTATAGTATTTATATATTATATAATAAACATAATATATAATATAATAGATTGTATTATATATAATGAAATATTATTCAGCTATAAGAATAGAAGTGAATCTTACCATTTGTGACAGCATGGATGGACCTTGAGGGAATCATGCTAAGTGAAATAAGTCAAAGTGAGACAAATACCATATAATAACACTTTTATGTGGAATATAAAAACAAAGCAAAAATGAAAAAATGAACTCATAGTTAGATTAGTGGTTTCCAGAAGTGGGTGGGAGTTGGCCAAAAGATATAGACATTTAATTATAAGATAAAAGAGTCCTGGGCATGTAATTCACAGCAGGGTGACAGCAATTAACAATGTGTGTGCTCAGTCACTCAGTCATGTCCAACTTTTTGCAACCCCTTGGACTATAGCCCATCAGGCTCCTCTGTCATGAAATTATCCAGGCAAGAATATTAGAGTGATATTCCATTCCAATGGAGTGGTTGCCATTTCCCACTCCATGGGATCTTCCCAAGTGGGAATTGAACCCATATCTCCTGTATTGCAGGAGGATTCTTTACCCACTGAGCCACCTGGGAAACCCTAATATGGTCATAAGTAAATACTAAGTTAAGAACTTCCAGTGTCACTTCAGGTCATCTGCCCAGTCTGGTCTGCACTGGTCACTCTCTTTAAGGAAAATGATATATTGGCATTATACATAAAATCACTGAAGATCTCTGCATAAGATAGCTGTATAAGGCAAGTGGTACAGGATTCCTTAGTCCTCTTATAGGATTAAGGAAGGCATGTTGTCTTCTAAGGAGTTACATGGCTGGGGCCAGAAGGAGAAAAATTGATCTTTATAGTTGAGCAGATATTTCTGCTTTTGGGGAGGTCTGGTTAACATGTAACACAGATGCACAATGCACACAAGAGAAGAGGGAGGAAGCCCAGATGGGTGGAGAAAATTCTTATGTTTAAGTTTTTCTTATATTTCCTTAAAATGTGAGCTTTTATTTCATTATGGGTGAATAACTAGACTTAACTGTGGCTATCATTTTGCAATATACACAAACACTGAATCATTACATTGTATACCAAAAATTAATATAATATTATATGTCAAAAGGTACCTCAAGAAGAAAACCAACAAAAAACCCCCAAACCTAAAGTTAGAGGGTTGTTTTAGTGTGTTATCAAACAACAAAGACCTTGTGAAAGACATAGTTTAAAAATGGACTATAATTTCCTTTCAGGTAAATATTTTCATTAGTGCAGATAAGAGTTTATATAGGTTTATGCTTATGGTTCTATATTAATTTTCTCAGCACTGAAATATTTATTGAGCTTCATAATTCACATTATTTCTGCAAAATATGTGGCATCTTCATCTTATGCTGTTCACCAACCTCATTGTCATTAATGAGTAGAGTGATCATATTTGCTTTTATTTCTAGAATTTGAATCTTCTCATGACTTAAGATATTCATTGAAGTAATTTTTTGTAGGGGAGGAAAATTTTTCTTTTTACTCTGCACATTTCAGGTTCTCTAGTGGGACCTTGTAAATTAGACTAACAAAGACAGATTAACAAAAGAAAAAGCAAATAAAAGTTTATTAACATATGCATCCTGAGTGTTCATTGGAAGGACTGATGTTGAAGCTGAAAGTCCAATACTTTGGCCACCTAATGCGAAGAGCTGACTCATTTGAAAAGACTCTGATGCTGGGAAAGATTGAGGGTGGGAGGAGAAGGGGCCGACAGAGGATGAGATGGTTGGATGTCATCACCAACGCAATGGACATGAGTTTGGGTGAACTCCGGGAGTTGGTGATGGACAGGGAGGCCTGGTGTGCTGAAGTCCATGGGGTCACAGAGTCAGAAACGACTGAGCGACTGAACTGAACTGAACATGATCATCACACATATACATGGTTGTACTCAGTGTCGAGTAATTTACTGGGGTGGTTAGAAACCAGTCTTATGTTGCATCTTAGCAAAGAGCAATACATTTTTGGAGAAATGACAAGTCAAAGAAAGGACTTCTAGGGTGGCAAACTGTGGAGGTAAATGTATCGGGGAACTAATGGTGAATAAAGTCAAGTTAGTAAAGTTTGATTTGAAGATTGCTCTGATGCATCTCTGGGGAAATCATGGTCTAGAGCTGTCAATGGTGATTAACTTCTTTCTAATAGAGGGGTCAGAACACTTTTACAAATTTATGTCCTATTTTTAGGCAAATGAGGGAAGCAGAGAGCTTTCCTTGCATCTGTTTCTTCTCAACTACATTCATGCTAATATTATCTTTATGCTAAAGTGGCATGTTTTGCTACCCATCACTTATATATTATCTCTATTCACCTTTTAATGAAACTACATAACCTTTTGTCCTAAGATAATTATTTCCTCAATTTCAGCATTAATTTTCTCACTCGTGTGCCTCTTTATGCTTTATAATTAAATCTATAAAAGTTCCCACAACATTTTCAGAAATTAGGCTTTAGTTTGCATAGTATCCCTTACTGATAATCCAAAAATGTTACCAAGTCCAAGCTCTCTCTGCTCACTGCCTGACAGCCAATATATCTGAGACTCGAGTTGTTGCGGCAAGGAATGTAGTTTTATTCGGAAAGCCAACTGACTGAGAAGATGTCAGCCTAATGTCTCAAAATAGCCATCTTATCAGGGTCTGGATGCCAATTCCTTTCATAGAAGGAAAGAGAGAAGCGGTGAGGAACTAAAGTTAAAAGGCAGAATAGAGAAGGAGAGGCAATGAGGAAGTAAAGTAAAAAGGGCCATCAGTCTTGTGAAAACATCTCTGGGAAAGGCCCACATGGGGAAGGAATGTGTTCATTTCTTCTGTCTGGCAGCCATACACAGGAGGACAGGGTCAGATGATCTCTCTGTGAGCTGACTAAAGGCACTTTAGTTTAACAGACAGGCAGAGGGGCAGGGTTCTCTGAGGCAGAGAACCACTAACCACTATGTATGATTAGTGGTGGTGGTGGTTCAGTTGCCCACTTGTGTCCAGCTCTTTGCAACCCCATAGACGGTAGCGTGCCAGGCTCCTCTGTCCATGGAATTTCCCAGGCAAGAATACTGGAGTGTGTTGCCATTTCTTCCCCAGTAGATCCTACGTCTCCTGCATTGCAGGCAGATTCTTTACTGACTGAGACACCAGGAAAGCTCCTAGTGTATGATTATAATAGCAAAAGCAAAGAAAAGCAAGTCAAAGAAACAGATCCAACATGGAGCCAGATTGGCTCTCCCTTGCAACCAAAATAATACTTTGGGGGGGGGAGGCTATCTTAAGTTTCAGGAAAAATTGCCCTCCTTATTATTCATGTAAACTTACCCTTTATTCTCTAATTACAATTTATTACAGTTTTTAACTTTGGCTGCTCTTAGAATTCCTGCCCACCATTTTGTTTTTGTTTTAGGACACCTATGCTAATAGGATGTTTCTGCAATTTGAATCTAACTGAGCATAAAAAAATTGCTTAGAACAATATAAATATAAGCATTTTTCATTAGTAATTTCACTCAGAAGTATTTTCCTCTAATAAAAGCTAGTGAACACATACTATAAATGAAGCAGAGCAAATAACTCTTAATCTTTTCTTATTCCCATGAATGATTACAGTATTTATTTAATCAATCACATAATGTCTTTCTCAGTCTTTGAAGTATTATATTTGAGGATAAAGGTTTTTATAACAGCAGCATTATTTGTAGTGTTGTCTTACCAAATTAAAAGGTTTCAGTGTAATATGATAGGATTTTATTTGTACTGAGCACTGTCACTTACCCTTTCTCTTTTGCCCTAGAATGTGAGTCAAATCATTATTCCCACTTAGATGCAAAATAATGTAAATGTTGAATTATGTGAAACAAAGCCACACCAGTGAGCAAGTTCTAATATTGCAGCTCTGACTGACAGAACACTTCCTTGTTCATTTACCTGTACCTGTAAGTCCAAAGTTAACATTCATGGAAATTAGGTACACCTCATCTCAAGGCAATGGCACCCCACTCCAGTACTCTTGCCTGGAAAATCCCATGGTTGGAGGAGCCTGGTGGGCTGCAATCCATGGGATCACTAAAGTCAGACACAACTGAGCGACTTCACTTTCAGTTTTCACTTTCATGCACTGAAGAAGGAAATGGCAACCCACTCCAGTGTTCTTGCCTGGAGAATCCCAGGGACGGGGGAGCCTGGTGGGCTGCCATCTCTGGGGTCGCACAGAGTCGGACACGACTGAAGCGACTTAGCAGCAGCAGCAGCATCTCAACTGAAGTGCCCTGAACTAAATACATTTATTGTTAACCAAACTTTAGCTGGATATTAAACAGTAAAATCAAATCATACATTATTTCTTATTTATATTTTAGTTCCTTTCCTAATTGTCAACTTCTTGCCTGCTTTGTCTCCAGTTATTCTGCTTTTCCTGTGAAAACCAGTAGAAACATTTTCCACAATTCAATTCGCCTTTCGGAAGACAGCCAGTTCTTTTCTGAGTAAAGTTGACCAGATGACAGTTTCACTGGCCTTGTTTTATTTTTGAAACAGAAAAATAGCAAGTTTCCGTCTTTTTTTAATTTTTCTTTTCATGGATGAGATGCTAAATGACAGCTGTGTTGATGAAATTCACTTTTCACTTTAAGAAAACTGACTGTTGGACCATCTGATAAAAATGCTGCTACCATTTGTGCATCACAATAGTTTTCCTCCTCCAAAAAACAAATCAAGCATGAAACTTGAAAGCTGGAAACCAAAGAAACCTTTGTCATTTTGCTTAAGAGTTAGGGTAATCCCAAATTAATAAGTATTTTTAACAATTTGACTGAGGATGGAAACCGTCTGAGTCCAAGAGGCATCATTGAAAGTGGAGTCAGAGTTTGTAAACAACCATAGTGACAGTCTCAAGTACTTAGAGATTTGAGGTTTGTGAAACACTTGCAGGTCTTTTTTCTCATATCCCCATGATAATCACTATCATGATTGTTTTCAGTGTGCTTTATCAATGATGAGTAGTAATAATAAGAGGTAATAATTCTTTATTTTTGTTTCTATTGAAAGTATAGTTGACCACAATATTATTAGTTTCAGGTGTATAGCATAATGGAGTTTTTTTAAGTTTATTTAAAAATTTTTTTAATTTAATTTTTATTTATATTATAGTTGATTTACAATGTTATATTGGTTTCAGATGTACAGCAAAGTGATTTAATTATCCATACTCATTTGTTCATTCTTTTTTAAGATTCTTTTCTGTATAGCTTATTACAGAATAATGAGTAGAGTTCCCTTTACTATACAGTAGGAAGTCCTTATTGATTATCTATTTTATATATAATAAGTGTATATTATTAATTTCAAACTCCTACTATATCACCCCCAACCTTTCACTTTTGGTAACCATAACCTTGTTTTCAAAGTCTGAATCTGTTTCTGTTTTGCAAAAAGTTCACTTGTGTCATTTTTAAAGATTACACATATAAATGATATCATATGATATTCATCTCTGACTTACTTCAGTTAGTATCATAATCTCTAGGTCCATCCATGTTGCTGCTGATGGCATTATTTCATTCTTTTAGGCTTGCCAGCTTTAGAGCACAGACTTAGTAGTTGTGGCTCAGGGCTTAGTTGCTCCTGAGCATGTAGACTCTTTCCTGGACCAGAGAAAGAATCTTTGCCATGTTCCCTGCAAAGGCAGGAGGATTCTTATCCACTAGGCCACCAGGGAAGTCCTGGTTATCTATTTATAGAAATAGCAGTGTGTATACACCTGTCCCAAACTCCCAATCTATCCCTGCTTCACACCCATCCCTCTTGGTAGCTGTAAGTTCTCTGAGTCTGTGCATCTGTTTCTGTTTGTAAATAAGTTCATTTGTGTCTTTTTTTTTTTTTAGGTATTCATATAAGTGATATCATGTGATATTTGTCTTTCTCTGACTTACTTCACTTAAGATAATAATCTCCATCCATGTTGCTACAAATGGCATTATTTCATTAGTTTTTATGGATGAGTAATATTCCATTGTATATATGTACCACATTTTTATCCATTCTTCTGTCAATGGATATTTAGGTTGATTCCATGTCTTGGCTATTGTAAACAATGCTTCAATGAGCATTGGGGAGCTTGTATTCTTTCAAAGCAAAGAAATAAAACTCATGATATTTACCTTATGTTGGGCCCATCTTAATGTACTCTTAAAACGTGCTGTCCTTTAATTATTACATAAACCTACGTGAGAGATGTCCTTATTTTATTGATGAATGGGCTGGGTCTTGGAGAAGTTAAAAACTCTGCCTTTGATTACATGCTTAGTCTCTTCAGTCTTGTCTGGCTCTCTATGACCCTATGGACCATAGCCCACCAGGCTCCTCTCTCCATGGGGCTCTCCAGGCAAGCGGAATGGGCTGCTGAGCCCTCCTCCAGGGGATCCCCCGACCCAGGGACTGAACCCATGTCTCTTGCATCTCCTGTGTTGGCAGATGGGTTCTTTCCCACTAGGGCCACCTGGGAAGCCCGCCTCTGATTGCAGAGCTAGTAGATGGCAGAGTTGATACTCAAACTATGGTCAATCTTATCTTAGTCTTAGCTAAACAATTACGTAGATAAACATATTACTTTAAAGAAGAAAGTTTGCATGAACCTGAAATTTAAAGGATTAGGTTTGAGTTTTCTTTGATTTGATAGCATATTTGTTTTAGCTCAGTTTGTTGAATTTCATTGTACCTGCCTAAAATGTTAATATTTGGAGAATCAAGAGAATTCTATAAAGGAGATGAATGAGTTGAATGTGTAAGTGGCAAATCCTATTTGTTTTCTTAAGGGACCTTAGCAAACATTTTAGGGAAAAATAATCTGAGAATTTCTGTGACAAAGACAAAGCATATCATTTAACTCATAGAATGAAAGTGTTCATTCCTATACATGTTACTTTCCTATGTTAGCATTTGAAGTGTGTGTTTCAGTGGGAAGTATTAATAGAAGACTCCTTTGTCTACTGCTTAGAGATAGCCCATGGAGTGATTAGAAAAGCACAGGTCATTTTGTGTCCATTTCAAAAATCCCCATTGTCATTTTCAGAGATGCCAACTGTCCCTCTAGAAAGTAAATACCAAGTTTTCTTTCCAGGATATAAGACAGTTCCAAAGAAATCACTCAAAATAAAGCTGTACATTTTAATCAGACTTGTACTATTTGTTTTAAGGTTGTGATCAAATGTCTGTGGTTCAGAAAAGTAATCTAAAAACACAGATCTACAGAGATTACTGTTCCAAATACACAAGAGCCCTCTGACACACATTTAGGGGATATACATAATTATTGTTAGACTGCATAGCAATTAGGCATAAATGTAAAACAGTTTATTAAAAGATGCTTACTCCTTGGAAGAAAAGCTATGACCAACCTAGACAGTATATTCAAAAGCAGAGACATTACTTTGCCGACTAAGGTCCGCCTAGTCAAGGCTGTGGTTTTTCCTGTGGTCATGTATGGATGTGAGAGTTGGACTGTGAAGAAGGCTGAGTGCTGAAGAATTGATGCTTTTGAACTGTGGTGTTGGAGAAGACTCTTGAGAGTCCCTTGGACTGCAAGGAGATCCAACCAGTCCATTCTGAAGGAGATCAGCTCTGGGATTTCTTTGGAAGGAATGATGCTAAAGCTGAACTCCAGTACTTTGGCCACCTCATGCGAAGTGTTGACTCATTGGAAAAGACCCTGATGCTGGGAGGCATTGGGGGCAGGAGGAGAAGGGGACCACAGAAGATGAGATGGCTGGATGGCATCACAGACTCGATGGATGTGCGTCTGAGTGAACTCCGGGAGCTGGTGATGGACAGGGAGGCCTGGCATGCTGCGATTCATGGGGTCACAAAGAGTCAGACACGACTGAGCGACTGAACTGAACTGAAGTGAAAACAGTTTATGTAAATAATTCTACTTCTTTTTCAACCATATCAAGATTTCTCAGACTGTGAGGTCAGTTTTCCAGTATATATGCTTTACCTTGTTAGTGTTGATGGTTTATTTGCATATCACAGTAAAGCGTTAGTTACTCACTCCTGTGGGACTCTTTGTTACCCCATGAACTATAGCCTGCCAGGCTCCTCTGTCCATGGAATTCTCCAGGAAAGGATACTGGGGTGGGTAGCCCTTCCCTTCTTGAAGGTATCTTCCCAACTCAGCGATTGAACCTGGGTCTCCTGCATTGCAGGCATACTCGTTACTGTCTGAGCCACCAGGGAAGCCTGTATCACATATCACAGTACTAACTAATAATCTCTGGCCACCCAGAACTCTTATTATTTCAGAACACTGGAGTTCAGTTTCCAAGAGTGAGAATTTCTTTTCCCTAACATTAAGGTTCTCTGTGGTTTACCACTGAACATTCCAAGTCTACATCTGTTTCATTCTCTAACTCCAGGTTCCTAGATCTCAAAATTTCTGAAATGTCTGTGCATTAGTTATCAGTATTGTTTTATAAAATCACGTATATTCAGGTCTCACTCCTGACTTACAGAGTTAGAATCTCTATGCATGAGGGAAGTACTTACAACAAGCTTTCAGATGTTCCTCAGGCAGACTAGAGTTCCTAAATCATCTGTGTTGTTGTGGAGGTCTTGAAAGTGCAGGCAAATTATATCATGGACATGAGATGTTTGAATGTATAATCAAGATATTGTGGGAAAGAAGATACCCAGACTACTGAAGGAAATAGAAAAATCTCAGTATTAGCTTTTCTAAATCTTTCTGAAATTTGTGATGAAAAAATGTGAGAGATATTTGGGTGTTTTATGTGTGGCAGACATAAAGCACATGGCACAGAGAATTACCCACAGTAAGTGTTCATTAGTTGTTGCCTCTTGATATTCATTCATTCACCTAATTTTTAAATGCTGAGACTGAGACTTTCATAAATATGAGCAAAACAAAACCCTCAAGGGGGAATATAGAGTGTTGGTTAAAATAAATAATAATTAAATAAATACAAAAACAAATATGAGATAGAAATTCAGACAGACACTAGAAAGGGGAAAGAGGGTGTTAAAGGAGTATACAAAAGAGAGAATTTGACCTAAACAGACAAAGGGAACAGAGTATGTTTCCCAAGGAAATCCAAAGGAAGAATAGAAGGGTGGAGAACTGGACTATTTTTAACAAAGAGGTCAGCATTGTTTTACACACCTGTGGTTGTTATAAATGCTTGTGTTCAGTGATTTGCTTCATAAGTCTTTAGACTTACACCCTTTTATAGATTATAAAACTGAGGTTAACTAATGTGAGCAAAGTCACACATGATTTATCAGGTGATGGGTTTACAATTAGAAATCCAATTGGTTCTGTTTGAGGCTTATGATTTTTCTTTTTCATTTGAACATGAATATTTTTCAAAAGAAAAATGACAGTAACATCTTCTCAGGCTTTGCTTACAAAAGAGTGTTAGAAAACAAGCATTAAATGTATGAAGTTGGAAGTACAAGGGGAAGAAAAGAGGAATATAAAGATGCTTTCCTGCATCAAAACTTTCTTGTGGGTTGAGATCCAATGGGTATGAATTCCACTGTGGTAGAAATGGCAATGTGGAAGCATCTAGAGTTCTCTTTCTCTTCCAAAAGAGTAAATCAAAATCAGTTCTGTATCTCTGGAGAAACCATAGATGTGAGTGCTGCTTCTAAAGTGTTGAAAGATGAAGATTGATCTTATGACATCTTAGTTAGACTAATGCAGAAAACAGATGTCTCTTGGAGGATGATAGCGGATTATTATAAACTTAATTGGAAAACAATAGAATGGGAAAGACTAGAGAGCTCTTCAAGAAAATTAGAGATACCACAGAACATTTCATGCAAAGATGGGCTCAATAAAGGACAGAAATGGTATGGACCTAACAGAAGCAGAAAATATTAAGAAGAGGTGGCAAGAATACACAGAAGAACTATACAAAAAAGATCTTCATGACCCAGATAATCACGATGGTGTGATCACTCACCTAATGCCAGACATCCTGGAATGCAAAGTCAAGTGAGCCTTAAGAAGCATCACTATGAACAAAGCTAGTGGAGGTAATGGAACTCCAGTTGAGCTATTTCAAAGCCTAAAAGGTGATGCTGTGAAAGTGCTGTACTCAATATGCCAGCAAATTTAGAAAACTCAGCAGTGGCCATGGGACTAGAAAAGGTCAGTTTTCATTCCAATCCAAAAGAAAGGCAATGCCAAAGAATGCTCAAAATACCACACAATTGCACTCATCTCACACACTAGTAAAGTAATGCTCAAAATTTTCCGAGCCAGGCTTCAGCAATACGTGAACCATGAACTTCCAAATGTTCAAGCTGGTTTTAGAAAAGGCAGAGGAACCCGAGATTAAATGGCCAACCTCCACTGGATCATGGAAAAAGCAAGAGAGTTCCAGAAAAACATCTATTTCTGCTTTATTGACTATGCCAAAGCCTTTGACTGTGTGGATCACAATAAACTGTGGAAAATGCTGAAAGAGATGGGCATACCAGACCACCTGACCTGCCTCTTGAGAAACCTGTATACAAGTCAGGGCACAACAGTTAGAACTGGACATGGAACAACAGACTGGTTCCAAATAGGAAAAAGAGTATGTCAACGCTGTATATTGTCACCCTGCTTATTTAACTTCTATGCAGAGTACATCATGAGAAATGCTGGGCTGGATGAAGCACAAGCTGGAGTCAAGATTGCCGGGAGAAATATCAATAACTCAGATATGCAGATGATACCACCCTTATGGCAGAAAGTGAAGAACTAAAGAGCCTCTTGAAAGTGAAAGAGGAGAGTGAAAAAGTTGGCTTAAAGCTCAACATTCAGAAAACTAAGATCATGGCATGTGGTCCCATCACTTCATGGCAAATAGGTGGGGAAAGAATGGAAACAGTGGCTGACTTTATTTTTTTTGGGTGATTGCAGCCATGAAATTAAAAGACACTTACTCCTTGGAAGGAAATCTATGACCAATCTAGACAGCATATTCAAAAGCAGAGACATTACTTTGTTTATGACCAACCTAGACAGCATATTCAAAAGCAGAGACATTGTTAACAAAGGTCTGTTTACTCAAGGTTTTTCCAGTAGTCATGTATGGATGTGAGAGTTGGACTATAAAGAAAGCTGAGTGCTGATGAATTGATGCTTTTGAACTGTGGTGGGGAAGAAGACTCTTGAGAGTCCCTTGGACTGAAAGGAGATCAAACCAGTCCATCCTAAAGGAGGTCAGTCCTGGGTGTTCATTGAAAGGACTGATGTTGAAGCTGAAACTCCAGTATGTGATGCAAAGAGCTGACTCATTGGAAAAGACCCCCATGCTGGGAAAGATTGAGGGTGGGAGGAGAAGGGGATGACAGAGGATGAGATGGTTGGATGGCATCACCAACTCAATGGCCATGAGTTTGGTTAAACTCTGGGAGTTGGTGATGGGACAGGGAGGCCTGGCATGCTGTGGTTCATGGGGTCGCAAAGAGTCATACACGACTGAGCGACTGAACTGAACTGAATCAGTTAGTGAATCAAAGTATAGTTGCTTTTCTAGATGAGGTCTCCTTAGATGAGAGAATTTTTACAGCCCATTGAATCTTCTGTGTAGCTATTAAACTGATAAATATTATCCTCTTTGTCCAGTTAGTTAAAAACAAAAATAAAAACAAAACAGGAGCAGTTCGTTCTTATCTGGAAGTTAAATACTATACCTTTACTGTTTTTCTCAGGGTTTGATCAATTTTCCAGTTTTTGCTACAGTTTTGTCTAAAAGAAATGGGTATATATCACTGCCCCACTGAATAGTTTGTTGATTCACCACATTTATCACACTCTATAAGATGAGGAGAAAGGGAAGTAGAAGAAACCCTGGAAGTGTTGGCAAGATGTCTTTTCAAGTGCTAGAAAGGAGGATAAAAGTCTTCCTAATATAGCATGCTGTCACTTCTTTGAAGTACCTGAGGAATATCAAGATTTCGTCAAAGTGAAAAGCAAATAGTTATTGGTTGAGCCTGTTATCACTAAGAAAGAGGTACAGTTCTTTGGCATTTGTGTGTGGGGGGGTATGCTTTAGAGGTAATGTGCATTTTACATCCGCTTGTGTTCTATGACTCAAAGCTTCTAGAGCAAGCCAAGAGCTCTCTAATTGGTCCAGGCAAGCAGTGTGCCACTTTACTTTAATGAAACTAGCAGATGTTGTGATGATAAAATTCTCTGAAGCAGATTGGGAAGTTGAGTGAAAACAAGTCAAACTCCAAGAGGAGAATCCATAACAGAGAGGAAGCAAAATGATTCTCTTCAGGCAAGTAACTGTATTCAGAATAAGAAGCAGCTTCTATTTATAACTAGCTCAGTAGAGATCTTAAGGGTCCCTTGCAAGGAGATCAAACCAGTCAGTCCTAAAGGAAATCAAACCTGAATATTCAATGGAAGGACTGATGCTAAAGCTGAAGCTCCAATACTTTGGCCACCTGATGCAAAGAGACAACTCATTGGAAAAGATCCTGATGCTGGGAAGGATTTAAGGCTAAAGGAGAAGAAGGTGGCAGAGGATGAGATGGATAGATAGCATCATCAACTCAGTGGGTCATGAATCTGAGCAAACTCCAGGAGATAGTGAAGGACAGGGAAGCCTTGCCTGCTGCAGTCCATGAGGTCACAAAGAGCTGGACATGACTTAGCAACAACAACAAATAGCGATAATGATATAAGTTGTACTTAATTCTTCTGGCTTGAATCCTCAAAGATAAAAAAGGATGATGAAAGAGATCATGGTTTTAAGTACATTGCTGGATCTTATAGAGCTGATAAATGGTCCTGGTATTCATTCTTGGCGTATTAATTAGGTGGTAGGTGAGCAAACAACTCATGGAATGATCCTGCCAAGTAAGGAACTGAAAAATGCTGAATGATTAATTCTCCAAACTAGATTTTTTGTTGTTGGTCAGTCGCTCTGTTGAAAAGAAGTTTACTGATTGCATTTGTGTGTGTGTGTGTGTGTGTGTGTGTGTGTGTGAATGCAGTGTGTTAGAAGGACTATGCTAAAATAGTATATTCATTTGATACATAGATTCTCAACAATAGGGCTTTGGAAGCTGTAAGTCCTCAGCTTTGGAGCTGAAAGAATGAAATTACTTGTTAAGTGTAGTTCTACAAAGATACACTTTCCATAGAAAAATGGACATTCGAAAGCATAGCTTTATTTCAACATGCTGGTATAAAAGAATAGGAAAATATAATGAACTTAAGGTCCCCTGGAAATTTCTATTTATAGAGTTGTATGCATTGAAATCAGAGAAGGTGATGGTACCTCACTCCAGTATTCTTGCCTGGAAAATCCCATGCACAGAAGAGCCTGGTGGGCTGCCGTCTACGGGGTCGCACAGAGTCAGACACGACTGAAGCGACTTAGCAGCAGCAGCAGCATGCATTGAAATAGAGAAGGAAATGGCAACCCACTCCAGTATTCTTGCCAGGAGAATCCCATGGACAGAGGAGCCTAGTGGGCTACAGTCCGTGAGGCTGTAAAGAGTTGGACATGAATGAGCATCTGACCACATGCATTGAAAAGTATCTAAATAGTCTATACAAAGAAACCCATTTAATTGTCCCTTTTTTTCCCTAGTCTATTTGATTAAAGAACCCATTTAGCAGGGAGCATACATAGCATTTTTAGAAAAAACAAGTCAAGGGAGCACAATTTGAGGAATTACACTCTAGGACAGCAGTCCCTAAACTTTTGGCACCAGGGGCCAGTTTCGTGGAAGACAATCTTTCCATGAACCTGGGGAAATGGGATTGTTTCAGGATGTTTTCAGTACTTTACCTTTATTGTGCACTTTATTTCTATTATTATAACCCCACCTCAGATCATCAGGTGTTCAATCCTGGAGGTTGGGGACCCCTGCTCTAGGATAATGGCTCTTTTTCAAATTCCTTAAGAACTTCCTATTTGTTACATAAAGCCAAGTTCAAATAGGAAACTAGGTCCTTACTATAATAACCAGAAAGGAGTTAGGGAGTGTCTCTCTCCTGAAATGCACCACTAGTTTAGGACATAATAGTCAATCTTGGGCTCCAAAATCACTGCAGATGGTGACTGCAGCCATGAAATTAAAAGACACTTGCTCCTTGGAAGAAAAGCTATGACCAACTCAGACAGCATATTAAAAAGTAGAGACATTACTTTGCTGACAAAGGTCTTTCTAGTGAAAGCTATGGTTTTTCCAGTAGTCATGTATGGATGTGAGAGTTGGACTATAAAGAAAGCTGAGTGCTAAAGAATTGATGCTTTTCAACTGTGGTGTTGGAGAAGACTCTTGAGAATCCCTTGGACTGCAAGGAGATCCAACTAGTCCATTCTAAAGGAGATCAATCCTGGGTTTTCATTGGAAGGACTGATGTTGAAACTGAAACTCCAATACTTTGGCCACCTGCCTGATGTGAAGAAGCGATTCATTTGAAAAGACCCTGATGTTGGAAAAAATTGAAGGCAGGAGGAAAAGGGGACAACAGAGGATGAGATAGTTGGATGGTATAACCAACTCTATGGACGTGAATTTGAGTAAATTCTGAGAGTTGGTGATGGACAGGGAAGCCTGGCATGCTGCAGTCCATGGGGTCCCAAAGAGTTGGACATGACTGAGTGACTGAACTGAGTCAATCTTGAAGTTTCTTTTTTTCCCTGTATTGTTCCTTCCTTGTGCCTAACTTCTTCCTGTTTCTTTTCTTTTCTTTTTTTGCACTTGGTGATCAACATATCAAAGGCAAAAAATAAATTCTCAGTGTACATGTCTACACAAAACACTGAGCTTTGTGATCTTATGTTTGGTATCAGATTTTTCTGACCTGTTTCTATAATCTCTGAGATTGGATTCTGGAAAGTGAGGAAGACATTAGGGAGCAGTGGGGAATTCATATGTAATAGGACAAGTAGACAACTGAATTTCTTCCAGTGAACTCAGGGAGAGCTTCTTCTCAGAATGCTGAAGGGTACGTATGAGCCTTCAGTACATGGTACCAAGTGGCTAAACAGAATGGGGGAGGTCTGAAGAGTATATAGTGCGGTAGACACCAATAAGCTATTTTTTGGGAAAAATGCGCAGCCAAATGTTTTTAAAGCACATTGGTAGAAATTAACAGTTAACAAATCTGAATTTTCAGACCAACAATTTAACAGTTTTGGAAATGTGTATTAAAAGTTTTTAACCTTCTAATGAGAAGATTTTCTAGTTTAGATATTATGAGTGACAATGATAAATAAGAAGCAATAGAGAATATTAATTCATTTATTTGTCCCACAAATATTTATTATGCATTAATTATGGTGCTGGCATGGTGCTGAGTGTTGGCTTGATATCTGCCCTCAAGGAATTTACAGAGTACAGCAGACAGAATGGAATAAGTCAGATAGACCAGGGACATCTCCTTCTGCCATACACTACTGAAAAAGCTGGAAATTAAAATTAGACAGACACTGTATACTAACTATAGCTTGTTGTGGGTACTGTTTCATGCTAGATCAACAGATAAATGAAGTCCTCACGTGTAGTGCAGTGGTTTAGGATGGCAGAGACTGAGTGCAGACTACGTAGCCAGAATGTCCAAGTTCAAATCTCAGATCTACTGTTTAATATCTGTGTGGCCTTGGGCAAGTTGTTTAACCTCTTGGTTCCTCAGGTACTTCAGCCAAATGAGGAAAGTATTAGTGCATACCCCAAAGGCTGTTCTGGGGATTATAGGAACTGCAGCTGCCCGTGCTAAGTCGCTTCAGTTGTGTCCGACTCTGTGCGACCCCATAGACGGCAGCCCACCAGGCTCCCCTGTCCCTGGGATTCTCCGGCAAGAACACTGGAGTGGGTTGCCATTGCCTTCTCCAGGGATTATAGGAACTAGTATGTATTAAATGTCAGAATGGTGCCTGGTACATAGACAGTGTGGAATATATGTTGCTATCATTATAGTTTTAACTTACTGTATTAGCTGTCAGGCAGTCCAGTTCCTTTCAATTAGTTCTTTGTTATCATTTTAAGAACTTTCTTTAAAGACCTTTCTAGATGCTATCATAAGTAAATATCTGGGAAGAAAGAACTAAACTAAAGCATACAGTACAATACAACTTTCTTTGAACTAAATGAAATAGCAAAACAACACTTTTACCAAATGCAGCCTTATCTGTTTCTTTGCAAAGACAAATTTCCTGCAATAGTTTGATTGCTTTAGTGTGAAAACCCTATATCTGAGTCTAAGCTTTCTTTCTTATTTTTAGTTCTTTCTCTCTCTACTTTTATTCATCTGGTTTTACTGATATATAATTGACATACAGCACTATACAAGTTTAAGGGATACAGCATAATGATTTGACTTATATATATGAAATGATGTATGAAATGATACATCAGGAAATGATAACCACAATAAGTTTGGTAAACATCCATCATTTCATACAGATACAAAATTAAAGAACTAAGAAGGGAGGTTCAAGAGGGAGGGGACATACATATACATATGTCTGATTCATGTTGATGTTCGACAGAAACCAACAAAATTCTGTTGAAGCCTGGCTTGGAGAATTTAGAGCATTACTTTGCTAATGTGAGATGAGTACAATTGTGTAGTAGTTTGAACATTCTTTGGCATTGCCTTTCTTTGGGATTGGAATGAAAACTGACCTTTTCCTATCCTGTAACCACTGCTGAGTTCTCCAAATTTGCTGGCATATTGAGTGCAGCACTTTCACAGCATCATCTTTCAGGATTTGAAATAGCTCCACTGGAATTCCATCACCTCCACTAGCTTTGTTCATAGTGCTGCTTCCTAAGGCCCACTTGACTTGACATTCCAGGATGTCTGGCTCTAGGTGGTGATCTCACCATCGTGGTTATTTGGTCATGAAGATCTTTTTTTGTATAGTTCTTCTGTGTATTCTTGCCACCTCCTCTTAACATCTTTTGGTTCTCTTAGGTCTATACCATTTCTGTCCATATCTTTGCATGAAATGTTCCCTTGGTATCTCTAATTTTCTTGAAGAGATCTCTAGTCTTTCCCATTCTATTGTCTTCCTCTATTTCTTTGCATTGATCACTGAGGAAGGCTTTCTTATCTCTCCTTGCTATATTTGGAACTCTGCATTCAGATGGGTACATCTTTCCTTTTCTCCTTTGCCTTTAGCTTCTCTTCTTTTCTCAGCTATTTGTAAGGCCTCGTCAGACAACCATTTTGCCTTTTTGCATTTCTTTTTCTTTGGAATGGTCTCGATCACTTCCTCCTATACAGTGTCATGAACCTCCATCCATAGTTCATCAGGCACTTTGTCTATCATATCTAATCTCTTGAATCTATTTCTCACTTCCACTGTATAATTATAAGAGATTTGATTTAGGTCATACCTGAATGGTCTAGTGGTTTTCCCTACTTTCTTCAATATAAGTCTAAATTTTGCAATAAGGAGCTCATGATCTGAGTCACAGGCAGCTCCTGGTCTTGTTTTTGCTGACTGTATAGAGCTTCTCTAACTTTGGCTGCAAAGAATATATAATCAATTTGATTTCAGTATTGACCGTCTGGTGATGTACATGTGTAGAGTTTTTTCTCTTGGGTTGTCGGAGGAGGGTGTTTGCTATGACCAGTGCATTCTCTTGGCGAAACTCTATTAGCCTTTGACCTGCTTTGTTTTGTACTCAAGGGCCCAATTTGCCCATTACTCCAGGTATTTCTTGACTTCCTACTTTTGCATTCCAGTCCCCTATAATGAAAAGGACATCTTTTTTGGGTGTTAGTTCTAGAATGTCTTGTAGATCTTCATAGAACCGTTCAACTTCATCTTCTTCAGCATTACTGCTTGAGGCACAGACTTGGATTATTGTGATATTGAATGGTTTGCCTGGAAACAGATTATTCTGTCATTTTTGAGACTGCATCCAAGTACTGCATTTCAGACTCTTTTGTTGACTATGATGGCTACTCCCTTTCTTCTAAAGGATTCTTGCCCATAGTAGTAGATATAATGGTCATCTGAGTTAAATTCAACCATTCCAGTCCATTTCAGTTCATTGATTCCTAAAATGTCAATGTTCACTCTTGCCATCTATTTGACCACTTCCAATTTGCCTTGATTCATGGACCTAATATTCCAGGTTCCTATGTAATATTACTTTTTACATCATCAGACTTTACTTCCATCACCAGTCACATCCACAACTGGGTGTTGCTTTTGCTTTGGCTCCATCCCTTCATTCTTTCTGGAGTTAGTTCTCCACTGATCTCCAGTAGTATATTGGGCACCTTCTGACCTGGGGAATTCATCTTTCCATGTCCTATCTTTTTGCTTTTTCATGCTGTTCATGGGGTTCCCAAGGGCAAGGATACTGAAGTGGTTTGCCAGTCCCTTCTCCAGTAGACCATGTTTTGTCAGAACTCTCCACCATGGCCTGTCCATCTTGGGTGGCCCTACATGGCATGGCTCATAGTTTCATTGAGTCAGACAAGGCTGTGGTCTGTGTGATCAGTTTGGTTAGTTTTTTGTGACTGTGATTTTCCTTCTATGTGCCCTCTGATGGAAAAGGGCAAGAGGCTTATGGAAGCTTCCTGATGCTCAAAATTCTCCCAGCCAGGCTTAAACATTACGTGAATTATGAACTTTCAGATGTTCAAGCTGGATTTAGAAAAGGCAGAAGAATTAGAGATCAAATTGCCAACATTCACTGGATCATTGAAAAAGCAAGAGAGTTCCAGAAAAACATCTACTTCTGCTTTATTGACTATGCCGAAGTCTTTGACTGTGTGGATCACAACAAACTTTCAGTAGAAAATACTGAAAGAGATGGGGATACCAGACCACCTGACCTACCTCCTGAGAAATCTATATGCAGGTGAAGATCGACAGTTAGATATGGACATGGAACAACGACTGGTTCCAAATCTGGAAAGGAGTACATCAAGGCTGTATACTGTTACCCTGCTTATTTAACTTATATGCAGAGCACATCATGGGAAATGCCATGCTGGATAAAGCACAAGCTGGAATCAAGATTGCCAGGAGAAATATCAATAACCTCAGATATGCAGATGACACCACCCTTATGGCAGAAAGTGAAGAAGGACTAAAGAGCCTCTTGAAAGTGAAAGAGGAGAGTGAAAAAGTTGGCTTAAAATTCAACATTCAGGAAACTATGATCATACCATCCTGTCCCATCACTTCATGGCAAAGAGATGGGAAAACAATGGAAACAGTGAGAGGCTTTCTTTTCTTGGGCTCCAAAATCACTGCAGATGGTGACTGCAGCCATGAAATTAAAAAATACTTCCTCCTTGGAAGAAGAACTATGATCAACCTAGATAGCATATTAAAAAGCAGAGACATTACTTTGCTGACAAAGGTCCATCTAGTCAAAGCTATGGTTTTTCCAGTAGTCATGTATGGATGGGAGAGGTGGACTATAAAGAAAACAGTGCCAAAAAATTTATGCTTTTGAACTGTGATGTTGGAGAAGCCTCTTGAGGGTCCCTCGGACTGCAAGGAGATCCAACCAGTCCATCCTAAAGGAAATCAGTTGTGAATATTCATTGGAAGGACTGATGCAGAAGCTAAAACTACAATACTTTGGCCACCTGATGTGAAGAACTAACTCATTGTAAAAAACTCTGATGCTGGGAAAGATTGCAGGCTTGAAGAGAAGGGGATGACAGAGGATGAGATGGTTGGATGGCATCACTGACTCTATGGACATGGGTTTGAGTAAGCTCCAGGATTTGGTGATGGACAGGGAGTCCTGGCATGCTGTAGTCCATGGGGTCGCAAGGAGTTGGACATGACTGACCGACTGAACTGAGCAAAATTCTGTAAAGCAATTATCTTCAACTAAAAAATAAATATTAAAAATAAAATTAAAGAAATAGAAAATTGTGTGTGTGTGTGTGTGTGTGTGTGAATAAGAAGTTTTAGGATTCTAGGATCTGTCTTCTGGCTATGCTGTTGAATGACTGTGAGACTTTCATGTCTCTGGGTCTCCATCCCACATCTATAAAATGACAAGATATTACAAGATAAACTCCAAAGTCTCCTGAGGCTCAGATATTAAGTTGGTATCATTAAGGTTGTTAATAATACCCTAGCTGCTTCTTTTGGACATATTTGAAGTCAAATCTGCTTGGCCGATAAAATGTGAGTCTAAATGATGCGTGTGTTTCCAAGAAGACACCTTTACAAACCCTAAGTTGCTGTAAACCTTGCACTCTTTCGGGGATCATGGAAGCAAATCTTGACATAGTGCTCTGTAAGCCTCAGCCGGCCACAGTGTGACACAAAAGTAGATCTTTGCTGTTATAAATCACTGGTATTTCAGGGCCATTTATTCCACAGTAATAATTACAATGCCCTAACTGATACATGTTGTGCAACCCAATGCAGATGCAGTCTATATAACATGGTGGCCATAATATCGTGTAGTAAGTGCTTGAAGTTGTCTGGTTTTATGCTTATCATTATGCTTTGTATCTGAGTTGAGGGATTGATAATGAATATCAAGTGGCTCAAATTTGCTTGCACAATGAATTATTGAGTCTTTTTTTTCAGATTATATTTGTACTCAGCCATATATGGTGTCTCTCTCTCTATTCAAGACTGATCAGTCAGTTGCGATCAGGCCCTATGTCTGGATATAGTGTAATAATGTGTGAGAACCAGAATGCCTCCTCTCCCCTACTCTGCAAAATATTGTCACAATTAGTTCAGTTCAATTAAAAAAAACATTGATTGAACATATGTACTGGGGACTGTATTAGGTGACTTTTAGAATAAGCTGCTGGTGTTAAGGAAATCATTCTCAGGAAGCCTGGGATGAGGTGCACTTTTTTCGACTCAAGAATAATGTGTGAAAGGGTTGACATTTCCCTTTTCCATGGCACTGTAAGTCACTGGGTGTGGCTACACGTGGCACTAGTGGTAAAGAACTGCTTGCCAATGCAGGAGACTTGAGAGATGTAGGTTCGATCCCTGGTCAGGAAGATTCTCTGGAGAAGGAAATGGCAACCTGCTCCAGTATTCTTGCCTAGGAAATCCCATGCACAGACGAGCCTAGTGGGCTACAGTCCTTGGGGTTGCAAGACTCAGACACAACAGAGCACACACATGCACACTCTAGAAGCCTGGGGCTGAGGACCAGAGAGCAGAGAGACCTGGATCGTGGCACCAAGAGTAAATTGTGGAGCCTTGACAGCCAGCAAGAAGCTTGGGGTTGAACATCTGATTTAGGCTAGGGAGGAAGTGGGCAAGATAAACTTTGTTGATATCCAAGTTTAGGTCTTGTTGAAGGGAAAGAAAAAAAAAAAGCTGTAGGAAAAAAAAAACTTGTAGGGAAAAAAAAGCTTGTAGAAAACTTGTAGAATATGTGTTTTATAAACCTGTTACTTAACTACCTTTTATTTATGGATATTTATGCTTTAGTTTTAGGCATTAGGATAAGAGGCTTGAGAATATCAGAAAAACATCATAATACAATGCTTTTTATTCCTGCCATTTTCTACCCCATTTGGAAGTCCTAATAGCCCATTTCTAGAAGCTGGTAATTCTTAAGAAAAAGTTTAAATTGCCATTGATTACACTGACCTAAGAATCTCCTAATATCTAATTCTTGCATGAAAATGTAACTAGGAAGATGACTCCTGCTGGCTTATAATATGCTTATTAAAAAAGCCCACTTATCAGACTCAGAGCCTTGATGTGAATATTTGAACATGATTAAAATGAATTTATAAGCCAGCTCAATCTTTCAGATGTTTTCATTCAAGTCTTCTGATGGGTGATGAGACTCAGCATGAGGGCGCCCAAAATTGTCCTGTGAAAATTTTAAAAGTCAGTGAAAAGAAGCTAGAAAAATTTTGACATTTAGTTCATAATTATTGTCTATTTGGAATTTAATACTTCAGGTGAAGAAGAGTTTTGATTTTCTATTTTCTATTACTGCTTCAACATCAATATTATTCCATCAGCCTTCTTTAATGACAGAGATTATATATTTTACCATATATCACCTGTGGAATGCTGGAGAGGTCAATTCAGTTATAATATAATAAACACTTTTACCTGAGCTTCTAGGATGAGCAACACTACAAATTTCTCTTTTTAGATAAATACAGGTAGCGTGAGGCCAGTCTAATGTCAGGCTATTGTAAAATGTGCATATTTTCAAATGAATGTTTCTGTTTTCATGTAGCACCGTGCTCTGGTGCATGACCGTCGACTTGACAGCAATGTTGCACTGTAGCTCTTGTACAGGGTCATTACACAGGCTTATTGTTAAAGCCAGAATGGCCTATAGCTATTTGCAGGTCCACAGCCAGATGACTGCTAACCCCCCAACCCCCCTGCCTCAGTTCAAGGCTTAAAGGAGCTCATTGTTGGTGCTTTCCTAACTCCTGCAGTCCACCTGAATGATCACCGTGGCTGTGGCATCCTTAATGCCATCAAGTAGGCATAGAAGAAAAGTCAGTAATTCACAGGAGATGGCAAGGGTGACTGTGATGTAGGTGCTTTGCAAATTAGGCAGTAGTTAATATGCAACACAGATTTAGAAATCGGTTTTTCACTTTGCCTGAACCTTTCCCTAGCATTCTGCTCAGTTGCCCAGGAGTCCAACTCTTTGCAACCCCTCAGACTCCTCTGTTCATGGAATTTTCCAGGCAAGAATACTGGAGTGGGTTGCTATTTCCTCCTTCAGAGGATCTTCCTGACCCAAGGACTGAGCCCACATTCTTCTGTGTCTCCTGCATTGAAGGCAGATACTTCACTGCTGAGTCACCTGGGAAGCCCCTAGCATTCTGAGTTTAACTGTATCCTTAACTTTAAGCCAATGTCCAATTTCTCAATAAGATATCCTTTCTTGTTTATAATCTTTGCTGAACATCTTCTATAACATCTCCCCTTTAAATTTTTGTCTCTCAAAATTCGTGGAAGCATCATTCAATGAGATCTTGTGTGGAGCTGTTGCTACGTGAAAGCTAGGTACTGAATGAAAGGTGGAATCTACTAAGCATGATCTGGTTGGAGATACTAGGTTTACCTGTGGGAAACATTTAAATGATAAAGTAGTATCAATAGCTGTGAAGGGGTTGAGACTTTTCCATACTTAAAAGCTTACAAGTTGCCCTGTCACAGTTAGTTTCCTGGATACTGGCAGAAGACACAAGACCCTTAGGTCAGAGAACAAGATTTCATTACTTACAGAACAGAAAGTTACATGGGCATGAAAGTTACATGGGCATATTTGAATCAGTTCCCCCTTGCCTCTAAGCCCCAAAGAAGTGATACAAATGGGCCAGGTGAATGTTTGCACACTCATTGTGTTTTGATATAGGAAAGAAACCATATGTTTAGGCAGCCTGTTTTCTTTTTTATAAGAGGCTGTACGCATGCCTGCTGTTTGCTTCAGAGAGAGACGCCCTATTTTCCAAAGCTGTTTGCTGTATAATCGCCTTTGAAAAGATAGTCCAGAACAAAGACCAGCCAGTGCCTCTTCTTATAAGATAGGCATAAATGCAAAAAGTCTATAGAGGGTTGCCTCCCACCAGGAACATATCTCTAAATGAGTTACATAAGCAGTGCTTCCTAGAGACATTCAGAGAAGGAAGCTATGAATTTGATCTTTGATATCAAATTCAAACTGCTTCAGTTCAGAAAGATTTTAGAGAGAAAGTTAACATTTAGAAATCTTTAAAACATCGGAAATATTTGGAAGGATAAAGAAAAGGACTGGTACTTCTTTTGAGGAACATAGTATGCACGTGAGGCAGATATGTTATAAAGATGCATTGATTCAGCCTTATCTGTTGGTAATCATCTGCAGCCATTCTGATTGGTCAGTATCCATTCTGTACTCCTTGTTTAGAATTGTAAAGAGTAATAGCCATGTATTTGTATGATGTGGGTGTAGTGTGTTCTCACTGTTGCAGCTGGTTAGACTTCAATTAAAGTTGCCAGATAAAGTCCTCTATTTTTATTTGCCAAATCTGGTAGTCTTACTTCAGTATTTTCTGGTCTCTATGGTTCAGGAGCTCAACTCCAAACTGTCATTCTGCTTTTGTAGGTAAAGTCAAGCCATTAAAGGTACTTAGGCAACGGGTTACATAAAAGAGCTGCATTTTAGCAGAATAAAAATTATATTGGTCTGCTGGGATAGAGGACAAATCAGATCTTCGTGATTGCCTAGAAAATTCCTATATCTCTACTTTGGAGCACAAGTTAAAGGAAAAAAAACATATCATAAGTTAAGGAGATGAATGATTTAAGGCTAGGTTTTGTGAAGACAGGGAATAGATTCCATGGGTGTGACATAAATAACATGTAGGAGAGCTATGCCCCAAAGCATGGTTATGACATGCATGACCTATAATTGTCCTCTGAGTATCAATGTGGAAAGTGTCACTAGTGATCCAACTGAGATGAAAAGTTCAGAAATGGCTGATACCTTTTATTGTCTTGTCTGCTTTGAATTGAAAGAGTCAGAGAGAGGTAAATTTATACCAGAATGGCCAGTAAGATGTATAATTTCTATGCATTATTTAATTTCTGTTAGAATATGAGCAAAAAATGGGGAACAAAGGAGTTTTCACACATTAGAATGTAGATTTGGATTAACTTTCATTTATATAAAGCTCATGGATTTTGGTGCCAGGTGTACTGATGAGCAGAACTAGGATGAATAAAACAGTGGTAGGAAATTGGCAAGGAGAGTACGTTCACAGCAGAGGATAGGAGCTGAGGAGCGGAGTGATGGAAAATCAGGATGTCTTATCAGGGTGAGGTAATATAGACAGTAGGATAACAAGAATACTGAAGGGATAGAGAAGCAAAACTGGTGGGCTGGGGCAGCTCTAAAGTCTTAATATTAACATGGTGGGGCTCTACTAAGACAGCATCGTCTTCTCTGGGTCTCCATGGGGGCCCTGCAGGTGGAATTTAGGTCTTTGGTTATCTCCGTTGGGAAAAGCCTATGGCCCTTTATGGTAAGTAGAAGGTAAAACAAAAATAGAGTGGGTTTTTTTCCCCTGAAAATCAAACAAAATAAATCTGTAGACACATGAGATTTGATTTATTTTTCATTTGACATAGAGAACAGGTGCTATAAAATATACTAATAGATAATATTGGGGGGATTCTAATATAACTGCTAAAAATTCTAAGAAAAAGAAGAGAAAGGAATATGTATGACAAGGATGTTGTCATTGAAGTTTTGGTCAAACACTGAGAAAATGCCATATTTCACAGTGGAGTACAAAATTATGATGCAAAAATTTCAAAGGAATTATTATTCTAACTTTAAGGCAAGATTGAATTTTGACCATTCTGTAAGCAAAAATGGGCTTCCCTGGTGGCTCAGTGGGTAAAGCGTCTGCCTCCAATGTGGGAGACCCAGGTTTGATCCCTGGGTTGGCAAGATCCCCTGGAGAAGGAAATGGCAACCCACTCCAGTACTCTTGCCTGGAAAATCCCATGGGCGGAGAAGCCTGGTAGGCTACACTCCTGCAACTATATTGGGAGGCTTGACCATAGAGTTTTTATTATCTAAGAAGCACTAGAAAATGTCAGTGGGCCTGCCAGGAAAGATCTAGCCCATAGCGTGTACTTTAAGAGATAGTTAGAAATAACTATCTTTGTGTTATATATTGTAAATCATGATTATTGAATGTAATGATTACACAGTTAGTGTGACAATCTGAAACACAAAATCTATGAAAGAGAATTGATAAGATTCAAGAAGTTTGGTGGACAAACATATGGTATAAAAATAACATTTGTAGTGTCAAGCATATCTAAAAATTCTGATTTAAGTAGGTAAAAAGGGAGGCAAGTTTTCTCAAGCACACTAATACTTTCCAAATTTGTCAATGGGTGAAGCTTAATTTCTATAAAGAAAAAAAAAATTATCTTATCTTATGGCATATCTGGAATTCAGGGTTCAAAATAGCTGGTTTGAACTTCAGAATATGCTAATCAAAATGAAAAATATAAATAAATATCATTGGCCAACATTTACCCCAGCAGACAACGTATAAAAATAAGGAAACATTTTTTCTCTATATCTGATATATATCAAGGACTTCCCAAGTATAGGACATGGAGAACCTTTAAAATAATTCATCTAAAAGACTAGAAAGTGTATTCCTGTTATTTTTTTTCTTAAAAATGTAATGTGTTTCCTACTTTTTTTAAATGAAAAAGTATAACCTTAAAAATAAACACTTAAAGCATTCTAGGTTTCTCCTCCAGCATAAGGAATCAGATGGTTTGCAGGGAACTGGGAGTAGTGGCTGTCATGGCAGCTGTGAATTACTGAGGCAGAGACTAGTCCCAGAGTGCGAGTACTGTCTTTGTAGGGTCAGTGCTTTCTATCCAGAGTACCTTGTCTGGCTTTTAAATGAAAGGAAGGGCAGGAAAATTTCTCTGGAATGGATCTCCCTTTCTCCTGTGTGTCTTGACAGACTGTGACAAATAAAACTGTGTTTTAGCCACAGGAAACACAGGATAAGCCCAACAAGAGGGACAGCAAGCTGGGGAAGTCAGAAAACGAGGCTAAGTCGCAGTGGTTTGCCCAGACAGGTTGCAAGCAAGCCACCCGCCAAGTAGCACTGCTTGGTTGTAGCGAAATCTGTAGAGTAGGACACCAGGATCGTGCCCAGAACAGACAGTGACTTTTTCAGTTGGAGTCCAAATGCAGGGCACCTGTCACAAAGTCACTTATAATTAATTCTGCCTTTAAATTAGCAGCTGTCTTAGGACAGTTTGCTGGTGGGCGGGTTAGGGGTGAAGATACATTAAGTCAAGTGTAATGGATTTGAGCTTGTCAGTTTTAGGGGCACCACAGTATCCAAGATTGTGCTCATCTGAGGGCTGCTCCTGTTTATAGCAGTGGTCATGACCTGTTTTGACATCTTTCATATTTTCTTGGCAAAAGCTAGAGAGACAGCTCTTTCAGTGAAGAATTTAGCCCATCAAATTCTTTTAATTCCTCTTTCTTTTCCTGCTACTCATATTCACATACTTTGAAGGAAAACTGATTCCAGTTAGAAAAATCATGTCTAGCTATCTGCTAATTTCTGAGGTGATGGGTACTTATTTTTCTTTTCCCCACATCACCCTTTGACTTACTGTAGTGAGGAATGGCAAGACTACTTAATTCCAGTGTCCTCAGTTGCAGAATAGAAGACTCTGGTGTTTATGGTGAAAGCAAGTCACCACTTTCACAAGTCTTCAGAGTGGATAGATGAGGCTAACCTTCCTCATGGTCTTTTGCTTCTAACTATCTCCCCATTTGCCTGATATAAATGATTTTTAATACTGTGTGTTCAGATATAACTTACTCGATTAAGGACTTGGTGACTTGCGTTTCATATTTGGGCATATCCCATTTTATTTGTTCTTTAGGACATTTTTGAAGATTGAACACAAATAGTACCTCATTTATCCACTAACCATAAATAAAGAACTATTTTGTGAGTTTTCCAAAAGATACTAATCATAGGCACTAGCATATATTAAGGAGAAGGCAATGGCACCCCACTCCAGTACTCTTGCCTGGAGGAGCCTGGTGGGCTGCAATCCATGGGGTCACAAAGAGTTGGACACAACTGAGCTGCTTCACTTTCACTTTTCACTTCATGCATTGGAGAAGGAAATAGCAACCCACTCCAGTGTGCTTGCCTAGAGAATCCCAGGGATGGGGGAGCCTGGTGGGCTGCCATCTATGGGGTCGCACAAAGTCGGACACAACTGAAGTGACAGCAGCAGCAGCAGCATATATTAAGCATATATTATGTGCTGCTGCTGCTAAGTCGCTTCAGTTGTGTCCGACTCTGTGCGACCCCATAGACAGCAGCCCACTAGGCTCCTCTGTCCCTGGGATTCTCCAGGCAAGAATGCTGGAGTGGGTTACCATTTCCTTCCCCATTATGTGCTAGCACTTTGCTAAACACAACTGTGACAGACAGCTTCCAAGATAAGATCCAATGATCCTATCTTCTAGAATTCTTGCCTTGTATAATCTCTTCTTTCAAGGGTAGGCTGGATTTAGTCACTGTGACACGATGAATGTTTGTTGATTTTAGCCACTAGTTTTGGGGTAATTCATTGCACAGCAATCAATAACTAATACAACTTTAGATATGTTATTTCATCTTTCTAACAAGCTAAATGAAGTGGGTATTGCTATTGCTATTATGAAGAAAGACTCTGAGAGGTTAACTAACTATGTTGTCAAAAATACAACCCAGATGAAATAGGGACTTAAACATAGATCCACCTGGCTCCAAAGTTGGTTCTTAGAACTGTTAAGCTATTCTCTCTACAGTAACAGAAGTTTTAAACATTAATGCATGTTCAAAACAGGTTTTTCTCATTAGTCAGAATATTGATGTCATTGAAAACTTCTCTGCCTTTCAGAAATATAGATGGACATTGTTCTGAACCTTGATCCTGGTTATAGCTAGGAAGGGATGACTGTTCAGGTGGTGTCCGTGGCATTATTTCAACTCCTAGGCCCTCTGGTTCCCTCTGTCTCCTCTCAAGTCCTCCTGATACTGCCTCCCTATTCCTGGCAGTCCACTAGGAAATATGGCTGTTTTCTCTCCCCACCCCTATCCTGCTTTGCTCTTGGGATTCAGCCTCACTATGCTATTGACCATCTGTAGCTCTTAAGAATTATGGAGAAAACACGTTTTCCCTCTTGTTGAGTTATAAATATAACCAAACTCATCTTAATGATGATGTGAGATTAAGATAGTCCCTAGAGGTATTGCCAAAGGTCATATTTCCCCCACATTCAGGATATTAAATTGTTGCTTTTCTACTAGATTTTCTGCTTTGATATATTTTTTATTCTCTTTCATCTTAAAACACTTTTTTTTTTACAACCTGGGGTAAATTGTATACTTTGTATAGAAAGGAAAAATAGATAGACCCTGAGTAATGGTTGAGGGTTGTTTTACATTGCATATGCTTATGGATTTTTTTTTTCAAAAGGTACAGATTCACAACTTTGTTTTGAATGACTAGGACAGCCAAAAACTCATTTCCACCTAAGTTGGGTATTATTCTATTTTTCATTTCATTTCACATTGTTTGTAAATATGAACAATTCTTCCTCATTTTATTCCTGGATAACTCCAGCAAGCTTCTCTTCTTTCTGTTCACCCTGCATTCTCTCCAGTCCAGTCCCTCTATGGTGACGTGAAGAGCTTCTCCAAATCCCCACCTACATTATAGTCTAACTTGATGATGGCATATATTCATGAAATAAACTGAGAACTCTTCCTGGGATTAAATATAGTTTGTTTAAATAAACTAGAATGGAAAGTTTAGAATGAAGACACAGCTAATTAAAGTTGGGTTTTATCTGTTAGAAATTATCAAATAGGTTTATGATGTTGTTTTTTAGTTGCTAAGTCATGTCTGACTCTTTCGTGGCCCCCCTGGTATCTCACCAGGCTCCTCTCTCCATGGGATTTCCCAGGCAAGAATACTGGAGTGGGTAGCCATTTTCCTTCTCCAGGTGATATTCCTAACCCAGGAATCGAACCTGTCTCCTGCACTGGCAGGTGGAATTTTTACCAGTGAGCTACCAGGGAAGCCCTTGGTTCATGATAACTGTACCACTAGTTCTAATGTATGGCAAATCACCTTCATGTGTGAAAATGAGTAGGAAAAAATGATTCTAATTCAATGTGTGCATGTGGGCTCAATTCTGTCCTACTGCCCCCTGATTAAATAATGACTTCTAATATAATGAAAGTCATTTAAATGTCAATATAAATACTTCTAGTTAGTATATTATGTTGCTTGAGCTATGTGAGTAGTAATGGAAGTAACACTGGTGGCAGTTGGATGGAATACCTACAGTGAGACACTGATGGTGATGAGAACCTCAGACGGCTTCTCTTCTGATCTCTAAAACACCCTATAATGTAGGTACTAGTACCATCCTACAATTTATAGCTTATTTTAATTTCAAAAATTAGCACTTTTTTTCCCAAATTCTAAGTAACTATCAGTCCTATTTTTATCAGTCAATAAAAATTGCATGTTTCTTGCTTGTCTCTCATAGGCATGTGCAATACTGTGGTTTAGGGAAATGAATATCTTCTATTATGAAATACACTCTCTAAATCAAGATTTATTATAGCTGTTTGAAGCTTCCACCTGGGGGAATTTTCTGTCATACAAGTCAAAGAGCTTCTATTTGTTCTGCCTAGTTTCGCTGTTCTCTCTACTTTGCTGGATAAAATAAAAAAGATGTGACAAAAGGAGACATTAATATCCACAAATCCTTCTCTACAAAAGTGAAAATCGGTAACTTTTATGATTCCTTTGGCAAAGGGCTCCTTTTTGAAGCGAGCAGCAATTATAAATAATACTAATAGCTGTGGCTGCAGTAACAGTAGTACATTTGTCTTAGAACCTTTTAAAAAAAATTTTTTTTATTTTCCCAAGTGAACCAAGATAGAATAAAGTTCATACTGTCTCTATTATAGTTGTAGTATAAAGGTAGTTTAGGAAGAAAAAAAAAATTTCTTCCTAAGTAATTTTCTTTCCTATTGAAATATACTATAAAGTCATCAAGCATGTCACTATAATGTTCTTAAAGTTCTCAAATCTCTATTCTTTCTGAACTTGTTTGATTTAGAACAATGACTTTCAGATAACAAATTGTAGATTACAAACAGTAGCAAGATAAATAGACTCCAAATTTATTTTGCATATGTGGTCAAATAAAAACCAGTCCTCCCAAAGATATCCTCCCCCAAACAAGTCTCTCTTGTAGAATCATGTGCTTGAAATAATTCAGAGAAAATTCAAAATTATCATGGTTCAATGTACAAAACATATTAAATCAACAAATTCAGCACCAGTCACAACATCATTAATTCTCTTAATTTTTATGTTTGGGTGCACAGTATAGAAGTAATATGAAATAGGAGTGTCAAATCAAAGGATGCACTCCAATGAATGAAAAAATAGTAAAACAGCTACTAATTTAGGTACTGTATATCCTCCAATGATAAATGCCTTTAACAGTCTCTTTGCCTAAATGGCAACCCACTCCAGTATTCTTGCCTGGAAAATCCCATGGATGGAGGAGCCTGGTAGGTTACAGTCCACAGGGTCTCAGAGAGTCGGACACACTGAGTGACTGAACCGAGCTCCACAATTTACATTTTAGGATAACAAGATTAGAATTTAACAATAGAAAGAGCCTACCAGACCCACTCCCATAATACACATTCTAAGATATCAGGATTAGCCAGAAGGTTTTCAGGAAGGAGAACCTGTCCTCCAGCAGGACACATCGTTGTGGTACAATCCCTAGTACAGAGTTTAAACCGAGTTGTGTAATTGACCAAGACTAGGGAATGTAGACAAAAAAGTTTGTCCTTTCCTCCTCCTCGAGAATTCCAGACCCCTATCTCCACTTCGAGAGCTCCAGACCCCTTTCTTCTTCTTGAGGACCCTGGACTTCTTATCAATTTGCCTAGGAATTGATTCTCTCAATAATATACATGTTTCAATGCTATTCTCTCAAATCATCCCTCCCTCATCTTCTCCCACAGAGTCCAAAAGTCTGTTCTTTACATCTATGTCTCTTTTGCTGTCTCGCATATAGGGTCATTGTTACTGTCTTTCTAAATTCCATATATATGCATTAATACACTGTATTAGTGTTTTTCTTTCTGACTTAACTTCACTCTGTATAATAGACTCCGGTTTCATTCATCTCATTAGAACTGATTCAGACGCATTCTTTTTAACAGCTGAGTAATACTCCATTGTGTATATGTACCATAGCTTTCTTATCCATTCATCTGCTGATGGACATCTAGGTTGCTTCCATGTCCTGCCTATTGTAAACTGTGCTATGATGAACATTGGGGATCCAAGGTTGGAGTACATGTGTTTCTTTCAATTCTGGTTCCCTCAGTGTGTATGCCCAGCAGTGGGACTGCTGGGTCGTAGGGCAGTTCTATTTCCAGTTTTTTTGAGGAATCTCCACACTGTTCTCCATAGTGGCTGTACTAGTTTCCATTCCCACCAACAGTGTAAGAGGGTTCCCTTTTCTCCACACCCTCTCCAGCATTTATTGTTTGTAGACTTTTGATAGGAGCCATTCTGACTGGCATGAAATGGTACCTCATTGTAGTTTTGATTGCATTTCTCTGATAATTAGCAAAGTTGAACATTTTTTCATATGTCTTTTAGTCATCTGTATGTCTTCTTTGCAGAAATGTCTATTTAGATCTTCTGCCCAGTTTTTGCTTGGCTTGTTGTTTTTATATTGAGCTGTATGAGTTCTTTATATGTTTTGGAGATTAATCCCTTGTCACTTGTGTCATTTGAAAATATTTTCCCTCATTCTGTAGGTTGTCTTTTCATTTTGCTTATGGTTTCCTTTGCTGTGCAAAAGCCTTTAATTATCTCCATCACTCTAGAAGAGATGTGATTTATGTCAAAGAATGTTCTACCTCTGTTTTCCTGTAGGAGTTTTATAGTATTTGGTCTTACATTTAGGTCTCTAATCCATTTTGAGTTTATTATTATATATGGTATTAGGGAATGTTCTAATTTCATTCTTTTACATGTAGCTGTCCAGATTTCCTAGTGCTACCTATTGAAGAGACTGTCTTTTCTCCATTGCATATTCTTGCTACCTTTGTGATAGATTAGTTAACCATAAGTATGTGGGTTCATTTTTTTACTTTCTATCCTGTTCCATTGATCTGTGCATCTGTTTTTATGCCAGTACCATGCTGTTTGGCTTCCCTAATGGCTCAATTTCAGTTTGCCTGCAAAGTGGGAGATCTGGGTTCAATCCTTGGGTTGGGATGATCCCCTGGAAGAAGGCATGGCAACCCACTCCAGTATTCTTGCCTGGAGAATCCCCATGGATAGAGGAGCCTGGTGGGAAAGAGTCAGACATGAGTGAGTGACTAAGCACAGCACATGGGCACCATACTGTTTTGATTACTATAGCTCTGCAGTATAGTCTGAAGTCAGGAAGGCTGATATTCTCCAGTTGTTTTTCTTTCTCAAGATTGTTTTGGCTAAATCATCCTTAATATGTTGCTAATTTCACTTATATATAAACTATATATTTATACATAATTTTCTATTTTGTGTTATGAAGGTATATTTATAATACTTTCATTTATGTTCAGTCACATGAAAATTATAGCTTTGCACATATTTTATAAGATTATGGCTATGAAAGTATACTTATTTCTCATAAATTAGGGCTGGAATAGGAGCTGGAGATAAAGCTTAAGAAGCCATCAGTGGGAGTCATAGATCTATATGAATCATAAAACTGAGGGACTGTTTAGAAAGTACATGGTTTAAATTTCCTCTTAGTAATTATGCCAGATAGAATTATCACCTTGTCAAAAATCATCACAACTTATTTGAATCACAGCTAAAACTAAAATTCCCAGTTTTTTTCAGGTGTTTTCAGATGTTTTAATATAGGCTNCATCATCTTTCAGGATTTGAAATAGTTCCACTGGAATTCCATCACCTCCACTAGCTTTGTTCATAGTGATGCTTTCTAAGGCCCACTTGACTTCACATTCCAGGATGTCTGGCTCTAGATGAGTGATCACACCATCGTGATTGTCCAGGTCATGAAGATCTTTTTTGTACAGTTCTTCTGTGTAGTCTTGCCACCTTTTCTTAATATCTTCTGCTTCTGTTAGGTCCAGACCATTTCTGTCCTTTATCGAGCCCATCTTTGCATGAAATGTTCCCTTGGTATCTCTAATTTTCTTGAAGAGATCTCTAGTCTTTCCCATTCTGTTCTTTTCCTCTATTTCTTTATATTGATCGCTGAAGAAGGCTTTCTTATCTCTTCTTGCTATTCTTTGGAACTCTGCATTCAGATGCTTATATCTTTCCTTTTCTCCTTTGCTTTTTGCTTCTCTTCTTTTCACAGCTATTTGTAAAGCCTCCCCAGACAGCCATTTTGCTTTTTTGCATTTCTTTACCATGGGGATGGTCTTGATCCCTGTCTCCTGTACAATGTCATGAACCTCATTCCATAGTTCATCAGGCACTCTATCTATCAGATGTAGGCCCTTAAATCCATTTCTCACTTCCACTGTATAATCATAAGGGATCTGATTTAGGTCATACCTGAATGGTCTAGCGGTTTTCCCTACTTTCTTCAATTTAAGTCTGAATTTGGTAATAAGGAGTTCATGATCTGAGCCACAGTCAGCTCCTGGTCTTGTTTTTGTTGACTGTATAGAGCTTCTCCATCTTTGGCTGCAAAGAATATAATCAATCTGATTTCAGTGTTTACCATCTGGTGATGTCCACGTGTAGTCTTCTCTTGTGTTGTTGGAAGAGGGTGTTTGCTATGACCAATGCATTTTCTTGGCAAAACTCTATTAGTCTTTGCCCTGCTTCATTCCGCATTCCAAGGCCAAATTTGCCTGTTACTCCAGGTATTTCTTGACTTCCTACTTTTGCATTCCAGTCTCCTATAATGAAAAGGACGTCTTTTTTGGGTGTCAGTTCTAAAAAGTCTTGTAGGTCTTCCTAGAACCGTTCAACCTCAGCATCTTCAGCATTACTGGTTGGGGCATAGACTTGGATTACCACGATATCGAATGGTTTTCCTTGGAGATGAACAGAGATCATTCTGTTGTTTTTGAGACTGCATCCAAGTACCGCACTTTGGACTGTTTTGTTGACCATGATGGCTACTCCATTTCTTCTGAGGGATTCCTGCCCATAGTAGTAGATATAATAGTCATCTGAGTTAAATTCACCCGTTCCAGTCCATATTAGTTCGCTGATTCCTAGAATGTTGACTCTTGCCATCTCTTGTTTGACCACTTCCAATTTGCCTTGATTAATGGACCTGATATTCCAGGTTCCTATGCAATATTGCTCTTTACAGCATTGGACCTTGCTTCTATCACCAGTCACATCCACAGCTGGGTACTGTTTTTGCTTTGGCTCCATCCCTTCATTCTTTCTAGAGTTATTTCTCCACTGATCTCCAGCAGCATATTGGGCACTTACCAACCTGGGGAGTTCCTCTTTCAGTATCCTATCATTTTGCCTTTTCATACTGTTCATGGGGTTCTCAAGGCAAGAATACTGAAGTGGTTTGCCATTCCCTTCTCCAGTGGACCACATTCTGTCAGACCTCTCCACCATGACCCGCCCATCTTAGATGGCCCCACATGGCATGGCTTAGTTTCATTGAGTTAGACAGGGCTGTGGTCCTAGTGTGATTAGATGGACTAGTTTTCTGTGAGTATGGTTTCAGTGTGTCTGCCCTCTGATGCCCTCTTGCATTACCTACCATCTTACTTGGGATTCTCTTACCTGGTCATGGGGTATCTCTTCATGGCTGCTCCAGCAAAGCACAGCTGCTGCTCCTTACCTTGGATGAGGTGTATCTCCTCACCTCCGCCCTTCCTGACCTTCACGTGGGATGGCTCCTCTAGGCCCTCCTGCGCCGGCACAGCCACCGCTCCTTGGACGTGGGGTTGCTCCTCTCGGCCACTGCCCCTTGCCTCAGGCGATGGGTGGCTCCTCTCGGCCGCAGTCCCTGGCCTCAGACGTGGGGTTGCTCCTCCCAGCCGTTTCTGCCCCATTGCAGCCTGGCACTCTCAGCCACTGCCCCGACCTCGGATGTGGGGTAACTACTCTTGGCTGCCGCTCTTCAGGCATGAGGTCCTCCAGACTTCTGCCCCTGACCTTGGATGTGGGGTAGCTCCTCTCGGCCATGCTTAGTGCGCCGGTTGCAGCCGCCTGCACTTAGTGCACCATTGAGCTGCAGGAACTGCTTGTATATTTTTGAGATTAATTCTTTGTCAGTTGCTTCATTTGCTATTATTTTCTCCCATTCTGAAGGCTGTCTTTTCACCTTACTTATAGTTTCCTTCGTTGTGCAATAGCTTTTAAGTTTAATTAGGTCCCACTTGTTTATTTTTGCTTTTATTTCTATTATTCTGGGAGGTGGGTCATAGACGATCCTGCTGTGATTTATGTCAGAGAGTGTTTTGCCTATATTTTCCTCTAAGAGTTTTATAGTTTCTGGTCTTACATCTAGATCTTTAATCCATTTTGAGTTTATTTTTGTGTATGGTGTTAGAAAGTGTTCTAGTTTCATCTTTTACAAGTGGTTGACCAGTTTTCCCAGCACCATTTGTTAAAGAGACTCTTTTCTCCATTGTATATTCTTGCCTACTTTGTCAAAGATAAGGTAACCATAGGTGCATGAATTTACCTCTGGGCTTTCTATTTTGTTCCATTGATCTATATTTCTGTCTTTGCACCAGTACCATACTGTCTTGATGACTGTAACTCTGTAGTAGAGCTTGAAGTCAGGCAGGTTGATTCTTCCAGGTCCATTCTTCTTTCTCAAGATTGCTTTTGTTGTTAGAGGTTTTTTGTATTTCCATACAAATTGTGAAATTATTTGTTCTAAGTCTCTGAAAAATACCGTGGTAGCTTGATAGGGATTGCATTGAATCTATAGATTACTTTGGGTAGTATACTCATTTTCACTATATAGATTCTTCCAACCCATGAACATAGCATATTTCTCCATTGATTAGTGTCATCTTTGATTTCTCTCATCAGTGTTTTATAGTTTTCTATATATAGGTCTTTAGTTTCTTTAGGTAGATTTATTCCTAAGTATTTTATTCTTTTTGTTGCAATGGTGAATGGAATTGCTTCCTTAATTTCTCTGTTTTCTCATTGTTAGTGTATAAGAATGCAAAGGATTTCTATGTATTAATTTTATATCTTGCAAGTTTATTATATTCATTGATTAGCTCTAGTAATTTTCTGGTGGAGTCTTTAGGGTTTTCTATGTAGAGGATCATGTCATCTGCCAACAGCGAGAGTTTTACTTCTTTTCCAATCTGGATTCCTTTTATTTCTTTTTCTTCTCTGATTGCTGTGGCTAAAACTTCCAAAACTATGTTGAATAGTAGTGGTGAGAGTTGGCACCCTTGTCTTGTTTCTGACTTTAGGGGAAATGCTTTCAATTTTTCACCATTGAGGATAACGTTTGCTGTGAGTTTATCATATATGGCTTTTATTATGTTGAGGTATTTTCCTTCTATGCCTGCTTTCTGAAGGTTTTTTTAAATCATAAATGGATGTTGAATTCTGTCAAAGGCTTTCTCTGCATCTATTGAGATAATCATGTGGTTTTTAATCTTTCAATTTGTTAATGTGGTGTATCACATTGATTTGCGAATATTGAAGAATCCTTACATCCCTGGGATAAAGCCTACTTGGTCATGATACATGATCTTTTTAATATGTTGTTGGAGTCTGATTGCTAGAATTTTGTTAAGGATTTTTGCATCTATGTTCATCAGTGATATTGGCCTGTAGTTGTGTGTTGTTTTTTTTTTTTTTTGGTGGCATCTTTGTCTGGGTTTGGTACTAGGGTGATGGTGGCCTCACAGAATGAGTTTGGAAGTTTACCTTCCTCTGCATTTTTCTAGAAGGTTTAAATAGGATAGGTGTTCACTCTTCTCTAAATTTTTGGTAGAATTCATCTGTGAAGCTGTCTGGTTTTTGTCTGGCTTTTTTTTTTTTTTTCTTTTTGTCTGGTTTTTGTTTGTTGGAAGATTTCTGATCACAGTTTTGATTTCTGTGCTTGTTAAGGGTCTATAAGTTTTTCTATTTCTTCCTGGTTCAGTTTTAGAAAGTTATACTTTTCTAAGGATTTGTCCATTTCTTCCAAGTTTTCCATTTTATTGGCATATAGTTGCTGATAATAGTCTCTTATGATCCTTTGTATTTCTGTATTTTCTGTTGTGATTTCTCCATTTTCCTTTCTAATTTTGTTGATTCGATTATTCTCTCTTTTTTCTTGATGAGTCTGGCTAATGAATGGTTTGTCTATTTTATTTATCTTCTCAAGGAACTAGCTTTTAGCTTTGTTGACTTTTGCTATGGTCTCCTTTGTTTCTTTTTCAATTTATTTATTCCCCAATTTTTATCATTTATTTCCTTCTACTAACCCTGGGGGGTCTTCATTTCTTCCCTTTATGGTTGCTTTAGGTGTAGAGTTAGGTTGTTTATTTGATTTTTCTCTTGTTTCTTGAGGTAAGCTTATATTGCTATGAACCTTTCCCTTAGCACTGCTTTTACTGAATCCCATAGGTTTGGGGTTGTTGTGCTTTCATTTTAATTCATTTTCTGTGCATATTTTGATTTCTTTTTTGATTTTTTCTGTGATTGGTTGGTTATTCAGAAGCATGTTGTTTAGCCTCAATATGTTTGTATTTTTAATAGTTTTTTTCCTGTAGTTGACATCTAATTTTACCACATTGTGATCAGAAAAGATGCTTGAGATGATTTCAACTTTTTTGAATTTACTAAGGTTAGATTTATGGCCCAGGATGTGATCTATCCTGGAGAAGGTTCTGTGTGCACTTGAGAAAAAGGTGAAATTCATTGTTTTGCGGTGAAATGTCCTATAGATATCAATTAGGTCTAACTGGTCCATTGTATCATTTAAAGTTGTGTTTACATGCTAATTTTCTGTTTAGTTGATCTATCCATAGGTGTGAGTGGGGTATTAAAGTCTCCCACTCAGTCAGTTAGTCAGTTCAGCCGCTCAGTCATGTCCGACTCTTTGTGACCCCATGAATCGCAGCATGCCAGGCTTCCCTGTCCATCACCAACTCCCGGAGTTCACTCAGACTATTGTGTAATACAGCCACAATTTTGTCAATACTTTGTTTATCATGTGTCTCACACCCCATTTTCCGCATTTTGATCTCATTAGTTCAGAATCTTATCAAACCATGTTTTCATCATAAGCCTGTAACATATGGGATAATATCCAAAATCTTTAGCCTGCCATTCAAGATATTTACAAACTAAAGCAAAAAAGTTCTTTCTGACTTCCCTTTCATTTCTTTCACATTCTATTCCAACTAACTTTATCTTTTATCTATTTTAGTACTCAGATTCTCTTTGTCTGTCCTTCCAAAGACCTCATAACCTCCTCAGATCATTTCCATTTATAACAATTATTCCTGCATTTGAAGTCAAATAATGTTATTCTCAACTTCACTGTTACTCTGTGTTCTTCTTTAGCACAAGGCCATACATATATTTCATTAGTCTCTCCTTTGAGCATATTTTATGGCCCTTTAAATATCATCAAAAATCTTTACTGTTCAAATGAAGCTACTTAGGAGAATACAGTACACTGAATTTTATTATTCCAAAAGACATGCTGTGACACTCCTTCTAACTTTCTCAGACCCCAGTCCTCTACCAATACAGAGATGTATCACTTAGACTGAATTATGACACACAGAGGTTGAGGATTTTTGTTAATTTTCAGCAGGGCCCTTGATTCTATAGGCACATATTGCTTCTATGCTCACCACAGAATAAATAACAAGGGTAGTACTGTTTTGGTTGAACACGTATGTGGGACAGACTTAATCTACAATTAACAAAAGTTCAAAGGTTAAAAAAATACCAAGTTTTGGTGAAAATTAGATGGAGGAGCCTGGAAGGCTGCAGTCTTGGGGTCGCTGAGGGTCAGACACTGCTGAGCGACTTCACTTTCACTTTTCACTTTCATGCATTGGAGAAGGAAATGGCAACCCACTCCAGTGCTCTTGCCTGGAGAATCCCAGGGATGGCAGCACCTGGTGGGCTGCTGTCTATGGGTTTGCACAGAGTCAGACACGACTGAAGCGACTTAGCAGCAGGAGCAGTCTAAAGTCTGAATTAGTGAACTCTAAGGAAAGAGCAAATTAGCCAAGATGGTGTGGTCAGGCTAACTTGCCCCACAGCCTCTTGCTCTTGCTGAACGTTTTGTAAATAATGATTATGTAACAGCTGAGATCACTTATAGTGCTACACATGTGTATCACATGATACTGTCTTGGACATGGGCTACTTTTGATATATAAGCTTCACCTAGAAAAGCCCAGAGTGGTATGGTACACCTGTATGAGCTTAACCATGAAACCCCTGGCTGCTGCTGCATTGGGCCTATATTGGAGTGACATCATAGTTATGTTACATGAGGTTATGTTATGGCTACCTTATGGTTATGTTATGGCTGCTGTTATGGCTGCTAAGTCAGCCAGGAGAAAGGCTGTGTTATGGCTGCTGTGCCAGCCAGGAGAGAATAAATGTGTCTGCATCTTCTTCCAGCCTCTTACGTCCTGCCTTGCCTACCCTGGGTTCAGCGAATAGTGTGAACAGTGTGAACAGCAAGACAACTGGCCACATGAACAGGATGAAGAGCAATACATGAACTAATTTTGGCATTTATTTTGAACCTATAAATAGTGGCATTAAATTTTTCCTGGACTTTTATGTATGGTTTAAAATGCTCCTAAATATCCTGATGCATGCTAAGTCACTTCAGTCATGTTCGACTCTGTGTGACCCTCTGGACTGTAGCCCGCCAAGCTTCTCTGTCCATGGGATTCTCCAGGCAAGAATGCTGGGGTGGGTTGCCATGCCCTCCTCCAGAAGGTCTTTCCAACCCAGGTATCGAACCCGTGTCTCCTATGGCTCCTGCATTGCAGGCAATCTTTACCACTGAGTCACTGGGGAAGTCCTAATATCCTGGTACCTCATAATAAAAAAAATAGTGTTTACCGATGTCTCTATAAGTTATCAAAATATTCCCCAGTTTTAATATTTCAGAACTTAAAAATACATCTCCTAGACAACCTCTTGCACACAGAAAGTAATCTGACCACCTGTGCCTATGTATGGAGTCATTCATAGTTGTTCAAGGGCTCCAAGTGGATCAGATAGACAGTTGGTTAAAATAGAAAATTTAAAAATAGTGAAGTAAGCCAGAAAGAAAAACACCAATACAGTATACTTACACATATATATGGAATTTAGAATGATGGTAATGATAAACCTGTACGCAAGACAGCAAAAGAGACACAGATGTATAGAACAGCCTTTTGGACTCTGTGGGAGAGGGAGAGGGTGGGATGGGTTGGCAGAGTGGCAGTGTAACATGTGTGATATCATAAGTGAAATGAATCGCCAGTCCAGGTTTGATGCAGGATGCAGGATGCTTGGGACTGATGCACGGGGATAATCCAGAGAGAGGGTGTGGGGC
>SJXQ01002246.1:6279-18985 GCA_006408695.1 Aepyceros melampus | reverse complement strand
GGTGTGGGGCGGGAGGGGGGAGGCGGGGGTCGGGATTGGGAGTTCATGTACACTCGTGGCTGATTCATGTCGATGTGTAGCAAAACAAATACAGTATTGTAAAGCAAAACAAACTAAAAAAATAAAAATTAATTTAAAAAAATAGTTTATGTTTGAAATAGTTCTAAGTTCAACTAGACCTAAGAACCTAGACCTAGAAGACAGAAGAAATAGAGGAGTGCTTTTGGTTCATAAAGTTTATTGGGTAAGAATGTCTTATTTCAGTAAGTTTAATTTTACATTAGTTACTGAATTTGACAATTTGAAACACAGTCATAATATAGCTTAGTGGAAATATTAATACTATAGTTTCCTAAAATAGAAAAATTGAGGGGGTTTAATGTATAGATTAAAGCAAAGAGTTTCTGTTGATCCATAGGCTGTAGATTTATTTTGGAAGGTTTCTTGTGAATAGTTAATGGGGTAAAAGTGGGACAGAAAGAGTGTTATCCTTGGGATAATTCAAATAGTTCTTGAAAGACAAACTGATCTATGTTTCAGAACTAGCTCTGCCATGTAATAGATAAATATCCATGGGAAAACTATCTAACTTCTTAGTATATATCTCCATTTATAATAATATCGCCTTCACATACTGATAATGAAGGTTCATTAAAATAATATAAACAAATCACATAGCACTGTGTCAGGCACCTGGGCACTTTTATTACATTAGCCCCTTGCCCTTCCTTAATAAAAATAATTTAGATTTCAAATAATATTGTGGAAGAAAGGATTTTTATTGTTTTTAAGGACTAGGCATTAGATTACAGTTAACAGAATAACAATATAATATATAAATGTATAAGCATTTGCTCTCCCATATGCCTATCCAATAAAGATATAATGTGAGCCACATATGTAACTAAATTTTTTCTAGTAGCTGTATTTTTTAAAGTAAAAAGAAACAAAGGAAGTTAATTTTAATATATTTTATTTAACCTAATATTTTCAGAATATAATTTCAATATGTAATTAATATGAAATTTGTTAAGGAGATATTCTACATCTTTTTTTTTGTAATAAGTCTTTGAAATTCAGTTGTTTTTCACATTTACAGAACATCTCAACTCAGAATCACCATACCTCAGGTGCTTAATAGCCCCTGTGACTAATGGCTGCTCTACTGGACTATGCAGGCCTAGGTACTTTTTGTGGAAGCAAAAGGAAAGAGGACATCAGTCTGTACAATTGAGGACTTACTCTGAAAGAGGTTGTTTTAAACAGATAGGAAACTGTTCATACTGGTAGAAACTGATAGTGTTACCTGAACAGGGTATCCATCAGGACTTTTACTTTCAAGTGACAGAACTATTACTGGTTAATTTAAGCAGAGAATCAGATTTACTAAGGCTCAGTTCAGTTCAGTTCAGTTCAGTCATTCAGTCATGTCTGACGCTTTGTGACCCCGTAGACTGCAGCATGCCAGGTTTCCCTGTCCATCACCAGCTCCCAGAGTTTACTCAAACTCATGTCCATTGAGTTGGTGATACCATCCAACTATCTCATTCTCTGTCATAACCTTCTCTTCCCACCTTCAATCTCTCACAGCATCAGGGTCTTTTTCAATGAGTCAGTTCTTTGCATCAGGTGGCCAAAGTATTGGAGTTTCACCTTCTACATTAGTCCTTCCAATGAATATTCAGGACTGATTTCCTTTAGGATTGACTGGTTGGATCTCCTTGCATTCCAAGGGACTCTCAAGAGTCTTCTCCAACACCACAGTTCAAAAACATCAATTCTTTGGCCCATTTTTTGATTGGGTCATTTATCTTTCTGGAGTTGAGCTGCATAAGCTGCTTGTATATTTTTGAGATTAGTTGTTTGTCAGTTGCTTCATTTGCTATTATTTTCTCCCATTCAGAAGGCTGTCTTTTCACCTTGCTTGTAGTTTCCTTTGTTGTGCAGAAGCTTTTAATTTTAATTAGATCCCATTTGTTTATTTTTGCTTTTATTTCCAGTATTCTGGCAGGTAGATCATAGAGGATCCTGCTGTGATTTATGTCGGAAGTGTTTTGCCTATGTTCTCCTCTAGGAGTTTTATAGTTTCTTGTCTTACGTTTAGATCTTTAATCCATTTTGAGTTTATTTTTGTGTATGGTGTTAGAAAGTGATCTAGTTTCATTCTTTTACAAGTGGTCAGCCAGTTTTCCCAGTACCACTTGTTAAAGAGATTGCCTTTAATCCACTGTATATTCTTGCCTCCTTTGTCGAAGATAAGGTGTCCATAGGTGTGTGGATTTATCTCTGGGCTTTCTATTTTGTTCCATTAATCTGTATTTCTGTCTTTGTGCCAGTACCATACTGTCTTGATGACTGTGGCTTTGTAGTAAAGCCTGAAGTCAGGCAGGTTGATTCCTCCAGTTCTATTCTTCTTTCTCAAGATGGCTTTGGCTATTCGAGGTTTTTTGTGTTTCCATACAAATTGTGAAATTATTTGTTCTAGCTCTGTGAAAAACACCACTGGTATCTTGATAGGAATTGCATTGAATCTGTAGATTGCTTTGGGTAGTATACTCCATATGTTATTGTAAATTTTTTAATTTGAAAAAATTTTAATAACTGCATACAACACATCCTTACATTTAAAATATAATATTTATGATTTTAAATATTATATTTTATATAAATCCCCTCTGGGGGACAACAGAGGATGACATGGCTGGATGGCTTTACTGACTCAATGGACATGAGTTTGAGCAAGCTCTAGGAGTTGGTGATGGACAGGGAAGCCTAACGTGCTGCAGTCCACGGGGTCACAAAGAATCAGACACAACTCTGCAACTCAACTGAACTGAAAATATCATATGTAAAATATATGTACATAAATATGTATATGTTATATATGTAACATTACTGTGATGTATATATATATATAAAACATATACATTCATGTATAATAAAGGTAATAGAATTTTTTTTAAAATTTTTAGTGTTGTGCTGGTCTCTGCCACACAATGCAAATCAGCCATAATATCCATATATCCCCTCCCTCCCCAGCCTTCCTCCCCTCCACCCACCGAATCCCCGCAGGTCACCACGCCAGGCTCCCAGTGTTACACAGCAACTTCTCAGCAGCCAGCCATCCTCCACTGGCACGTGGATATATGCAGATGCTACTTTCTTCACGTGCTCCACTCTCTCCCTCCCCCACTGTTCACAAGCCCATTATTTACCTCTGTGTCTCATTCCTTCCCTGCAAATAGGTTCACTAATATCATTCTTCTAGATTCAGTTTCTAAGTCTGTCTGTCCTCCAATGTCCCTAATACCCAACTGCATTTTCTAAGTTGAAATCACAGAAATGGAATCTGGGATTCTGAATTTTAAAATATATACCTCCCAGGTTAATGACAACAGTAACATTACAGATCAAAGGCTACATTTTCACTAGAAGACATTTCTGTTTCCTGCTGCTCTGCTTATGGAAAGAAGAAATGGAAGGGGAGACGCATACCACTGGGTCAACTCCCCAGTCTCCACGGAAACTCTTTTTTATACGCCTTTAAGTGGAAATAATAACTGTGTGGTAATGGTGTTTTTCCTTTTCCTGAGAACACATTTCTTTTATTCTTTTCTTCAAGAATTTCATTTAGAAAAAAAAAAAAAAAAAACAGATCATAGACAAAAATAGCCTGTAGACATATGGTGAGAGCTCTGGGTTCTTCTGAGTGTGAGTACTCAGGAACATTCAAACAGCAGTGTATAGATCAGAATTTACTAAATAGTGACTTTGATTATATTTCTCTTAAGTGGGTATTTAGTTGTATCTTTGACTTAGTTTCACCTCCACTTCAAAGTCTTAAGTACATATGAATAAGATTTGTAGACATTCATACAGACATTCCCATTCAAAAACCTGTCTCTTCTAGACACATTGTGTGAGGAGGGTTTCAGATACTACCACTAATAGAAACTTCAACCTTCCATCTCCAAAAAAATCTATCCAACACCCAAATCCACTTCCTGACAAAGATACACTCATACGCACCTCTGCAATCCTCAAACACACGGACCTATGCTCTCCTAGGTTTCAGGCAATCTGATCTACTCCCTATAACCTCAAAATTCAAATCTCCAAATACCTTCTCCAGGTGGCGCCCTCTGTTAACTTCCCATCCCCAACTGGGCAAATTCTCCTCAACCTTTGAAGCCCACACATTCCCACACTCAGAGACTTACTATATCCTGTGGGGATGAAAAGTATAGAGAACAAAAATTACTAGGGGGAAAGGATATGTATTCATTTCCCCTCATAAGTCAACAGCAGAGTGTCCACAAGTACCCATGGATGCATGGATAGATAGTTTCTCGTAATAGTTACTCCTCAATAATGACAGTTACTCCTGCACTCTGTTGTCTATATGCTAACTGCAATCATGGTACAAATCAAAAACTGGAAATCTAAGATATGATAATCATAACCCACAACCCATAAGTGAAACTATAGCATGGCAAACAGAGTCTAGCAAGCTATGAACTAGGCGTTGATTGTGGACATCATTCCACATTCTGTCAGCACCATCTTCTGTCCTCCTGCTGCCTCAAAGACTAGTCATGTATTTGTACACCTTCACCCCTCTGTATCAGTACCCGTTTCAGCTGCCTCTCTGTTGGCTATTAACTTACTTCCTTCTAAGAGGAGAGACATTACTGTTAACCTTCTAGAATGCATACATTTTGAATGACAACATTTTGGAATATGGTGGTATTAGAAGGAAGTAAAACCAGACTTCTTAGGCAATGCACTCAGCTCAGCCACTTTAATTTTTTTTTTATCATAGTAAACATCACATAATATAAAACATAATATTTTAATGATATTTAACTGTACACTTCAGTGACACTAAGTACATTCACACTGTTGTGCAACTCTTGCCATCATCCACCTTCTAAATTTTTCACTTTCCTAAGCTGAAACCCTGTCCACATTAAATTCTGTCTCCATCTTCCCTCCTTCCCATCCCCACTCCTCTACTCCTGGCCCCTGGCATTTACCAATGTACTTTCTGACCCTATGAATTTGACTAAACTAGGCACCCGAGGTACCTAGTATAAGTGAAATTAAACAGTATTTGTCTGCACCTACTATATATTGGAATGCCTTTTTAGGTTAACTTAATATATGTGCCACAAACAGACTGTACCGACCCTACCCATCCACCACCACTGTGCTATACAGTAGGTTTTCATTAGTTAAATATTTCATTCATAGTAGCATGTATATGTTAATCTCAGTCTCACGATTTATTCTGGCCCTGCCCCCACTGGTATCCGTTCATTTGTTCTCTATATCTGTGTATCTATTTCTGCTTTGCAAATAGGTTTACTTGTACTATTTTTTCTGGATTCCACATGTATGCATTGATACACGATATTTGTTTTTGACAGTATATCCCTCTAAGCATGAATGTGCTGTCTTATGTATCTGTCCCATAACTTCACACCCTAAATGCAAAAAGAATGTTTGTGAGATTATGAATATATACACCTATGAAAACTTGCCATGGTCTGGTGCATCCACAGGCTAGCATTAAAGCAACATCTATCAGGTATGCAATGAACACACACACCAGTACAGGATCCTGGTTGTGATCAAACAGATAAAGGCCTGTCAGTCATATTAAGATTGTGACTTGCACATGATGGAAGATTCAACCCAAACTGACCCACGTCAAATAAAATTTATTAATTCAAATAACTGAGATTTACATGGCTGTTCCACCTTACTGTTTAGCATATTCTGATGAATGTAATTAGGAATTAGCTTTGTTCTATTTTTCATTCCTCTTACCACTTGGCTTTATTCTAGGATTCTATGGATCATTTTTTATAGATTGACAGTATATCCCTCTAAGCATGAATGTGCTGTCTTATGTATCTGTCCCATAACTTCACACCCTAAATGCAAAAAGAATGTTTGTGAGATTATGAATATATACACCTATGAAAACTTGCCATGGTCTGGTGCATCCACAGGCTAGCATTAAAGCAACATCTATCAGGTATGCAATGAACACACACACCAGTACAGGATCCTGGTTGTGATCAAACAGATAAAGGCGTGTCAGTCATATTAAGATTGTGACTTGCACATGATGGAAGATTCAACCCAAACTGACCCACGTCAAATAAAATTTATTAATTCAAATAACTGAGATTTACATGGCTGTTCCACCTTACTGTTTAGCATATTCTGATGAATGTAATTAGGAATTAGCTTTGTTCTATTTTTCATTCCTCTTACCACTTGGCTTTATTCTAGGATTCTATGGATCATTTTTTATAGTGATAGGCTCACTTTCTAACAAATTCACTTTAGACAAAAGATAAAAAGCCTTTCTTAAAAGACCTAGCCAAATTCTAAGTAGATCTTACTGTCATCAAGTCAAATATTCATCCCTAAATCCAAGTTCTAGAAACAGAGAAAATAATTATTTGTCACATCAAGTCCATGGTCTATTTCTGGAATTTTGAAGTGGAGTCAATCCTGTTTCAAACTCATGAATTATAATGGAAGGATGAGCTGGGAGACACAAAAGAATTTGCATACTGCTTACCAGGGAAAGAGTGGCTGAGATTGAAACAGACAAACTAATAGTATGGCTGCAGGAGCAAAAATTGGCATTCATACTACTACTGGCTAACATCCATCCATTCATGGCAGACATTTTTATTAATCTTGGACCCATTCCTATTGCATTCTCAATCTGTTTCAAATTCCCTTCAACTTACTCCCCAGCAGTTCATCAGAGCAAATTTATACTACAGCTTTCGTTAGTTGCATGTGATAATATCCTTGATGACTGTGGATAAAACCTTGAATATGTGTTGATAACATTATTAATCATTCATTTGCAAATGTATCTCAGTAGTTCTTGAGTCTACTTATATATTTGACTCTTCCACCTCTCATAATAATTACCTTCATGTCTCTATTTCTGAAGGGTTTCCCTGGTGGCTCACAGGGTAGAGCGTCTGCCTGCAATGTGAGAGATCTGGGTTAGTCCCTGAGTTGGGAAGATCCCCTGGAAGATCTCCAGGAAGATCCTTCCTGGAGAGGGAACTAGCAACCCACTCCAGTAACTTGCCTGGAAAATCCCATGGACAGAGGAACATGGTAGGCTACAGTCCATGGGTTTGCAAAAAGTTGGACATGATTGAGTGACTTCACTTTCACTTTCTCTATTTCTAGAGGCATATCAAATGGTTCAATCTATTGTCTATTACTCCTGCCTTCACATCTCCAATTCAGGTTTGAAGTTTTCTGTTAAAGATTAGAAACATTCAGATGTTAAAGAGCCAAATATCAGTAAGATGCAGAAAAAAACTGGAATCAATTATGATCTCCAATGATATATGACTAAACAACAACAACAACAAAAACCCACAAGGTGTTGATGTGTATTTTGCTGAGCATATAACAGAAGAAAATTTGATCTCATGTGATAGAAAAATGATTTATGGATAATATTTGAATTCTTGTAGAATTCATAAAACTGCATAAATACTTGCATTATCATGTACATCCATATAATTTAACTCCCTGATTTTAAAATGTAAAATTGCATCCACTATTAGTGACATAACAAAAAAGAAGCAAACTCACTGATATAGAAATAATACTAGTGGTTACCAGTGGGGAAAGGGGAAGAGAAATACAAGGTTGAGGGAGTAGGAGGTATAAATTATTGCATATAAGATAGGTTCAAGGATGTATTGTACAACATGGGAATATATTCAATATTTTGTGATAACTCTAAGTGGAAAGTAACCTTTTAAAATGTGAAAAATAATCAAAATACTTGAAATGGAAAAACATTCACAAAAACTTTTAAAAAAAGGAAAAAAATAGACTCAAAAAACAATTCACAGATTTAGAAGAAAATCTTTGTGAATTAAAATGTTTACACTTTATTCCAACTTAAACACCTGAAGATATAACAAGTAAAACATCCTACTTGTCGTAAATTTCCATAAACTGCTTTATTAGAGTGCATTCCAAATAAAATGCAAATCAAACACCCGTGGCAGACTCATGTTGATGCATGGCAAAACCAATACAGTATTGTAAAGTAAAATAAAGTAAAAAAAAAAAAGTTCTGATATGAATAATAGAATAATTCATTAAATGACTCCCTTTCAAGTTTCATATTTTTCTTCAAGTACAGAAATATAGATATAAGAGGTTATCCAATTCTAAAGTTTCTGTCTTGGGCTGTGTATGGATACACACATATATATATACACACACATACATATAAATGGCAGCCCACTTAATACTCTTGCCCGGGAAATACCATGGACAGAGGAGCCTGGCAGGCTATAGTTTCTGGGATTGCAAAGATTCAGACACGAACGCATGACAAACATCTTCATTTTCATATACATATATATGCATTGTGAGAAGGAAATGGCAACCCACTCCAGTGTTATTGCCTGGGGAACCCCAGGGATAGAGGGGCTTGGTAGGCTGCCATCTCTGGGGTCGCACAGAGCCAGACACAACTGAAGCAACTTAGCAACAGCAGCAGCGTATATGCATTGTATAAATACACAGCAGGCAAGAGAAAAACTTAAGAGCTAAATTCCCTGTTTAAGCCTATAAGTGACATATGAAGATGGTAATTCTGTTGTAAAGGTGACAAGAATCATTTCATGGTAACATTTAGCATTATAATGATACTAGTCACAGCTATAAATATATTGTAAATCTCTAATAAAATATTATGACTTGTCTTTGAAGGTTACAGATAGTTTATTTCCATATACCTTTAAATTGAACCTTGTTAAGGTTATCTAATTAATTGACTATGCTTCAGTAATATACGATCATATGCCTCTACAATATCAATTGTTTTTCAAAAGCACCTATCATTTCCTAGGTCATGACCCACATTTTTCCTATGACAGGGAGAATAAACAATTAATATAGAAAACAGTATTCCTTGAGGCAAGTGGCAATTATTATTTTTAATCATTTTTTCCTAAAGTAGTAAATATTCAAATAACAAATATATGAAGGGTTTGAATTCTATGCCAGCTTTTTAATGACATTCTCAGACAGAATCAATAGCTCTAACATACACATTCCTTATGCAGCAAATCAGTTCTGGTTAGTCACTCAGTCCTGTCCAACTTTTTCTGACCCCATGGACTGCAGCATGCCAGGCTTCCCTGTCCAGCACCAACTCCCAGAGTTTATTCAAACTCATGTCCATTGAGTCAGTGATGCCATTCACCATCTCATCCTCTGTCATCCCCTTCTCCTCTGACCTTCAATCTTTCCCAGCATCAGGGTCTTTTCCAGTGAGTCAGTTCTTCATATCAGATGGCCACACAAGTATTGGAACTTCACTTTTCGCATCAGTCCTTACAATGAATATTTAGGACTGATTTGCTTTAGGATTGACTGGTTTGATCCTTGTGCCATCCAAGGGACTCTCAAGAGTATCTTCAACACTAAAGTGCAAAAGCATCAATTCTTTGGTGTTCAGCTTTCCTTATGGTCCAACTCTCATATCCATACATGAACCACTGGAAAAACCATAGCTTTGACTAGATGGACCTTTGTTGGCAAAGTAATGTCTATGCTTTTTAATATGCTGTCTAGGTTGGTCATAACTTTCCTTCCAAGGAGTAAGCGTCTTTTAATTTCGAGGCTGCAATCACCATCTGTAGTGATTTTGGAGCCCAGAAAAATAAAGTCTGACACTGTTTCCACTGTTTCCCCATCTATTTCCCATGAAGTGATGGGACTGGATGCCATGATCTTAAGTTTTCTGAATGTTGAGGTTTAAGCCAACTTTTTCACTCTCCTCTTTCACTTTCATTGAGAGGCTCTTTGTTCCTCTTCACTTTCTGCCATAAGGGCAATGTCATCTGCATATCTGAAGTTATTGATATTTCTCCCGGCAATATTGATTCCAGCTTGTGCTTCACCAGCCCACCATTTCTCATGATGTACTCTGCATAGCAGTTAAATAAGCAGGGTGACAATATACAGCCTTGACGTACTCCTTTTCCTATTTGGAACCAGTCTGTTGTTTATGTCCGGTTCTAACTGTTGCTTCCTGACCTGCATACAGATATCTCAGGAGGCAGGTCAGGTGATCTAGTATTCCCATCTTTTTAAAAATTTACCACAGTTTGTTATGATCCACACAGTCAAAGGCTTTGGCATAGTCCATAAAGCAGAAATAGATGTTTGTCTGGAACTCTCTTGCTTTTTCAATGATCCAGTGGATGTTGGCAATTTGATTTCGGTTTCTCTGCCCTTTATAAAATCAGCTTAAACATTTGGAAGTTCACAGTTCACATATTGCTAAAGCCTGGCTTGGAGAATTTTGAGCATTATTTACTAGCTTGTGAGATGAATGCAATTGTGTGGTAGTTTGTGCATTCTTTTCATATTTATTTATAAAATATAAACAGGTGCTAGTTAAGTATAATAACATTCCAAATAAAGGTAATTAGTAACAGTAATAGAATTTAAAAAAATTAAAGTTCTTTCTGTATGCTAATGAATTGAGACATATATCTTATAGGAATGAATTTTATTTTAAAAGACAACTGATTTAAAGGATTAACATCTTGTTTTTAATTTCTACTGGTCTCCTACACATCCAGCACAAAATATCTTAATATACTACTTTTTGTTATTAATGTCATTAACAAAAATGTATAATGTTTAAGCTTATATTCCTCTGTGTGACCATTTAAACATTTCTATAGGTCCTTCTTTGCTAATACAAGCTTATTTCTTGCTTCATACTCCTTAAAAATAAATAAATATTAATTGTTCTATGTTATCCAAATAACATCTTTTTATTATTTTCTTTCTGATGAGGTGTATGTGTTATCTCCACCTGCTTTCACCTGTTCCATTTCTCTGGCCTGTATAACAATACTCACACCAGCAACACCCCATCCCTGGATCATGCTCAAATTTGACCCATGTTGACCCATGGATCCAATCCAATTTGACCTCTGCTCAAAGCCTAGTTTTAGAAGCAGATGCTCATTGAAGGTTTTCTCAAGTATGATGACACAATTCAACCATGCTCTTAAATAAAGTTATATCTTAGGGATATAAATATATCTTAGGGATATATCCCATCACAGAATAAGCTCTTGATTCTTTTACACAAATACATTCACCAAAGGCGAACACTCCCCTAGCACCATACAACACACACACACACACACACACACACACACACACACACACACAATTTAACTTATAAGCATCAGAGAGTTGTAGTGTCTGATGGGTTTATTTTTGTTATAATTAGATCTTAAAACAACACACAGTAGATTCACCATAAATGCCTATTCTTTATTTTGATAATTAATTTTCCTAGGATATAACCCTGTTCCCAACTTCATTATAACTTATGGAGGGTCTTAAATAAGCACCACAAACTAGTATAAATGTTCTCAGCTATATATAAGTGCCAGTGAAATTTTCCATTGTAGAATAAACAAATAAAGGCACTGCATATCTGACCACTGTTATGCAGATACATGTAGTTGTATGGAAACATTTTAATGTTTTGGGGGGCTCTAGCCTTTCTGAAATATGCTTAGTCATGTTTTGTTATCTGAAGAAACCCCGTTATTCGTTTTTGTGATGTTTTGTGGTCAAACAGACTTAACCAAAATCTTCTTCTAAATGCCATTGACAGTTAGCAAAGGCCTAATTCTGTGGGGTCACACAGAGTCGGACATGACTGAAGTGACTTACCAGCAGCAATCTCTCTGGTATCAAAACACACTAATCCTCTTCTGGAGTTCAATGAATAATTTTATAGCAAGTTGCAACAGATGGGTAAAAAGCAGAGCGAACAGATTTCTCTGGTTAATAATTGCATGCAAAAAGATAAACTTTCTTCATTTCCCTGAATTCTCTCCTTACAGAGACTATCATGCCAGTTGGCATGACATTCCAGTTTTATTTTTAAAGGCGTGGTATTGTTGGTAAATGTAATTATTAGCACACCAGCTTTCAAAAATATAAAAATAAATTTCTAAACTATTTTGTTAAATAATCCCTTTTGCTATTTTCACCAAGAGAGCTATTTAAGTGCTAACATGTAAGAGCTTTCCCCACTATTCCAGCACTTTTAGAAAAATTTTCAGGATCTTTGCCTCCTATCAATGCTCTTATGCACAATTCCACAATACAGACATCCTTCTGGGAGCCACTCTGAATTGTAGCTCACCTTGTAGCTGCCTTGATTCCTACCTTCACTTAGCCTCTCTGGTTGAAATTATCACTGGCTTCCAACTGGAATCTCAGACTTGACCTTTTTACTGGACACTATATATTTTTGGTCATAAAATTTTTTACTTAATTAAAAAATTTTTAGCCAATGTCATAAGTTATGATCTTTAGTCTTTGCTCACAAAGAGATCCTTAGGTCCCTGTCCAAAATGGGAGTTGGGACTTTAATCCAGAGAGTTTTACGTATAGTAAACTAAACTTAGTAATAATAATGTGTTTCATCTTGCTTTCTATCATTCTTTTCTTCATTTTAAAACTTCCTTTCCTGCATTATAAACAAACAGGCAATATATTCTATGCTTAATAGTTCTCAAGTTCTAGTCAATAATACTATACTCTGCTCCTGCTGCTGCTGCTGCTGCTAAGTCGCTTCAGTCGTGTC
>SJXQ01002245.1:195519-262048 GCA_006408695.1 Aepyceros melampus | reverse complement strand
ATGAACAGTATGAAAAGGCAAAATGATAGGATACTGAAAGAGGAACTCCCCAGGTCAGTAGGTGCCCAATATGCTACTGGAGATCAGTGGAGAAATAACTCCAGAAAGAATGAAAGGATGGAGCCAAAGCAAAATCAATACCCAGTTGTGGATGTGACTGGTGATAGAAGCAAGGTCCGTTGTTGTAAAGAGCAGTATTGCATAGGAACCTGGAATGTCAGGTCCATGAATCAAGGCAAATTGGAAGTGGTCAAACAAGAGATGGCAAGAGTGAACATCGACATTCTAGTTATCAGCAAACTAAAATGGACTGGAATGGGTGAATTTAACTCAGATGACCATTATATCTACTACTGCGGGCAGGAATCCCTCAGAAGAAATGGAGTAGCCATCATGGTGAACAAAGAGTCCGAAATGCAGTACTTGGATGCAATCTCAAAAATGACTGATACTATAGAAATGTAAATTGGGGAAATATAAATAAATCCATTAATCTGTCCTAAAGCATTTTGTAGCTTTATTCCAATATTTTTGTATATATTAATTTTGAGCAGGAACTATTTTAAAGATATGTATGCTAGGCACAATGTTAAAATATGCAAAAGCAATTTATAATACATAAAATTATATGACATTTTGTTAAAGTTCAGTTCAGTAGCTCAGTCATGTCTGACTCTTTGTCAGACCCCATGGACTGCAGCAGGCTAGGCTTCCCAGTCCATCACCAATTCCCAGAGTTTACTCAAACTCATGTGCATTGAGTCAATGATGCCATCCAGCATCCAATATTTTTGTATATATTAATTTTGAGCAGGAACTATTTTAAAGATATGTATGCTAGGCACAATGTTAAAATATGCAAAAGCAATTTATAATACATAAAATTATATGACATTTTGTTAAAGTTCAGTTCAGTAGCTCAGTCATGTCTGACTCTTTGTCAGACCCCATGGACTGCAGCAGGCTAGGCTTCCCAGTCCATCACCAATTCCCAGAGTTTACTCAAACTCATGTGCATTGAGTCAATGATGCCATCCAGCCATCTCATCTTCTGTTGTCCTCTTCTCCTCCTACCTTCAGTCTTTCCCAGCATCAGGGTCTTTTCCAATGAGTCAGTTTTTCACATCAGGTGGCCAAAGTATTGGAGTTCAGCTTCAGCATCAGTCCTTCCAATGAATATTCAGGACTGATTTCCTTTAGGATAGACTGGCTGGATCTCCTTGCAAAGGGACTCTTAAATCTTTTCCAACACCATAATTCAAAAGCATCAATTCTTCAGTGCTCATCTTTCTTTTCAGTCCAACTCTCACATTCATACATGACTACTAGAAAAAACATAGCTTTGACTAGATGGACCTTTGCTGGCAAAGTAGTATCTCTGCTTTTTAATATGCTGACTACGTTGGTCATAACTTTTCTTCCAGAAGCAAGCATCATTTAATTTCATGGCTGCGGCACTATCTGAAGTGATTTTGGGGCCCCAAAAATAAAGTTTGTCACTGTTTCCACTGTCTCCCTGTCTATTTACCATGAAGTGATGGGACCAGATGCCATGATCTTCACTTTCTGAATGTTGAGTTTTAAGCCAACATTTTCACTCTCCTCTTAAACTTTCTGCAAGAAGGTCTTGAGTTCTTGTTAGCTTTCTCCATAACGGTGAAGTCATCTGCATATCTGAGATTATTGATATTTCTCCTGGCAACCTTGATTCCAGTTTGTGCTTCACCAAGTCAAGCATTGCTCATGATGTACTGTGCATGTAAGTTAAATAAGCAGGGTGACAATAGACAGCCGTGATATACTCCTTTCCCAATATGGAACCAGTCTGTTGTTCCAGGTCCAGTTCTAATTGCTGCTTCTTTACCTGCATACAGATTTATCAAGAGGCAAGTAAAGAAGACTTGTAGTGGTCTGGTATTCCCATTTCTTGAAGAATTTTCCAGTTTATTGTGATTTTCACAGTCAAAGGCTTTGGTATAGTCAATAAATCAGAAATATATGTATTTTGGAACTCTCTTGCCTTTTTGATGATCCAACGGATGTTGGCAATTTGATCTCTGATTTCTCTGCCTTTTCTAAATCCAGCTTGAACATCTGGAAGTTCACAGTTCACATACTGTTGAAGCCTGACTTGGATAATTTTGAGCATTACTTTACTAGCGTGTGGGGCAAGTGTAATTTTGTGGTAGTTTGGGCACCCTTTGGCATTGTTTTTTTTTGGGATTGGAATGAAAATTGACTCTTTCCAGTCTTCTGACCATTGCTGAGTTTTCCAAATTTGCTGACATGTTGAGTGCAGCACTTTCATAGCATCATCTTTTAGGATTTGAAATAGTTCAAATGGAATTCCATCATCTCCAATACCTCTGTTTGTAGTAATTCTTCCTAAGGCCCACTTGACTTCATATTCAAAGATGTCTGGCTCTAAGTGAATGATCATACCATCGTGATTGTCTGGGTCATGATCTTTTTCTGAGAGTTTTTATGTGTATTCTTGCCATCTCTTCCTAATTTCTTCTGCTTCTGTTTGGTCCATATGATTTCTGTCCTTTATTGTGCCTATCTTCGCATGAAATGTTGCCTTGGTATCTCTAATTTTCTAGAAGAGATCTCTTGTCTTTCCTATTCTATTGTTTTCCTCTATTTCTTTGCACTGATCACTGAGGAAGGCTTTCTTATCTCTCCTTGCTATTCTTTGAAACTCTGCATTCAAATGGATATATCTTTGCTTTTCTCCTTTGCCTTACACTTCCCTTTTTTCACAGCTATTTGTAAAGCCTCCTCAGACAGCCATTTTGCTTTTTTACATTTCTTCTTTTTGGGGATGGTCTTGATCCCTGTCTCCTCTACAATATCATGAACATTTATCCATAGTTCTTCAGGCACTCAGTCTATCATATCTAATATGTTGAATCTGTTCTTCACTTCCACTGTATAATTGTAAGGGATTTTACGTAGGTCATATCTGAATTGTCTAGTGGTTTTTCCTACTTTCTTCAGTTTAAGTCTGAATTTGACAATAAGGTGTTCATGATCTGAGCCACAGTCAGCTCCCGGTCTCAATTTACTGATTTATAGGGCTTCTCCATCTTTGACTGCAAATAATATAATCAGCCTGATTTCAGTATTGAACATCATTCATATAAGCTTAAATGGTGAGAGGACAATTATATCTCTAATATACTACTAGTATGAGAAATCTTATTTAATACAGTAAATAATAAGAAATAAACTATTACCTATCATGAACAATGAAATACACCTTGAAACTGAAATTCTATTTGTCAGTGTGCTTTCATAAGGCAAATTGCTTTTCTTAATCTTTCACCCCTTGAACAGCACTTTAAAAAACTTGGTGTTAGCTTTAAAAACCAAAAGAATGTTACCAAGTAGCCTCTTTTTCAAGATGTTAATTTGGAGATACTTTACAAAAATAGCTGTAGAGAACATAAAAGAAACCTTGATTTTAATAATACAGTTCTGCTTTCAAAATGTGTCTCTATGAATATTTCAACTCCATAAAAGCATATCACTAATATTTTCCAGGACATAAGGAAGGTCACATAGGTAAATCTGGTGATATAATTCCAGGCTCATATCTTCACCGTCTGTTTTATAAATATAACCTTTACCAGCATAGTTCCTCCGGTAGCTCAAATGCTAAGGAATCTGCCTGCAATGTGGGAGATTTGAATTCAGTTCCTGCGTTGGGAAGTTCCCCTGGAGAAGGAAGGGCATAGCAACACATTCCAGTATTCTTGCATGGAGAATTCCATGAGCAGAGGAGCCTGGTGTGTTACAGTATATGGGGTCGCAAAGAGTTGGACACAACTGAGCAACTAAACTTCACTTTATTCCACTTTTTTCAGCATGTACAAAAATCATGTCAGTGATACTAAGAATATTGTCAGAGTACAGCAGTGCGCAATGAAATTCCAATGAAAATGTAGCACATTTGCTTAAAATCCTACAAGTTTTTGTATCTTTCAAAAATTCAGAAAAAGTAAGAATTAATATCAGACCAGTTAAACATTATTTAGCAAGAGATTATTGTGCACAAAAGAACAGTCTTTGGATCTTGAGCCTTCAAATGCAAAAATCAATTTGAAGCTCAGAAACATGACTTTATAACACAGTTTATAACATGATAACAGGAGGTTGAAATTTTTATAATGATTGGCGACTATTGGGGGTTTCCAGATGACATGAGATTGGTTGAAAGTAATTATACCATTTTTGGAAGATCATTTAAGTTTATTTTATGATTATCAGGGAATGTTTATAAGAAATAGCCTAAGTTTCATTAAATTCATGAAGTAAGTTAGATTAGTTTTGCTTAAGTGGTTTAAATGGTTTTGTTTGCTTGGGATATTTTTAAGCCTGGCTGTCATTTTAACACCTCTTACTCACATAAATGATTGAAAAGGATGTCCCTTCCTACTTGCCTACAATTTGGGTCTCAGTTTTAAAGTTTCTCATTTATTAATACTATATATCAATCATAAAAAAGAATGTGATAAATGTATTATTTGAAGATTAGAGAAACATGCAGAGGTCAGAGTACAAAACAAGCTTGTGTCTTGTAGAAGTGGGTTGAAGAAATACATTTACAGAAACAGGTACCATAATTTTAGGAAAGGTTATAAATCTCCAGTTGAGTAACGCCTAAGTTTCAGCACCATTGGGTAATGTTGAAAAGGGGAACTGCAAGTTACTCTGAAATCTCTAAAGAGGACAGAGGTTTAACCTGGATATTTAAGTATTAAATCTGTAGTTAAAGCGAAGTATTAGCAGCAGCTGTCAAGTGTTTTCTGCTGATGATTTCCTACAGGAAGGCGATAGTGTATGTTGTCAGGATATCCTGCTGTAAGCCTGTATTAGAAACTCTGATAAACATAACCTGAAGCGTCATTGAACAAGATGTTAATAACCAAGTAATTGTTCTATAGTATTATAATTAAGTATGATGACCCCTGATAAAAGTCATTTATTAGTCCATCATGGCATTTAATTGATCTAATACTGGGTAGAATTTGAAAAGACTGAAAATAAGAGACAGTGAAGGGCAAACAGGTTGAATCATGCCTTATGTTGAAAAAATGTACTTTAATAAGGAAACCATTAACAGTCTCATCAAACAAATTAAATAGTTAAATGATTCTTATTAGGCACAGAATTATTCTTTGGAGGAGTAGACATGTCCATTGCGAAGTAGTGAAGTCGCTCAGTCGTGTCCAGCTCTTCGTGACCCCATGGACTGTAGCCCACCAGGCTCCTTCATCCATGGAATTTTCTAGGCAAGAGTACTGGAGTGGGTTGCCATTTCATACTGTTGTGAAAAAAAAGATACTTTTGCTGCTGAAATCATTTGATGGAATAGATAGTTATGAGTTTACTTTTTTAAGTATCATAGTGTTACAGAGAATTTGGCAAATTTCTAAAAATAAAGAAAATATCATATAGGAAAGTATAGCCTATAACCAAATTTAAAGAAATGAAGAGGGATGGTACAGGGAGGAAAGAGGAAAGAGGGAGGGGGGTCAGGATGGGGAACACGTGTATACCTGTGGTGGATTCATGTTGATGTATGGCAAAAACACTACAATATTATAAAATAATTAACCTCCAATTAAAATAAACTTATATTAAATAATATAAAATTTAGAGCATAAATCTTAAAGGATATATATCTGTTGCCTTCATATAATTGACCTATTTGCATGTCACAGTGAATTCAAACTTGTTGTGTTTCTCTGGGTGTCCCTTTTTCAAATTAAGGTGGTCCTATGACTACATTCTGGGGGAGGGTTTGGCAATCCACTCCAGTATTCTTGTCTGGAGAATCCCCATGGACAGAGGAGCCTGGGAGACTACAATCCATGGGGTTGCAAAGAGTTGGACACAACTGAGCTAATAAGCATAGAACATGACTACATTATCTAGCCTGAGCAGTAGCATAGTTTTGTTGAAGTTCATATATGTGGGTTTTTTCTTCTCCACAGCCAGTTCCTGTTTCAATAGCTTACTTAATTTCCATTTCTCCTTGAGGTATTGTAGAAGACCAGAATGGCTCTTTGATATTTGGAGTCTTATCCCAAAACCCAAGATTGATAATTGAGGACTGTCTTAACCTTGAACAGATGGTGAGCATATTACCATATTCTGTATGGTATTCCAAACAGAATCTGCCTGGATTATCTATTTGCACCTTATTCTATTTTGGGAAAAAAAAAATCAATTTTGTCCTGTGTCTCCAAGTGTAAGCTGTTAGAAAAGATTAATGCTTGCAAGAACACTGGAGGCACACTCAAGAATATGCCCAGAAACTGTGGTGTTGGAGAAGACTCTTGAGAGTCCCTTGGACTGCAAGGAGATCCAACCAGTCCATTCTAAAGGAGATCAACTCTGGGATTTCTTTGGAAGGACTGATGCTAAAGCTGAAACTCTAGTACTTTGGCCACCTCATGCAAAGAGTTGACTCATTGGAAGAGACTCTGATGGTGGGAGGGATTGGGGGCAGAAGAAGAAGGGGATGACAGAGGATGAGATGGCTGGATGGCATCTGGACTCAATGGACATGAGTCTGAGTGAACTCCGGGAGTTGATGATGGACAGGGAGGCCTGGCATGCTGCGATTCATGGGGTCGCAAAGAGTCAGACATGATTGAATGACTGAAATGAACTGAACTGATTCTTAAACATTAGTACTTATATCACAGTCAGTCAACTTCTGAATCATAGATCTAATATATTCCAGCCCATAATCTACTAATACATCATCAAATTGGGTTGATCCATCTCGAGATATTCTGTTTATTTTAATTTAATGTTAATTTTTAATGTTTAATGTTCACTACTGTTATCACTTTCTATACTCTAGAACTACTTCTATTTTCAACGACATGTCACAGTTCTTTTCAGATTAAAAACTCCTCTGCACATTTTCCTTAGAAAAGAAAGATAGATTTTTTTAAAAATCATTGTTAATAACCAGTTTTTGAAAACACAAGTTTCAATACAAATCCCATTTCCTAAAATTATTATTTTTTTTTATTATGAGTTCCTGATAGTCAAGAATATGAGCTCCTAAAGAGATTAGAACAAAGTTTGAAAAAAATAAGATGCTGGAAATAAAGGATTGATGTTGCAACATTTCTTCTCCAATTCATTTTTGAATTTTCTGTATGATCTCTTTAAAATATTCAGTATTACTGTGATGGGCTTCCAAGGTGGCTCAGCGGTAAAGAATCTGCCTGCCAATGCAGGAGATGTGAGTTCTATCTCTGGGTCAGGAAGATCACCTGGAGAAGGAAATGGCAACCCACTCCAGTATTCTTGCCTGGAAAATCCCATGAACAGAGGAGTCTGGTGGGCTACAGTCCATGGAATTACAAAATAGATGTATTGACTAAAAGCCTACTTTACTGTAATAGCCAGTCTTATGTTTTAGAACAAAAGTAGCTCTTTGTTGTTTTAAAATTGAAGGAGGTTTACAAAACAAATATAATATTTATGCTTCATACTTTGTTTAGGATTTAAGATTTTCTATACTGAGCTATACCCACTCCAGTGCTCCTGCCTGGAGATCCCAGGGTTGGGGGAGCCTGGTGGGCTGCCATCTCTGGGGGAGCACAGAGTCTGACATGCCTGAAGTGACTTAGCAGCAGCATACTGAGCTATTAAGAAAATAAAGGATAGACTTGCTAAATCAGACTCACAAATCAATATCAAATGTTACTAATAATTCAAGAACTCAAGAAATCAAGAGGCCCAGGCAAAGTAGAAAGATGCCAGGTGCTCTGACTGTGATCTATCAGATCTTTTCCACATCAGATGTGCTTTCTAGCAAACATTAATAGAGGTTTTCTAAGATAAATGAGGTTACTTCATGCAACAAGGAGAATTTGAGGATGTGACATATCTGCATTGTATGTTCAAGCAGTTTCTTATGATAAGTAGCATTTTCCAGGATTACATAGTTTCTAGTTTTGTTTTTACCAAAAATAATTGTAAGCTAGGACAATCATATCAAAAGCACTCCATAGTTAAAGAATATCTTTTTAACAAATATCATGTCTTCATATTAGTCCATATCATCAGGTTTCTAAAGCATCTAAACCTCACCACCTACCTTCTTTTATTCTCAATCTGCACCTTATAATGGAAAGAAATGGATCTTAGTCTAGTTAATTAACTCTTGTCTTCCTTCTAAAAAAAAAAAAATAACTTGACAACAAAAGAAGAAAAAGACCTACAAAACAAATCTAAAACAATTAACAAAATGGCAATAAGAACATACATATTTATAATTACCTTAAATGTAAATGGATCAAATATGCCAACCAAAAGACATAGACTGGCTGAATAAATACAAAAATAAGACTCACATATATGCTGTCTACAAGAGACCTAATTCATATCTAGAGATAAATATAGGTTGAAAGTGAGGGGATGAAAAATGGTATTCTATGAAAATAGAAATCAAAAGAAAACTGGAGTAGCTGATCTCTATTAGATAAAATAGAATTTAAAATAAAGATTGTTACAAGAGACAAAGAAGATCATAACCTAATGATCAAGGGATCAGTCCTAGGAGAATATATAACATCATAAATATACATCACCCAACATAGGTGCACATCAATATATAAGGTGAATACTAACAACCATAAAAAGGAAAACTGTCAGTAACACAAAAATAATGGGAACTTTAACACCCTAGTTACATCAATGGACCGATCATCCAGACAGAAAATCAATAAACACCAGCCTTGAATTACATGTGAAACCAATGGATTTACTTGATACTTATAGAACATTCTATCTAAATGCAGCAGAATGTATTTTTTATCAAGTTCACACATAACATTCTCCAGGATAGATCATATCTTGTGCCAGAAAGGAAACCTCAATTAATTTAAGAAAATCCAAACAATATCAAGCATCTTTTCCAACTACAGTGCTTTGAGATTAGAAAAATATTACAGGAAAAAAATTTAAAAAGCACAAAGATGTGGAAGATAAACAATATTACTAAACAATCAGTGGATCACTGATGAAGCCAAAGGGAAGGAAAAACAAACAAACAAAAAAAATAGTAACAAATGATAACTAAAACACAATGGTCCAAAATGTATAGGACACAGAAAAAGCAGTGCTTATAGGGGCATTTATAACAATAAAATCTTAACCTCAGGAAATAAGAAAAATTTCAAATAAAAAACCTATTGTTACACTTAAAGCAACTAAAGAAACAAACATAACCCAAAATTAGTAGAAGGAAAAAAATCATGAGGATGAGAGCATAAATAAATAAAATGGAATTTTAGATCAATGAAATGGTATTTTAGATCAATGAAACTAAAATCTGGTTCTTTGAAAAGATAAGCAGAATTGATAAAACTTTAGCTAGACTTATCAGGGAAAAAAAAAAAAAGGGGAGAGAATCCAAGTAAATAAAATTGAAAAGGGAATAGTTAAAAGTGACAACACAGAAATACAAAGGACCATAAGAGATTACTATAAGTAAGTCTATGCCAATAAAATGGAAAATCTAGAAGAAATGGGCAAATTCTGAGAAATACACAGTCTCCCAAGACTAAACCAGGGAGAAATAGAAAATATGAACATCAAATTACAAGTCAGTAAATTGAATCTGTGATTTAAAAACTCCCAATAACCCAAAGTTCAGGACTGGATGGCTTCATAGGTAAATTCTATCTAACATTTAAAGAAGATTTTACACATGTCCTTCACTAATTGGAAAAAAAGAAAAAAAACTTCAGATGAAGAAAAACTTCAGAATTCATGCTCTTAGGCCACTATCACCTTAATACCAAAATGAGACAAAAATAAAACAGAAAAAAAAAAAAGAAAATTAAGGGCTGATATCACTGATAAATGTAGATAAAAAATACTAGCAAACTGAATCCAACAATACAGTAAAATAATCATACACCATAATCAAGTGGGATTTACCTCAGAGATGCAAGGATTTTCCGATACCCACAAATCAATCAGGGTGATACCACATTAACAATTTCAAGAATTAGAAAACATATGATTACCTCAATAAGTGCAGAAAAAGTTTTTGATGAAATTCAACATACATTTATGATAAAAAATTCTCCAGAAAGTGGGCATAGAGGCAATATACCTCAACATAATAAAAATCATACATGACAAACCCACAGTTAACATCATTCTTGAAAGTGAAAAGCTGAAAGCATTTCTTCTAAAATCAGAAAAAAGATAAAGATGTTCACTCTCATTACTTTTATTCATCACAGTTTGGGAAGTCTAACCATGTCAATCAGAGAAGAAAAAGAATCCAAATTGGAAGAGAATAAGTAAAACTACCAGTTTGCAGATAGCATGTTATACATAGAGAACCCTAAGGACACTATCAGAAAATGATTAGAGTTCATTGGTGAATTTGACAAACTAGCTTAATACAAAATTAATATACATAATTTAGTTATAGTACTTTATACTAACAATGAAATATCCTAAATTAAAATTAAGGAAATAAATCCAGTTACCATCTCATCAAAAAAGTAGTAATAGATACTATAATTGGACTGGATTGCTCAAGTAGCTTTTCCAAACTCTTTTTTATCATATATGTGTGTGTGTGTGTGTGTGTGTGTGTTGTGTGTGTGTATAAAATACTCATCTCACATGCTAGCAAAGTAATGCTCACAATTCTCCAAGGCAGGTTTCAACAGTACATGAACTGTGTAATTCCAGATGTTCAAGCTGCATTTAGAAAAGGCAGAGGAACCAGAGATCAAATTGCCAACATCTGTTGGATCATTGAAAAAGCAAGAGCATTCCAGAAAAACAACTACTCCTTTATTGACTATGCCAAAGCCTTTGACTGTGTGGAGCACAACAAACTGGAAAATTCTTCAAGAAATGGGAATAACAGAATACCTGACCTGCCTCCTAAGAAATCTGTATGCAGGTCAAGAAGTAGACATGGAAAAACAGACTGGTTCCAAATTCGGAAAGGAGTATATCAAGGCTGTCTATTGTCACTCTGCTTATTTCACTTATTCAGAGTAAATTATGCAAAATGCTGGGCTGGATGAAGCACAAGCTGGAATGAAGATTTCCAGGAGAAATATCAATAACCTCAGATATGCAGATGACACCACCCTTATGGCAGAAAGTGAAGAAGAACTAACCAAATGGCCTCTTGATGAAAGTGAAAGAAGAGAGTGAAAAAGCTAGCTTAAAACTCAACATTCAGAAAACTAAGATTATGGCATCAGGTCCAATCACTTCATGGCAAATAGATTGGGAAATAATGGAAACAGTGACAGACATCATTTTTTTGGGCTCCAAAATCACTGGAGATGGTGACTGCAGCCATGAAATTAAAAGACACTTGCTCCTTCAGAGAACAGCTATGATGAACCTAGACAGCATATTAAAAAGCACAGACATTACTTTGCCAACAAAGGTCTGTCTAGTCAAAGCTATGGTTTTTCCAGTAGTCATGTATGGATGTGAGATTTGGACTATAAAGAAAGCTGAGCACTGAAGAATTGATGCTTTTGAACTGTAGTGTTGGAGAAGTCTTGAGAATCCCTTGGACAGCAAGGAGATCCAACCAGTTCATGCTAAAGGAAATCAGTCCTGAATATTCATTGGAAGGACTGATGCCGAGCTGAAACTTCAATAGTTTGGCCACCTGATGCAAAGAACTGACATTTGAAAAGACCCTGATGATGGGAAAGATTGAAGGCAGGAGGAGAAGGGGATGACAGAGGATGAGATGTTTGGATGGCATCACCGACTCAATGGACATGAGTTTGAATAGGCTCCTGGAGTTGGTGATAGACAGGGAAGCCTGTCATGCTGCAGTCCATGGGGTCACAAAGAGTCGGACAGACTGAGTGACTGAACTGAACTGAACTAATACAATATATAAAAAAGAAGCTATACTTCTTAGTTTCTAAGTTTCCTCACTACCTGGAATTCAGATGCAATTTAGATCCCTACTATCAAAACTCTCTATACAATATGTTAATTTTGATCTGCATTGTGTGCTAAGAGAAGCAGGACACATTGTGTCCATTTCTTTGGTTGTTTACCTTTTATACCCAACTGCCACAATATAAAAATCAGCTATTATGCAACAGTTTTGCAGTAGTCTTCTGACCCAGCACTCATCATCCTAATTTGGTAATTTCCTAACAGTGGCAAGTTCCATGGTCCCAGAGAGCTTAGGTGATGCATTGCTTTTTTGGAGCTTCCAGTTTTTAGCAGAGTCTTTAGCAAACTTGGCAGCCTAGTTCTAATAGGAGGTGTATAAAATCATTCCCAGAAAATTAGCCTAGAGAAATGTCTTTGGTTTTCCAGATTAATGTCCTTTAATAACTGCTGTGTTGTTCAAATATATTTCTATATCTAATGCTTTAACACAGGAAAATGGAGTGCTTACTATCTCTCTGAATTGTTTTAAGTTGACATTCCCTGTTTCTTTAAACACACTGTCAGAACTATGAACTATATCTCTGTAACACTTAGTCTCTCTTTAAATCAGTAAAAGCATTATCTGAATGTTCAATGTTTAATTTCAAATGCATTTTCCTATGGAAATTGCTCCATTCATTGAGATAATGTGACACCAAATTATAGGCTCTGTGCAGCTGTCAGTCTTTGCCAGGCATTCAGAAATATAAATGAAACTGACATGTCATTTATCTGACAATACACTGTCACCAGTAATAATATCACTGGGCTTTGCACATCATCAGTTTTGAGAATATGTGAATCAAAATGGAAATTGAAAATAACTTTCATTTATGAGAATAAAAGTGTACAACTAATACTGATATCAGTGATATTTTAGTTTGCAATCAAGGAGGAAAACCCAAAGTACTATGTGAAATGAATGATGTACTAGAAGACGAAGAATCTTTTTTTACGTGAATGAAGCTCATGATAGTTATAATATGAATATTGCACTTCTGAAAACAAACTTTTAACTTGTATTTGTTTAATGACTTATAATATACAGAGTAGTTATAGATACATTATTTTACTTGATAATTCACAACTTTCATCAATCTCCATTTTACAAATTTGGAAATTAGATCTCAGAGCATTAAATGACTTCTTCAGATTATCCTGGCCAGCAAGTGTTAACCTTAAAATTAGAATATAGAAAATATGTCTGTTAGTCTAAAGTTTTTATTTTGTATTTCATTGCCTCTCTTTATTTACTTTGATTCTTTTTTTCATAAGTCTTTCATATATGTTTAGAATCATAGCTTAATATTTATTTTAACATTTAATAAAAACTATATAGTAAACAAAGAGGATAAGTTTCAATCATAATTTTTCATAGAAACTTGCAATTTTCTGTTACTATGTATAAATACCACTTATATTTATATATTATTATTTCTTGAAGTCCAAATTCATGTATTTACAGGAAATAGTTTTTACTATAAGATCAACAACCTCTGTCATCAAGGTCAAGAACATAGCAGTCACATTATATATAATAAATTTGTCAAATAAAGAAATACACCCAAGATGAAAATATCAGAGATAGTTAAAAAATTGGATGTTTTAATTTTTCTCATTTTGCTAATCAGTCCTGTATATTAATATACAAAAGAAAAACATATATGATAAATAGTAAATCTATTACATAGAAATTAAATTCAAATAGGAAATAAAAGTATTTTCTATGTAATACTTATTTCTGGAATCAGCTGTTTTGATATTTTGTTAAGGATTTTTAAATGTTGTAAATGGAATCTACTTGTTGATTTAACACATTCCAGATCAACTGACCTTCAGGGTCAATTCAGAGTCAGCTTTATACTCAAAATTTTCCTTAAGTAGCTGTAACTATTTGAATGGACAAAGTTAAATGTCAAACTATTTTTCACAAGCTAAGCTGACAAATAAAGTAACACACACATATAAAACAGTTACAAAACTCTCACTAGGTATAATCTCTTTAAGCCATCTAGTAAATTTAAAAAGACATTTTCAGAATTACAAGATACCTATTTTAACTAAACAATAATAATGGTTTTTAAGGACAAAATAGTCACCTGTACAGAGTTAGATCAGAATACTGCATTCTAAATGCCACCAAGAAAGGGAGATGGATAAATTTACTTTATTTATTCCCTCATGTCATATAGATTAGGTTGATCAAAAAATGTTGTGCTGTGTCACAGAAAAACCTGAATGAACTGTTTAGCCAACCCAATACATAGTTAGTAGACAAGGTTATGTTAGTTTCAGACGTATGACATAGTGATTTGACATTTGCATATATTATGATATGGTTCACCATGATAAGTCTAGTAATCATCAGTTTCCCAAAAAGTTATTAATTATGTTATTGATCATATTTCTTATGCTGTATATTACATTCCTGTGACTAATTACAGCCGAAGGTTTGGACCTACTGGTTTCCTTTTACTTATTTCATTCATCTCTTTACCCTTTAGGAAACTCCAGTTTGTCCTCTATACCTCTGAGTCTGTTTTCATTTTGCTGTGTTTCTGCATCTTTTTGGCTCTGTATATAAGTGATATCACACAGTGTTTGTCTTTGGATAACTTTACTTTAATTAGCATAAAAGAAAACCATGAATAATAGTTGTATCTAGAAATATTCATTTTTGCTGAAAGAACTAAAAAGTGGTTACAGTGGTTGGTTCTTTTTTGAAGAGTACAAGGACTCTTATATTTATGTATTGGTTGGCCATTTTCTTTTCTTTTTTTTTTCCATGTGATGTTTTGGAAAAGCTCAAATTTTTTGGCCAACCTAGTGGCTTGGTTCTGTTTAATCAGAGAGTTGTTCTCCACATGCTTATGATATATATGTAGCTAAATAGTCAACAAATGTGTATTTACTTCCATAAAAGCTAATATGCATAAGAATAGTGGCTACATTTGATGAGGGTTGAGGGATAGATAGACTGAGATGTGGCATAAATGAGGCTTCCAAGGTGCTGATCATCTATAACATGATCAGAGTAGAGGTTATACAATTATGTTTACTTTGTAAAATTATAATGATGTGTACACATAAGATTTATGAACCACATGAGATATATGTATGTAGATTGGAGTGGGTAGCCATTCCCTCCTCCAGGGCATCTTCCAGATCCAGGGATCAACCCAGGTCTCCCACATTGCAGGCAGATTCTTTATGACCTGAGTTACCAGGGAAGATCATATTTTTTTAATATATTTTTGTCTTATTGTGGTTAACAGAAATGAGAATAGATGATTCACATTTAAAAGATTCTGAACAATTTAATTATTTATCATCAACTTGTAATAGTTTCATCTTTTAAAACCTTTTTGATCAATGTTATTGATAATTTTAGATTTAATATTGACATTTAAAAAATTGTCTTTATGGGAAGTAAAACCTAAAATAATTAGTGCCTTTACTTGATTATTCTTGATATTCTGTGAAGACTGTTTATGTTTCTTTGATAATATTATAGCCTAGCTCTTACTTTTAGCTATCAGCTGTAAGCTGCCAGGCAGTTTTTCTCTTTTCTTTCCTTCCTTCCTACTTTTCTCCATTCATTCCTTCTAAAAGATAATATCTCATTCTTCACAATCAACCTGAATGATTAACTTGTCATAATAAACAAAAATCTGGTGGCTCAAAGGTTAAAGTGTCTGCCTGCTTGGAATGCGGGGGACCTGGGTTTGATCCCTGGGTTGGGAAGATACCCTGGAGAAGGAAATGGCAACGCACTCCAGACTCTTGCCTGCAGAATCCCATGGAGAGAGGAGCCTTGTAGGCTACAGTCCATGGGGTCGCAAAGAGTCAGACACGACTGAGAGACTTCACTTAATAATTACTTAATAAACAAAAATCTTAAAAGCAATCTTCAAAATAAGGCGAGAAATAAATTGCTATAATAGGTTATAGCTGTTGATAAATTAGTATGATATCTCCCCATCATTGCTGTAGAAAACAATCTGGACTGAATAAAGCTGTGTCTAAATAACTAATTGCAACCTTTCTCAATGCAAATATTCTATCAAGCCAATTCTTGGAAAATCATGAGAGATTATGTTTGACTTGAGACGTTTTATGCTTTTTACATGCTCATGAATTCACAGATCAATACAAATAGGGCTATTACACAAAGCATAAAAAGTGCTTAACATGGGAAGATAAATCTTTCCTGGATTTCTCGGTGTTTCTGCAAAGCCCTGGCCTCCTGAGACATGGAGATTGATACGCTACAAAGACAGAGAATATTTGGTTTAACTACCCTCAAAAACATTTGCTTTTTACATGCCTTGAGTATCAGATTTGATGTCATTTGCCTCCTTATTATACCATCCAAAGGACAATAAACCTTCCTTTATGCTCCCAACAACTAAATAGTTGCATTCCAGGGTAGTGACCTAGATTAACAGAAAGGGTGACTGAACAGCCTGTAAACCTCCAGGGCAATTTAGAAAGTTATCTTCCTATGCATTTATATTCCAAAGGGATGAAACCCTGGGTTGTAAACTGTAGACATTTACCTTATCTTCTTCCTGGAGAGATTTATTTAAATTTCAAAGGATTAAGACCCAGGATCATTTCATTTTTGTTCAGTTCAGCTCAGTGGTCAGTCCTCTCTGACTCTTTGCAACCCCATGGACTATAGCACAACAGGCCTCCCTGTCCTTCATTAACTTCTAGAATCTGCTCAAACTCATGTCCATAGAGTCAGTGATGCCATCCAACCATCTCATCCTCTGTCATCCCCTTCTCTTCCTACCTTAATCATTCCCAGCATCAGGGTCTTTACAAATGAGTTGGTTCTTCGCATCAGGTGGCCAAAGTATTGAAGTTTCAGCTTCAGCATCAGTCCTCCCAATGAATATTTAGGACTGATTTCCTTCAGGAATGACTGATTTGATCTTCATGCTATCCAAGAGACTGTCAAAAGTCTTCAACAACACAGTTCAAAAGCATCAATTCTTTGGCTCTCAGCTTTCTTTATAGTCCAATTCTAATATCCATACATGACTATTGGAAAAACCATAGCCTAGACTAGACAGACATTTGTTAGCAAAGTAATTTTTTGTGTCCTCTCTGTTAGAGGAGAGAATATGTTTATACTGAGAAGATTATAATTATTTTCCTCTCTCAGGAGGAGAGTGAGAGTCGTCTTTTCTTTGTAAGCACAGCAATATATTTTTCCATATTATTCTCCTATAAGAAAACCCTGCTGTAATTACAGGGTTAGGTAACTCAGTGGTAAAGAATCTGCCTGCCAAGCGGGAGATGCAGTTTCCATCCCTGGGTCATTAAGATCCCCTGTAGAGAGAAATGGCAACCCACTCCAGTACTCTTGCCTGGGAAATCCTATGTACAGAGGAGACTGATGGGTGACAGTCCATAGGATTGCAGAGTCAGACACAACTGAGCACACACACTCACACATAACATGGGCAGGTAGCTTAACACAGGGAGATCCATGCTGCCATGTTACTCCACCCATTGCTATTACTGTAAGTCTGGCCTCTGACTACAGACTTGGCATGTCTGCTAGTATCCATATAGATCTACAAATATATCTGTCTCCATATCTGTAGTTTTACATTATCAATATTTATATAAATATATAACTGAACATGTAGTGTAACATCTTAGATCTTTTGCAAGTTCTTAGTTAACTTAGGTACAGAGCAGATTCTGGAGTACCTCTGAAGTTCTATACATTAGAACTTTATTTAAAATAGTTATAAATTAATGCAATAGTTGTAAAAATGCAATGGCAGTAAATATTTCTTTAGAAGTAGGCCTATGTCAAAGTTGAGTGACTCTCATGTTAGAATTAAAACTGTAAGGAAATTGATACTAATGTGTTTTTTAAAAAATGGCTTTATACAATATATTGTAATTATGTTCATAAAGCAGAAACACTTTAGTTTTTGTTTCAGCATCTCTTTCTCTTCCTATATTGCTTCTTTTCAACTTTTCAAAATTTACTGTTAATAATAGAGAGTTCATGGGTTCACAAATATATTTAGAATAAATATGTAGGGATCATGCTACAGCATTTCTAACAAAAAGAAAATAAATTCCCTATTTTTTTGAAACTTTTACAAATCTGGTAGATATATTTAACTATATATTGTTTATTTTATCTTTTAATAGTGACAATATTTAAATACATGGATTCTAAATCTTAATGTTAATTTATCTAAAGAAAAAAGAAATCACACACATTTAATTTCCTAGTAATCATTCAAGATACTTTTTAGATAATCATATTGAAAATTATGGTTTCCCTGAAGGCTCAATGGGTAAAGAATCTGCCTGCAATACAAGAGACACAGGACATGCAGGTTCATCCATGGGTCAGGAAGATTCCCTAGAGAAGGAAATGGCAACCCACAGCAGTATCCTTTCCTGATAAACTCCATGACAGAGGAGCCTGGCAGGCTACAGTCCAAAGGGTTGAAAATAGTCGGACAGGACTGAGCACACACATGCATTGACAATTATATTTTATCAGAGGGAAAAAGATCATCCCAATATTATATGCAGATTGCTCAACTTTAGAAAATCCTTTCTACTACTATGTATCAAATTAAAATATTTTCTTATAGGAAATTTTAAGGATTTCTTATAGGAAATTATTTTAAAGGATTTAAATTACCAACTAATTCAAAGTGTAAATCTCTTTGTTGTTTTATTGCTTGTGTTTGGTCATGAAGTTATACAAGTGTTTTTTTTTGTTTGTTTGTTTGTTTTTTTACTTAACTACAGGGAGGCCTGGCGTACTGCGATTCATGGGGTCACAAAGAGTCGGACACACTGAGCGACTGAACTGAACTGAACTGAAACATGAAGTAATCTTCCTATTATGTGTTCAAAAAGTTAATATTTTACATTGAAAATCACTAAGCATAAAAAGGTTGATTCCACAGAAGTTACCAAATTTAACATCTAACTCAGTGTGTTCTATTATGGTAAATACTTTCAAGAAAGCATAATTTATTTTATACCTAGGAATTTGTACTTTTTGATGCCCTTCACTCAACTATAGCCATCATGATGACTATAGCTAATAACATTATTGCATATTTGAAATTTGCTGAGAGTAGACCTTAAAAGTTCCCATCACATGAAAATTTTTTGTATGTAGTTTGGTGATGAATGTTAACTACATTTATCATAGAGCTCATTTTGTAATATATTCAAATACCAAATCATTATGCCATATACCTGAAGTCAGTGTGTTACATGCCAGTTATACCTCATTAACAAAAGAATGATGCATTCCTTGAAATATAACAGAGATTAGTGCTGCCATCAAATACTTGAAAGCTAAGAAATATATGAATTCTCATGATATATGTTTATCTCTGCTTAGCAAAGCAAAAGCCAGATTGTGGAGAAAAACTCTAGACAGTTCAAATTTAGTCAGGTTCTGGTGTTGATCCTTGTCTGACTATAATTGTATTGGATTTGTTAAAAATCATAAAAAAAAAAAAAAAGTCATCTCACTTACCGTATCTGCGATGAAGTTATTGACCCAGCAAGTGTTTCATTGCCATACCTAACAGCAAAGATATCAAGAATGAATGTGTTTTTCCCCAGTTTGGAATTTGAAAGGATTTGCTAGACTCCATAGTGCATTTTAACATGAAGCTTTTATTTAAGGATAATCAATACAGAGTAAGAAAAGAAAGAAAATGTAAACAAGCATCAGGAATCTCAGGAGAATCTCTACCTTTGTGCACTCTTCTGACTTTCTGTCTTCAACCCTCCAAGACATTTGCCAGGAATATTGACTGTGAAAGAGTTCCAGGGAGTTCTCAGTGGGAGACCCTTGTCAATAGTCCCCTTGGTCAATAATCAAGCCGCATTTGTCTAATTAGGTGAGTTGCAAACCATTAGTTTGTATAGGTTATTCATTTATTCACTCTTTTGTTCATTGTTTAGTCAACTCGGCCTAAACCTCACCATATGAAGATGGCAAAACTCAGGATTCAGTTTCAATCTCCTTTCTCTGACTCTTCTATACAATATTCTCTTTCCTAACATTGGTATATTCAGTTTGGTAACATATTGTTCAGTCATATCTGCCCATATTTGATATTGTCACACAAATTATTATATTATTTCATTAGTACTTAAATGATCATGTTAATGATGATGATTCTCAAGAAAAGTCTAATTTTTTTTCTGACAAAATCTTTTTTTTTTCCTGACTTCTAGGTTCTTATTTGTTATTGTTTTTACTGCTTAATCCCAATAAGTATTGAGCAACCTTTTAAAGTTTAGCATTTCCACAATGATACTAATCATATCCACTGAAATTGTACATCCTTCTATTTTCCTATTTCAGTGGATAGCACAAGAACATACCTAGAGGCTCACATCATAAATTGACTCTAATCATCAACTCCTTCCTTTTTTTTTTTTTAACAGCCCCTTCCAATCTACTTCCTTCACTCCTTGAGTTTCCTTTTTTATTGAGTTCATTGAATACTTGGTTAACTTAATGAGACAAAGACTAACATGATTTCTAATAATGTGGGAGATTTTCATCTTGAGATGTAAAAAAGGACAGATGGGAAAAATGCACTAGTGTGCCTAGAGCCTGTCTCAAAGTTGTTGCTGTTGTTTAGTAACTAAGTTGTGTCTTTTGCAACCCCATAGACTATAGCCTTCCAGGCTACTCTGTCCATGGGATTTTCCAGGCAAGAATACTAGACTGGGTTGTCATTTAGCTCTTCAGGGAAACTTCCAGGGATTGAACCCACATCTCCTGCATTAGCAGCGGATTCTTTATCACTGAGCCAAAAGGGAAATTCCTCAAAGTTGTAGATTATTATTATAAAGATCCTTTGTAGATACCTCGTCTCAATGTGCCAATTTGTTTCATCCTTTGCCTTATTCTTACTCAGATTTTATATTTTATTCATGATTACACCTTTTTCAGAAAATTTTTTCTGATGCCTCCCAAGTAGTGTTAGAAATTCTTCTAGCTACCTAAATAACAGTACTCCACTTATTTCCATTAAATCATGCATTGTACCATACTATGACTATATCAATGCTGTCACTGAAGTATAAATCCCATAAGGTCAGAGTCCATATTTGTATTTCTTAATACATGAGGCATATTAAAGTCTCAATAATTTTTGAATGAATCACTGAATAATTAAATATTTGGTGTTGCTTTTAGAATGTGTACATTTGGATTTCAGCAACTAAAAAGTATTGTCTCTGCAGATACATTTTAGGAAAAGCACACTTTATAAAGTAATAACACTGCTTATGTAAAGAAATTGTCAGATAAACAAATACATCATTAATTAAAAGGTATTAGTGTAAAGTACTCTTTCACATACTACATTTTGGAACTTTCTGAACCATGAATAATTTAAAAAATGAAATGTTTCTGGTTCAATGGTGAATATTATGGTATATTCAGAAATGGTGTGGTCTTTGGAACATTTTTTCCAGGCACTGATGTGGTAGCTTTATCCACTTTAAACATTACAGTAGTTACTAAAACAGAAAGAGTCCCAGGAGAAAATATCTTACTGTCAGCAACATTTAGCTTTTGTCCTAATCCTTGCTAAATCAGTTATTCTAATTAACATTTCAAACAAACATCCCAAAGGGGAGGCTCAAAGTACAATCTACTTTTCTTCAAAGGGGAAATCCTATGTTATCTCCCAAGAATAAATCCTTTATTTTCCTGGATATTCCTTTAAAACACTTCACTGACACTTCTGTGAGTCAGAGACCTGAATCTGCAGCTTCATATATTATATATGCAGTGAGTTGCATGTTTTAGAACAGCTGTATCTAAACTAAGTAACAGGTCCAATTGAATTTCACCAAGAAAATGGTTTCAGAAAATCAATTTAGCTGAATATTAAAACATAACTAGTCTTCGTAATTGCACATAACCTATTTGATAATGTTATACTTTCAAATTATAGATTCTTAGTATTTTTTTTTTAAACTGGTGTTGAAGGAGGAAACAGACAGAACAGGTTCCATTTTGAAAGCCAGACTCCATCTTGGGCTGGACCGTGGACTTTGAGCTATGTGCCCTGTGTCTATGGAAATAATGCAGAAACTGGAAAACCAGACCCCCTGGATGAAGGAGCCTTAGGACTTGTACCTAGACTCTCCTTTGCCTAAAGAATATGCTAATTATCTCTTTAACAGAACAAAGTCATAAATCCCATTATGCTTATCAGGATATGACCACAGGCCTATTGATAAATTTCCACTGTTTAACTGTCTAGGCTTATGACACATGAATCATGGGTTAACTTTGAGCATTATCTATCTTTTACCTTGTCCAGATTGCTGCTGCTGCTAAGTCACTTTAGTCATGTCCAACTCTTCGCAACCCCATGGACTGCAACCTACCAGTCTCCTCTGCCCATGGGATTTTCCAGGCAAGAATACTGGAATGTGTTGCCATTGTCTTCTCCGTTGTCCAGACTAGTTTCAAGGAATTTGGGGAGGTGAGTTTGAGCACATATACTTAGGGTATATAAGGTTTTTACAAAAACTGGTTAGGGTCTTTGGCTAAGAGAAGACTCTGCCTTGGGATCGCTGGTATAATAAACTGCACTTCACTATCTGCATTGTCCTTCTGAGTGAGTTTGTTTCCCAGAACAGATGGCTACAACAGTATTACCATAATACCAATGCTAAATTAAGAACTACAAAGGCAGGTGCTGTAAAGTTTACAAATTCAGACCGTTCAGCCACCTCTTTTACTTGTATATCATAATGATAAATCAGTTAAATACATTGGATGAATTTTTAACTCTTATGAACAATACAGACTTGATATAGAGAAGAAAGCTCACAATGTTGAATTTGAAGGGATAATCTTTATCCATCCCACCTACTAACTAACATTTCAGTTTAAATTAAAAATGAATTTTTCCTGGCACCCTGTTAAGGATGTATTTATGGTCAAAGTCAAAGGTTGTGATTTCTTTTTAAAAAATCTTCTATGTTAGACTCTGTGATTATTACAGAATGCCTTTCCATGTTTTGACATAGTTGAGGTCATTTTCATTAAAACTTATAAAAGATCTTTTCTGTTAATATATTTGGAAAAAAAAAATAAAGTTCATAACCATAGACTGTGAGATTCTCAAAAACCCCAAATTGCAGTAAGTGAGAAAAAGAGAAAGAGAAAGAGAGAATAAAGAGATTACCACTGACATGCTTACATAATTTATTAGATACAGTGAATATAAATTAGGCTGAGAGTCATCTATAAAACAATACTTAGTGGGCATAACCAAGATATTCAATCACCTAAAGGTGTAAAATGGACTTCCCACATGACTCTAGTGGTAAAGAAACTGCCTACCAATGCAGAAGATGTAAAAGAGGCAGGCTCGATCCCTGGGTCAGGAATATTCCCTGGAGAAAGGCATGGCAAACTCATTCTAGTATTCTAGCCTAGAGAATCACTTGGACAGAAGAGCCTGGTGGGCTACAGTCCATAGGGTCACAAGACTCAGACACAATGCAAGTGACAAAGCACAAAGGTGTAAAATAGATGTTATTATATCAAATCTTCACTTCAAATACAGTGAATTTATTAACACATTTAATAACAAAACAAAGTCTACCTTTGCCTATTATTTAAACAGCTAATATGTCAAGCAAAGGCAAACAAAGACTTGGATGAGTCATAAATAATCCTGTTATTATTGATATCACAGTGGAGTGAAGAAGGACTCTTAGATCTGTTAGGTAGTTAGAATAGGAAACAGGAGTCCAGAATGGAGGTGGCTAAAAGACAAGGAAGAGAAAAGCCTGAGAAAATAGAACAAAAGAAGGTCCGAGGACCGGAGTGAGGACCTCGGGTAGAACAAACAGCACTCCTGGCTAGCCCAATTTACATAGGGCAGGCCCAGGGAGAGAAAAATATATAAAAAAGGGAGCCAAAGGGCTAAGGGTCTCTTTCTCTCCACTGGGGCACTCTTCTCTTCGCGTCTTTGGGTAGACATGCCCTCATGCCTTGAGGATGGATTTTCCTGCTATTATCTAAATAAAATAGAGCTGAAACGCAGAGCTGTAACACTGATTTGTCTAAGAGATATAGCATGGTCTGTTTGAGACCTGAGAGTTATAACACGGTCTGTCCAAGACTCGACAGCTGTGACACACCGAGGGCTTTAATGTCCCTCACTCCAGATCTTTGTTGTCACGAGACAGAACCGAAGAGCATACACTCGCCTGACAGATCCATATAATCTGGCATTATTTACTATTGAAATCTGTCGTTCTGAGCCTCAGCATATATAAGAAAAATTGAAGTACTGCTTAAAACACAAGTTCCAAGAACCTAACCAGAGTTTATCAGTTCAGTTGCTCAGTCATGTTCAGACTCTTTGCGACTCTGTGGACTGCAGCACACCAAGCTTGCCTGTCCATCACCCACTTCCAGAGCTTATGAAAACCCATGTCCATCCAGTCACTGATGCTATCCAACTATCTCATCCTATCTCTTCCCCTTCTTCTCCTCCCTTCAATCTTTCCCAATATTAGGGTCACTTCAAATGAGTCAATTCTTCGCATGAGGTGGACAAACTGTTGGAGTTTCAGCTTCAGCATCAGTCCTTCCAATGAATATTCAGGACTGATTTCCTTTAGCATGGACTGGTTGATCTCCCTGCAGTCCAAGGAACTCCCAAGACTCCTCTCCAACACCACAGTTCAAAAACATCAATTATTCAGCATTCAGCTTTCTTTATACTCAAACTCTCACATCCATGCATCACTACTGGAAAAACTATAACTTTGACTAGACAGACCTTTGTTGGCAAAGTAATATCTCTGCTTTTTAATATGCTGTATAGGTTGGTCATAACTTTTCTTCCAAGGAGCAAGTGTCTTTTAATTTTATGGCTGCAATCACCATCTGCAGTGATTTTGGAGCCCAAAAATGAAAGTCTGTCGCTGTTTTCACTGTTTTCCCATCTATTTGCCCGGAAGTGATGGGACTGGATGTCATGATCTTAGTTTTCTGAATGTTGAGCTTTAAGCCAACTTTTCCACTCTCCTCTTTCACTTTCATCAAGAGATACTTGAGTTCTTCTTTGCTTTCTGCCATAAAGGTGGTGTCATCTGCATATCTGACATTATTAATATTTCTCCTGGCAATCTTGATTCCAGCTTGTGCTTCATCAAGCCCAACATTTCACATGATGTATCTGCATATAAGTTAAATAATCAAGGTGACAATATATAGCCTTTATGTACTCCTTTCCTGATTTGGAACCAGTCTATTGTTCCATGTCCAGTTCTAACTGTTGCTTCTTGACCTGCAGACAGATTTCTCAGGAGGCAGGTCAGGTGGTCTGTTATCCCATCTCTTTAAGAATTTTCCACAGTTTGCTGTGATCCATACAGTCAAAGGCTTTGGCATAGTCAATCAAGCAAAAGTAGATGTTTTTCTGGAACTCTTGCATTCTCAATGATCCAGCAGATGTTGGCAATTTGATCTCTTGTTCCTCTGCCTTTTCTAAATGCAGCTTGAATATCTGGAAGTTCATGGTTCATGTATTGTTGAAGCCTGGCTTGGAGTATTTTGAGCATTACTTTGCTAGTCATTATTGGACTTCCCTGGTGGCTCAGACTTTAAAGCGTCTGTCTACAATGTGAGAGAACTGGATTCTCTTCCTTATCTATATTAGTGAGATACCACTAACATTCACCTACATTGGACAAAATGAACTTGGTTCAGTCTTGCTCATACCTGTAATTTTTCTGTTTTATTAAAAAATATTTCCAAAAAAAAAATAAAGACACAAACAGGAGCAGATATACACAAGAACTAAGGCAAGCATAATAAGCAAAAAGAGTTATCTTTTCCCTTAAAAAATTCTGTATTTAATCTATGCTAAAAGTCCTCAGGAGAGATCGTTGAGAGATGAAATTAACCAAGGACTATTCAATTTTATTATAAGAAAATAAAATATAGAAGAATGTGCACAATTCAATCTTATATTTAATTTTCTCTACAAGAAAAACTAAAGAGCATTTTTTCTGTGGTGATTTTTAGAAAAAAATTAAACTGAACTGAAAGAAAAAGGAGAGGAAAATTCCTTGATTTTATCTGCTAATATTTTCAAACAGCTCATTAAGAAAATTTAAAATTATATTTATTTATATTTTATCTCTCAGGTTTTAATTATATTCTATTATCTGAAAATATACACATTTATTTTTCTTTTTTTTTTATTTTTCGGACTAATGTAGGGAAAACATAAAGCATCTACTATTCCTGGCAACTCAGATATGGGTGCTTATTTCATGAGAATAATCTATTCTGCAAGGAAGATATTCTTTTTGATATTAGGGGACAATAAAGGTTATTTTTATTCTAAGGCCTTAAGTCAATTGTATATAATTTAATTTGAAAATGTGGCTAAACAAGTACATGCAAACCTAATAAAATTTCATATTACATTCTTATTTAGTGAAATATAGATTTAAGACTCCGAAAGGACTTTGCAACACCTAAATGTGAAAATCCCCTATTAGTAGTAATATAGTAATTACATCCATATATTAAACAAACACATAAACACACAAACCTATGTCCTGAACTCTTAGTTATTTTAGTAAAACTTTTTTTAAAAAATTCAACTTTCCAAATCATTTCTATTTAGTCTTATGTTGGTCTGCTGCCATACTTAATCTGTGCTTATGCTCAGTACTGTCCAACTCTTTGCAGCCCTATGAACTATAGCCCACCAGGCTCCTCTGCCCATGGAGTTTTCCAGGCAAGAATACTGGAGTGGGTTGCCCTTTCCTACTTCAGAGAATCTTCCCCACCCAGGGGTCAAAACCACATCTCTTAATATCTCCTGTATTGTCATGTGGGTTCTTTACCAATAGTGCCACCTGGGAATCCCTCTTAATGAGTGGTTCCCTCCAAAATTCGCATTAGCCTAGACTTTTCTTGCTTGGAAAATTCCAGGGCAGGGAAGCCTGGTAAGCTGCCATCTATGAGGTCGCACAGAGTTGGACACGACTGAAGCGACTTAGCATCAGCAGCAGCAGGCTTAAACAGAGTTTTACTGCTGTCTTAGAATAGTATTTCTGGTGTTGCCTCCAATTCTCCATGTAAAACAGCTTTACCTTTAAAGGGATTGTGGGGGTGAATTTCTCACCTACATTTTGATCCATTAGCTATAGTTTGTTTTTTTTTTAGTATAATTCTTCTTTCTCTGAAAATAATTCTTATTGCTTCTGATATTAAACAAAACAAAACAAAACATCAAAAACAAAGTACATTTAAAAAAAAAATTCATCAATAGAATTGATTCTAGCTTTGTTTATGCCAACCAAAATTGTGAACATTGATTGTTCTTACAACTCAAAGAGGAGCTACCAAAGCTTCACAATGGGTAGATCATGTCTGTGGATCTGCTTGAATAAAGAAAACATATTCTGACCACAATTATAACACCAAAGTTACCAAGAATTTTAAAGCCAGTGCTAATGAAAATGCATTCACATATCCTGCAAGACTTTATGTTAAAAAAGGTCAACCTTTTCTTTTTGTCCTGAGGTCTGAATTTGATAAAAATTGGCTGGAGTAAAATGTGGTTGACCTATTTCTGGACTAAGTATGAACAGTTCCCATTTCAAATCCTTCTAGCCCTTGCTTCATTATTCTTCTTCAGATATTTTTTCTTCTATATGTCTGTGTGTTGTGGTTGCATTTTTCTGGTTTTATATGATGGTTACTCTATCAAACTCTTCACTATGCCCAGATTTGTCTAAAAATTTAGAATCAAGTTAAGATGTCATACACACAGACAAGATTATACAGGAAGGAATCATATATCCCAGACTTTTAAAAGTATACCCCTCCAGTATAACTGCAGGGATTTTCTGGCTACAGTATTCAAATAAGATTTTAGGTTCTATATTTCACATGTAAGCACAATTAACTTCTGACAGTAAATTTTTAACTAATTACAATGTACCCATCCATGAAGATAATTGCAATAAAAATGTTTAGTAGTCAATCTGGTACCTTTGTTCATAATTAATATAAAATTGACATTAAATGCTTGTACAGTACATACATTGGCATAGAGAAATTTGATAAACATTGAATTATTTATAAGTGTGCAATATAATTTCTACTCTACAAAATCATTTCAAAAGAAATAACAGACAGGTAAACACAAACAGGAAGCTAATTTTGCATTAAAACATGTTCTACTGTCTCTTTTTTATTAAAAATTTATTTATTTTAATTGGAGGTTAATTACTTTACTGTCTCTTAATGGCCAACCCATTATCAGAACCCAAGAATGAGGACTAAACTCACTTATTTAGGATAACCTCTGTATGCATATTTTATGTTTAAAACAAATAGGCTGTTGCTATTTTTTTAATGAGCAAACCTCAAAATCATAAAAATTTAGATCCAGAAAAGAATATACATATTAATTTGTTCCCCATCTTTATTTTAGGAACTGGAATAATTTAGTGCAAGGTTCACAGTAAGTATCAGTCTTCATAACTGCCATACCCAGGGTATTTTTACCATTCAATGCTGCTGCTCTTATAATGTAATTAATACTATTATCACCAATAACTAGTAATATTTATACTTCCATTTATGTACTAAGGATATAATTGCTCTTAAATCCATGGAATCAGAATTCTAAAAATACTTTCTTACTTCTAGTTTTCATTAAATAAATTTCAGTTCAGTTCAGTTGCGCAGTCGTGTCCGACTCTTTGCGACCCCATGAATCGCAGCAGCCAGGCCTCCCTGTCCATCACCAACTCCCGGAGTTCACTCAGACTCACGTCCATTGAGTCCATGATGCCATCCAGCCATCTCATCCTCGGTCGTCCCCTTCTCCTCCTGCCCCCAATCCCTCCCAGCATCAGGGTCTTTTCCAATGAGTCAGCTCTTTGCATAAGGTGGCCAAAGTACTGGAGCTTCAGTTTTAGCATCATTCCTTCCAAAGAAATCCCAGGGTTGACCTCCCTCAGAATGGACTGGTTGGATCTCCTTGCAGTCCAAGGGACTCTCAAGAGTCTTCTCCAACACCACAGATCAAAAGCATCAATTCTTCTGTGCTCAGCCTTCTTCACAGTCCAACTCTCACATCCATACATGACCACAGGAAAAACCATAGCCTTGACTAGACGGACCTTAGTCGGCAAAGTAATGTCTCTGCTTTTGAATATACTATCTAGGTTGGTCATAACTTTTCTTCCAAGGAGTAAGCGCCTTTTAATTTCATGGCTGCAGTCACCATCTGCAGTGATTTTGGAGCCCAAAAAAACAAAGTCTGACACTGTTTCTACTGTTTCCCCATCTATTTCCCATGAAGTGATGGGGCCAGATGCCATGATCTTCACTTCAAGATATTCTCATTGTCGTGTTTTCTTGGGAATGAGAAAACATTTTACTCAGCCATTTGAGTAAAATGTGCCTAAGTGTGTGTGTGTATGTGGGTGGGTGGCATTTATTCAGTCTGATGGTCTCTGAGTTTCTTGGATATGTGGGGCTTTTGTTTCCCATGAGTTCGGGGAAATTCTTCATGATTTTTTTTCAAATCCTTTTTCCTCTTCATTTTCTCTCTCTTTTCCTCCTGCAGTTCCAATTTCATATCTATTAAGCTGTTATTGTCCCACAGTCTTAGGTGTTCTACTCTTTTTTTTTCTCATTCTTTTCCTCTTTCCTCCTTGTTTTTTAATTAGGTAATTTCTGCTGACCTGTCTTCATGTTCCCTGTTGCTTTCCACAGGTCATCCAAGCCTCCAGAAGAGTCTACGGGAGGCACTCTTTGTTACTGTATTTTTCATTTCAAGCACTTCTATTTGATTTTTTTCTTACAATTTCTGCATAAATTACTTGTCTGATCTTGCATGTTGTCCTTATTATGATTAATATGCTTATTAATCATAGCTATCTTAAATTTCCTGTCAGAGTCAAGTCTGAATCTGGTTCTGATTGCTTTGCATCTTATTCACTTCATAAGGTTTTGGTTGAAAATCTAAGCTTCTTGGATTAGGCAGGAGAGACTGAGGGAATTATTTTCATGCCTGGAAAGGAGCAGAGCTTTCCTTCTGCTAGCATCTTTAGTGATGCGATTGGAGTTAATCTAGTGAGGAGTTTGACTGGGTTTGAGATTTGTCGTGGTTATGGTTACTCTCGGTGTACCGCAGAGTTAACATTCCTGGGGTGAAGCTTTTAAGGTAGAGAATGGCTTTTCAGAGTCTTTTCTGTTTGACACCGTGCTTTAGGCCTTCTCTCTGCCCTGGGCCTCAGAGAGCATCTCTTTAACACTCTTCTCCTCTCTTGTTCCTTTCCCACCATTCCTTCAGGTCTTACCAGTTACTAGAGTTTGTTATCTGGGCAGCAGAGGAACTAGGGGTGTGTATTCTATTGTTCTGATTAAGCCTTGGTCTTAGGCCCTGCTTCCTTGCTTCTCAAGAGGAGGCTTTCTTAGTTCTCCTGCCCCTTCCCCTTAAGGGCAGCTGTTCTTGTCCTGCTTTCCACATAGATTAAGATTTTTGTTTCATAGGAAAGACAGGGAAGAAAGGTCTGGGCAGAATTTTGGGGCAATTCCCCCTTGTCTGATCCACAGTGGACACATGCTAAGGACTCTTCCTGACCCATGCAGTGAGTATGCTCTGGGTTCCAGAGAGAACTAGCGAGTTGCTGCAGACTCCCCAGATTCTGAGGCTTCACACTGTCCAGTCAGCCTCCCTCATCCTTTTCCAACTTCTCGATTATTCTAGCTCAAGTATTTCTACATGTATCTGGTTGCACCTATTACAGGTAAGGTGTTGCTTCCATCTCCTTTCTCACCGCAACATCTGCGTTTTCCAGGTCGGGTCCATTTGTCCGCTCCTTGACCTCAGCTCTTCGGTGGGTTCAAAAACACATTCATGAATTGAAAGTTAATCTGAGTCTCTTCCATTTTAAGAGTGTGCACATCTTTTCAGGTTGAGAAAATGTGTAACTCCAAATGCAAAGCCATCTTCTTATATCATTTGTTTCATTTATATCACAGAGTGACCTCAACTACACACCCTACCCTGGGTCTCAAGTCCTCCATTTAGATAAAATGAACTCAGTTTTCTTCAGGACTCTCACAGCTTGACAGCTTGTGAAGCTTACATGCTGCAATACACCCTCACCTGAGAATCATTCAAAACCCACCTGCAGAGGCCCCACTATGCACCAGAATTTGCAGGTGGCCTCTAGGATACAGGATGCATGAGGCTCTGTTGATTCCACTGAGTGACACTGTTGGCTCCATGAGAAAGGGAACCAGATGGAGTAACCCAACTCAGTGGGGAAAAGGCCGGGGCCAGGTCATCACAGAACACAGCAGGACCCAGGACTCTATTTTGGGCACACATTCCCTGTGACTTCCTTGTGACTCCCACAAGGATCACCACTTGACAGGCCTTGGACAAGTCATCCTCCTCCAGGGCCTGTTGCCTGGTCTGTCTAATCCAGGTCTCAACTTAAACACCACCTCCTCCAGGAGGCTTTCCTGAACTCCACCTGAAATAGTGACATGGTCCTGCTCTGTTTTCTTCATAACACCATGAAAGTGAAAATGTTGGTCACTCAGTCCTGTCTGACTCTTTGTAACTCCATGGACTATAGCCTTCCAGGCTCCTCTGTCCGTGGGATTCTGTAAGCAAGAATCCTGGAGTGGGTTGCATTCCCTTTTCCAGGGGATCTTCCTGACCCAGGGATCAAACCTGGGTCTTCTTCATTGCAGGCAGATTCTTTACCATATAAGCCACCAGCTATTTCATAGCACCATACCCATCACTATTAGATATTCTTTATCTGTTTACTTGGTTTTTGTCTGTATGCTCTTAATCCTGCACATACCAATTGTGAATCTTTTATCATTCATAAGTAAGTATTTATGTCTTAATCAGTGATCTGCCCTAGCAGCTTGATATTTCGCAGTGAACAGGAAGACTAAAATCATTACCCATATGGAGCTCACATTTTTGTCAAAGCATTCAATAAAGAGGTAAATAAATAATATATAGATGATAGACAGTGGTAAATGATCAGGAGATTAAAGTAGGCAGGAGGAGGGATGAGAAGCGTCAGGAAGCTGGGGTGCAGTTTCACATGGGTGGTCAGGAAAAGCCTTTCTGGGAAGGACCCATGTAAGAACAGATTGGATAGATTTAAGATTGTGGGCCATGAGGGTCGCCTGGGGAAGCACTCCAGGCCATGGGAACCACAAGCAGAGGTAGGAGGCGTAAGTGTATCTGGTACACCAGAGGTCAGCAAAGAGGCCCATGTGGGTAGGGCAGAGTGGAGGAGGGACCATGGGGGATCTTGGGGATTGGGGAACGATACTGTCTTTATCCTAGAAAGACTGGGAGCCATGGAGTATGTTAGCAGAGGAGAGAGGTGGTTGCCCAGTGTTGTTAAAGGCTCTGTTTCTGCTCAGTGGAGAAGAGACCACAAGAGACAAGAGCAGAATCAGGGAGATAGTTGGGCTGTGGGCAACGGTGGGCCAAATCAGGATGAAAGTGTAGGTTAGAGACGTTGAATTTAAAAAACACCGACACAGCACGTGGCACACAGCAGACCCTCAGGGGATTAAGCCGTGATGATCAGTATCGAAAGGTGCTGAGAAATATGAAGTGGAATCTTGCAGCTGCCTCCCTCACCTGAATTCAGTCTCTCCCAGGGGATTGACTGTCCCAGAGCCTCGGACTGCAGAGAGAAATTGCCAAATCCTCCCCCGCCTCCGACCCCTCGCAAAGCTGTGCAGGCAGGAAGTCTCCTGTGTTGAAGCAAGAGAAAGGAGGCAGGTTATATAAGTGATAAAACGCTAACACTTCACATGTTCGACACAAGCTTCAATTACACGCATTCGGATACTTTTAAGGGGAAGGTAACCTTTGAAAACGATTTCCTTTCTCTCGGTTAAAAATTATGTATTTAAAAGGTTGGGAGGCAAAAGTATGTGTGTGGTAGCTTGAAATTTCCCAAATCAAACCCTTTCTTCCTGTAATATATTCGGTTGATGGGTCTTTTAACTAGATGTGATGTTGCATTCACACAGGGGACAGGTCACGTGTTTGCCTTTGGCGTGAAACTGACAGCCACTTTCGGTTTTTAAAAATGTGCCTTTTAAGCAGTGGAGGTAATTCTAAGAAGAAAACAAACAAACAAAAAAAGCCGTCCCAAAGCAAATTAGCCTCCAGCTGTGGAAAGCTGGGTTTCATGCCTGTCAGTTTTTGATCTTGGTGAGAGAAACTGGCGAAGAAGCCAAGGCAATCTTGTAGGAGACTCTGGAGAGCTGAGAGGCAGAGATGAGAGAGGCAGGGCCAGCGGCTGGGCCTCCTGGTGGGGGCCTGGCTCTGTCGCAGAAACTCCGTCACCCGGAGCCCACTGGCTCCCTGCCGTGCCTCAGTTTCCCCAGCTGGACCAGCCCTTCTCTGCAATCCCTCCCCAATTAAAACTTTAAATTGCTGAAGGACAATAAATATTGGGGGAAGTGATGGAAGTATAATCCTGGTGAAGCGGGGATGATTTAATTTAAGGAATAAAAATGAGGGGAAATGCCCTCCTGTCTTCTACAGGGAGGACATTGACTAACTCAACTGTAAATGAAAGGTCAGAATTTGCAACACAGCTTCATACTCATTGCCACATTTAATCCCCGCCACCTGCCTGGAACCTGCGCTGTCCTCAGCCGCTATGTCATGTCCGACTCTTTGTGACCCCATGGACTGTAGTCCGCCAGGCTCCTCTGTCCACGGGATTCTCCAGGCAAGAGTATTGGAGTGGGTTGCCATGCCCTCCTCCAGGGGATCTTCCCAACCCCAGGACCGAATCCTCATCTCTTTCATCTGCTACATTGGCAGGTGGGTTCTTTACCACTAGTGCCATCTGGGAAGTCCCCATAATCTTAGGAGGTGGGTATTATCACCATCAACTCATAGATGTGGAACCAGAAACTCAAGAAATGAGTGTGCCCGGGAGGCAACTGGAACTGGGTTGTAGCTGTGCTGCCCTTGGATCACATGTTCTACAGGAGCCTGGGCTCCGAGTCCTGGAAAAAGAAAAGGGCCCTGAGGGTGGTCTGCACCTTTATGAGGTTCCCTAAATGCTGAGAGTGAGCATGACTGCACTGTGGGTTTGCAGAAGGCTGGCATCTCTCCTGGGAGTCAGTCATAGAGGCCCCACCCCTTCCCTAGAGGACTAAATGAGAAAAGGTAGTCCCACGGGATTAGCTGCTGGACTTCGTTCCTGGTGAAACTTGGTTGAAGAGAGCTGCAGCTGAGACTGCAATGAAGCTTCTTACTCTCCCCTCCAGGGCTCTGCAGGGGCCTCCCCATTGGCAGGGTTTCAGGGTGAGACCTGAGCAGTCAGCTGCCAGAAGAATCGCTGCCCACATCCCTGCATCCTAGGATCTGGGGCCCCAAGAGAGGAACTTATTGCCTAGAGACAATGGACCCTGGTTCACATGCCAGGGAGGGATGGGGGCATGTACCACCTTAGGGTCAACTTCTGTATTCATCTCTTCTGGACCCTTTCACCCTCATTGTCCCGTTTCAGCCTGATCCCAACATCCCAAACTCAGTACCACCCAAACACCAGATGCTCTGAAGCAGCTCGGCAAGACAATGAAGTTCAACTTGGCTGTTTCATGAGCCCCAAACCAATTTCAAAACAAAACACATCATTGACAGCTGACGCTCGGTCTTCACTGTTTCCTGCTTACACCCCACTCAGGGAGAGGTGCAGTTAGAGGTGGATTCTGCCGACTGCAACCCCAGAGAGACCCAGGGAGGTAGGACTTACACTGGAACTCCCTGCTCAACCCCAGGGCCCCCTCAGTCTGTTCTCTGTATCTGCAATCTGTTCTCTGTTCTTGCATATCCTGTTGTCATCTCAAACTCAATATGCCTGAAATGCGTATTTGAAACCTCTCTCATCATCTTTCCACAAAGCCGCCATAACCTGTTTCCCCAATGAACAAGATTTATTCTACAATCTTCTCAGTCACCCAGGCTGAGAAGTTTGGCATCACCAGAAAAGTCCACTCCATTTGCTAGTGACCATCTTTAAGAGTGCCTGCTGACTCTCATCGTATTGTTACGGCTGTGTGCCGTGCTGTCGTTTCAGCTGTCTCCGCCTCTGTGCGACCTTACGGACTGTAGCCTGTCGGGCTCCTCTCCATGGGATTCTCCAGGCAAGAAGACTAGAGTGAGTTGCTATGCCCTTCTCCAGGGGATCTTCCCAACCCAGGGATCGAACCCATGTCTTTTACATCTCCTGCATTAGTAGGTAGGTTCTAGTGCCTGGGAAGCCCAATAGTTACAGCATATACCGGCAATGCCCCACCCACAGCCTCTAGCCTTACTCCTTCAGTACAGGCCTGAATCCCAAGACCCAGCTCCTGTACTCCATTGCCTAAAGACTTTTTCGAGGCTTCTAAGCCCACTCTAATCTCCTTTAGAGCAGACCAGAGGGGCCAGGGAGTAAACTCCCTTGGCAAGAGCCTTCAACAAGAAACTGCAATTCCTTCAGCCCTCACGTGGGATCATTCTTGGGTCCCAGAGTTTCCTCAGCAGAGTTAAGCTCCATCCACCCACGCAGAGACATTACTTTACCAACAAAGTCCGTCTAGTCAAGGCTATGGTTTTTCCAGGAATCATGTATGGATGTGAGAGTTGGACTATAAAGAAAGCTAAGCATCGAAGAATTGATGCTTTTGACTGTGGTGTTGGAGAAGACTTTTGAGAGTCCCTTGGACTGCAAGGAGATCCAACCAGTCCATTTTAAAGGAGATCAGTCCTGAGTGTTCATTGGAAGGACTGATGCTAAAGCTGAAACTCCAGTACTTTGGCCACCTCGTGGGAAGAGCTGACTCATTGGAAAAGACCTTGATGCTGGGAGGGATGGGGGTGGGGGGGCAGGAGGAGAAGGGGACAACAAAGGATGAGATGGCTGGATGGCATCACCAACTCGATGGACATGAGTTTGAGTGAACTCCAGGAGTTGGTGATGGACAGGGAGGCCTGGCATGCTGCAATTCAAGGGGTCACAAAGAGTCAGACACTACTGAGCGACTGAAGTGACTGAACTGACCCACAGGGTAAGAAAGATGGCCCGGCCCAGAGGAGGTCACCCAGAGTAGCTTGAGGATGTATCTCCAGAACAGAAAGACAGGACCAAGGCTGAAAGGAACCAGCAGCAGGACTGTGGTGAGGAAGGCTTGTACTTAAGCCCCTGGGAGGAGCCCAGACTCAGGAGGAAGAATTGAGCAGGTGGGCTGGGATGGGGGAGGGGGTGACCTGAAACAGACCAAAGTCCTGGAGAGGGCCAGTATCTCAGGGGCAAGTCTGGGGGAAAGGCACCCCATATATCAAAACAGTCACTCTGGAAAACTCAGTATCATGAAGTTGAACTTCTGCGTAACTGTTTACCCAACAGCTCCACTCCTGGACCCATGCCCCACAGGGAGGCAGGAGTGTGGTCTTTGGAAGACCTTAGTAACATCCCTATCCAGAAGAGCGCAAAATAAGAAAGCACTGAAGCCCTGTCTAGAGTTGATGGAAACATAAACGGTTGTTGCATATTCATGTAGGAGAACCCTAGCCATCAAAAGGAGCAAAGTATACAGATTAATGCAACCAGGCAGATAAACCTCATCAACACAGTAGCACACAAAGGAAGTTACACACAGGGAGAGGGGAGGGCAAAGCACAGCAGAGGTAAATACACTCTTAGAAGTCAAGGGGTGGACCCACAGGGCACAGAGGATTTCTGGAGGCCAGTACAGCTGTTTGCAAAAATTCTTCAGTTATCCAGCTGTGATCTGTGAGTTTTTCTTGTCATATACCGTGTTACACTGTAATAAAAAGTGTCCTTAAGAGGCCCTAGGGACTTTGCTGTGCTGGATGGAGAGGTGTGTTGAACCATCATATTGAACCAAACCTGCCAGTACACACCATCTGCCAACAAATGGTCTGCGCATGTTGAATGAATGAATGAGTGCATAAACTCAGAAACGAATGAACAAGGAAATAATGAGTAAATGCATGGATGAGTCAAGAGTGAATGAACATATGAACTGACAAAATAAAGGACGAAAGACTGAGGAAATCACCGAGGACTGAGCGAGGGGCCAGGTGCACAAAAGGACAAAGGAGGAGTAACAGAATGAGTGAAAGTTCACATCACAGAAACGGGAATGAAAGAAACCAAGGGTGAAAGGCAGAATAAACCCACACCTAAATGTGTGTGAAGTGTGCCTGCAAGCAATCAGAAGTGAATGAGCAAAACCTGAAGAGGTGGACGAGTGAGTGGAAGGACTAATGCCTGAGTGGAGTCCTGAAACCCCAAAGGCCAAGGGCAGCATCTTCTCTCAGGCATGAGGCCAAGGCCTTGGTGGATCAGCAGCAGAAGTCCCTTAGGTGCCCTCATTTTAGATTTAATAAGAATATTATTGAGCAAACGTCAGCTGAAGTTGCAGAGCACACTGCTCGGCAGGATTAACTCTGGTTCAGAGGGAAGAGCTAAATGGAAATTGACTACATTGTTTTCACAATTAGGTCACAGATAATTACCTATTATGTAGCAAACCCCCAGCATGATTTTAGTAATTGCTATTTAAATAACACATTTTCACTGTCTCCTTATAAATTAACCTCTGGGAGGTGTAATTACTGTCTGTGTGGGAAAGTTTGTTGAGCGGACTGGGAATGAGGAAGGGGTTGGCTCGTCACTGTAATCATCCCAGGAGCCCCCGAGGCCAGAGATGCTGGGGATGGAGCTCAAGTTTGGGAAAACCTGGGTCCAGGACATCAGGACCTGGTCAGCGCCCCCTGTGAAGGGAAGATGGTCTCCAAATGCCCAAACTCCCCAGGCTATCTAGGAGCTCTCACTGTAGACCCAGGTCAGGCTCAGAGTTAGTCAACCCCCAACTGTGTCCCCACAGCTCAAGCACATCCTCATCACAGGGTAATGGGGTCTCTGTTTCCCCACCAGACTGAGGGCAGGATCCATCTCTTCCTCAGCACACGCTCAGCTCCCAGCCCAGGGTCTGCACACAGTAGGTGCTCAGTGAACGCTGGGGGAGGAATGCCTGGGTCTTGCTGGGCAGTGTGGGTTTGGGAAGCTGCTTCAGCTCCTTTCAGAGCCACAAGGTTTGGCGAGCAGGTGGCCACTCACCATTTTTTCAAGGAGCATGTCACGTGGCCCCATCGCTGACGCTCTTCCAGTCTCACTTGTTCCCTGGACTCCACCTGCGTCTGCCCATCTCAGCCCCTCCCCACTCCCTGTGCACTGCCTCCAGGACCTGGTGGGCCTGAATGTATGGGAACAAGCTGCTGTAATTGTGCACAGAATGAATATCCACAGACTCTTCTTTTATGGGATGGGGCTCTGCTCTGATCGAAGTGCATGAGGATTAACCCATCTCCGAGTCCCCACACTGACCTTGACCCAGCGCCAGCACTGGCCAGAGGTCAGCATGTGGTCTAACCCCCCACAGGGATGGAGGGGGACCTTCTCAGTCCTCTGTGAGCACCTGGAGGAGCTGGATGGAGGATCCAGGTCCCTAAAAATGACCTGCATGTCACCCCTGCTGTCCGTCCTGTGGACTGAATGCTGTGTATTTGCGTCTGTGACTCTGGAATTTCTTCCTACTTCCAAAAGTCTACTTTCCTGAATAGTTCAGCTCACTCAAATGGTCTCTCTTTCTCTAAGGCCTTGGAAACCATACCTGACGAGGTCTCACCTGCAAATATGACAGACAGTCCATCACCCCCTTGTCTGTGCCTGACCCTCCTGACCATTTGGATGAAAACTAACTCCTCCCCCAATCAGCCCTGATGGAACTGACCACGGCAGGGGGACAGAGATAGAAGAGCAGCCTAAGAGGGAGGCCGAGCCGATTACAAGGGCCTGAACTCCATGGGGAGAAGTGAGGACTCTTCCCATCAGCAAGAGGAGCAGATTGGGGAAACACAGCAGTGAGTTCCCTGCAGCCGAGCTGAGTGGCGCCCTCATCCAGGGAGTCAGGAACCTGGAGGTGACCCCTGGTGGACCCAGGGGATCCGTGACCTTGGTGGTACCTTGGTGTCTGTCACCTGTAGAACTTCCATCAGTTCCGGGACCTACTTGTCTCCCAACTCTCCATGGTGTTGGACATAGAGACCAAATGACCATCTAGCCGGTCACCTCCATGGGCTATGCCTGGTGGGGCTGTCCTGGCTGGACTCCTCCATGCCCTCCGCTTGCCCAGAGCAAGTCCAGCTTCGAAGGGGCAGCCCTAGCAGGTGTCCCAGGCTACTAAGAACAGGCCACCTCTGGCTGGGGAAACCACGGGTCGTCGGGCAGGCAGCTGAGAATCCTCTTATATTTTCTTCATTCTTTAGTTTGTTCTTGGCCATCACAAACTGACCTTGGAGACGGAGGAAGAAGCTATAAAAATTAAAGGAGAAATAGGCAGCAGTGACTCCCACGAAATGATATCATTTCCTTCTACACAATTAAACATGGACATTTAGAACATTCTGGTCACACGCTGCACTGACTCCAATTAGGGAAGATTATTTGATAATAAAAGGACTGGAGGTTTCTGACTGTCTTGGTCAGTTCAGGCTGCCACAACAAAATGCCACAGGTTGGGTGGGTTTAAACCACAGACATTTCTTCTCAGTTCCGGAAGTTGGAAGTCCAAGATCAAGGTGTCAGCAGGGTGATTTTTTGGAAGGCGCTCTCTTCCTGGTTTGCAGCCGGCCACCTTCTCACCGTGTCATCATATGGCCTTTCCTCGGTGCTCACCTCCAGGGGAGAGAGCTCTGATACCTCTTCTTCTAAAGATGCTAATCCTTCAGACTAGGGGCTCATTCTTATAGCTTCGTTTAATCTTAACTACATCCTTACATGTCCCATCTCCTAATATAGCCACACTGGAGGTTAGGGCTTCAGAGCATAAGTTTGGACTGGACACAAATATTCAGCCCATAAATCCGCAACACCAGCATTTAAAGAGCAAAAGAACCAGTCTTCAGACAGCCCCAGATTTAAGTCTCAGCTCAGCTGCTTCCTCGTATGAGTTTCATTCACTTCTCAAACCGCTGTCTTCTTATTTCTAAGGTAGGAGATGACCTACTCTCACAAGGTTGCTGGGTGGGTTTTTAAATAGGTTTCTCAACCTCAGCGCTTTTGACATTTGGGGCCAGATGATTCTTTTCCTGGGGGCCTTTCCTGCACATTGTGGGTTTTTAGCAACAGACATGGGCTCTTCCTGTTAGATGTCAGGACACACTTTCCACCCCACCCCCACTGAGCTATCACAACCAAATTCATCTCCAGACATTGCCAGATGTTCCCAGAGGGGCAGAAATCAACCCTCATTGAGAACTACTGCTTCAAGCAGAGCAATGTGAGTAAATGCAGCTTCTGGGATATCTCGAGCATCAAAAAAAAAAAAAAAAGCGGTAGTAGTTGTTATCGACTAAGTGAAGAATAGAGATAAAGGCGAGGTTGTCTTCAGAGAGATGCTTCCTGCCTCTTTGCCTCTTCGGAAATTCCCTTGATGGGCTGCTAAGCTAGTTTGATAATCTCTTATCCTTCTGATAAAATAAAGCTCGACTGCAGAAAGCTTTATCATCAAAGAAAAAAAGGAAAGAGAAAGTGCTCACACTGCAATGTCCATAAAATCAATTTCTTACACAAGGTCCCTGCTTGCAAAGAGGCGGAGGGCAGCCCCCCACCCCTGCCTGTGTCCCCCACACTGAGGATGAGATGGCAGAGTCTTGCTGTGTCCCCACAATAGCTGCAAAAGGGGCATCATCCTCCCGTCCAGCAGATGAGGAAACCAAGGCTAAGAGAGGTGATGTCACTTCAAGGTCATGTGATGCCACCTTCCTAAGCACCTATCAGGTGAGACCTAGCTATAGGGTAAGGGAGTTAGAGAAGGCGAGGTTCAGAAAAAGAAGGAGACCAGCACTTTACAGGAACAGATCACCTTTAATGAGATGAGAAGGGGCAGCGATCAGCTTAGTGAGCTGCTGCGCTTATCCAAGAAAAGAGTAAGAATACATAGGCATGTATGTGGAAAGCTACTGTCTTAAGGGGGCCTGTTCTTCTCCAAGGCTGATCAGAGTAGTTATCTCTTAAACGGCTGGGGCAAGGAATTTTGGAGATAAGCCAGAGGCTGGACCGGCTGGGAGCTGGGCATAATCAACCTAACGTCCATTTTTTTCTTCGGGTGAGAGAGTTCTTTGTTTTGCATAGAATGGTGGGGAGGACCTGGAGGGGAGTTTTAATTCCAGGCTATTTTGAGTCCTGTAACTTTTCTTCACTAGCAATGACCAAAGTCCCTGCTCCATGGATTTGCTATTGTGCTGAGGAGCACCAGCCATAGGAGTGAAGACAGTACACGTCAGGTGGTGGTCAGTGCAGAGGAGAAAAATCAAGCTGGATCTTAGGCAGCCTCATTTGTCCTAATGAAGCACCTACCCATTTCCTACTGCCCCAAGGCTTCCCAGAGCTGCTTTCTGCTGGAGAGCCTCTGGACACAAAGAACACTCTTAAAAATGGGAAAATGGCTGCATGAAGTAGGACCAAGGGCCCTTACTCCCTTCATTCACTTACTCACTCACTCATCACCCAGGCCAGCCTCAGTTTAAGTCCTTGGAACCAGGCACACCAGGGCCCTCCTGGGACTCACACTCCAGCTGGGGCCCTGATCCTACAAGTCAGCACACACCACGTGGTCATGCCAGCTCCAGCCCTGTCTCAGCCCTGAGTCCCTTGTCTGTATGATGTAAGTGGTAATGACACTTGCTGGCCCATCCCCAGTGCTAGGAACATGCTGAGGGTTCATGTGCTTCCTCTCTGCCCAGTCTCATGATGCCTGGGGTAACCACAATGCACAGATTAGGAAACTGAGGCCAGAAGAAGTGACAGCAGCTGCCTGACCTGAGAGTCAACAAGTGGCTTCAGGGTCAGAGGACCCCAGTGTGTGTCCAGGCTTGGTCGTTCCCCAGCTGGGTGACCTCAGCAAGCCTTTCACCACCCAGCCTGTGTCCTCATCAGCAAAGTGGTTGATGGTGGTACCTGCCCTGCGGGGCTGTTCAAAGGGAGAGGGAGATGGTGCTCAGAACTCACAGGAGATGCCTGGTGCAGAGTGACTGTGGTCACAGTGATAGCGACTCCTTGTCCTATGGTGGTCACTGCATGGGTGCTCCTGGCAGCCCTTAGATAGACATGCTCTTATAACCCTTATCCCAATGTGCTGTGGTCTCCAGTTTGCAGGTGAGCAAACTGAGGCTCGGCAGAGGAGAGTCGCCAAGCCATTTGTCCAGATCACACACAGATGTGAAAAGCAGAATCAGGATTCTACCTTAGAGAATTCTCCCTGTTCTTTTAACTGCAAGGATTTTTTTTCTGTTTCCACTTGTATTATTTTTCCTTCTCTCTCTCTAGTTTGTTTGCTGCCACCCATTCATACTGATCGGGTTTTATTTCCTCTTTTCCCTTTACTGGTTTGGAAATTCCATATTCTAGTCTCTCTCTTAATTGTTTGGCCTTAAAATAATAAGCACACTTGACTGAACACAGTCTAAAGCAGATCAGCATCCCTGCTCTCCCTCCCAACAGCACCAAGGCTCAGAATTCGCTTCCTCTGCGTTCTTCCCACCTCAGTGCTGTGCATTGCGGACCTGTGGTCCCGGCCGCTTGATGTCTCCGCATTGGCTGTGATTAATATGGCCGGTGGTGCTACACCTATCTGCTACTATCTGCTCCAGGTTTACTCATCTTTTTGCTCTCTGTTGCTGGTTTGATCCTCTCTTTCTTTCTAGGCTCAATGGCCTTCTTTCTGAGTGATTTTTTTTAAATCAGTTTTTGTAAAGGTCTTGCAAGTGTCTCCTTTTTCTTAAAATGTATTTCTCAAAAATATACAAGCAACTCCTACAGCTCAATTCCAGAAAAATAAACGACCCAATCAAAAAATGGGCCAAAGAACTAAATAGACATTTCTCCAAAGAAGACATACGGATGGCTAACAAACACATGAAAAGATGCTCAACATCACTCATTATCAGAGAAATGCAAATCAAAACCACAATGAGGTACCATTTCACCCCAGTCAGAATGGCTGTGATCCAAAAGTCTACAAGCAATAAATGCTGGAGAGGGTGTGGAGAAAAGGGAACCCTCTTACACTGTTGGTGGGAATGCAAATTAGTACAGCCACTATGGAGAACAGAGTGGAGATTCCTTAAAAAATTGCAAATAGAACTGCCTTATGACCCAGCAATCCCACTGCTGGGCATACACACCGAGGAAACCAGAATTGAAAGAGACACGTGTACCCCAGTGTTCATCGCAGCATTGTTTATAATAGCCAGGACACGGAAGCAACCTAGATGGCCATCAGCAGACAAATGGATAAGAAAGCTGTGGTACATATACACAATGTAGTATTACTCAGCCATTAAAAAGAATACATTTGAATCAGTTCTAATGAGGTGGATGAAACTGGAGCCTATTATACAGAGTGAAGTAAGCCAGAAAGAAAAACACCAATACAGTTGCTGCTGCTGCTGCTAATCACATCAGTTGTGTCCAACTCTGTGCGACCCCACAGACGGAAGCCCACCAGGCTCCTCTGTCCCTGGGATTCTCCAGGCAAGAACACTGGAGTGGATACCAATATAGTATACTAACACATATATATGGAATTTAGAAAGATGGTAACAATAACCCTGTATGTGAGACAGCAAAAGAGACACAGATGTATAGAACAGTCTTTTGGACTCTGTGGGAGAGGGAGAGGACAGGATGATTTGGGAGAATGGCATTGAAACATGTATAATATCATATAAGAAACAAATCGCCGGTCTAGGGTTTATGCAAGATACAGGATGTTGGGGCTGGTGCACTGGGATGACCCAGAGGGACGGTACGGGGAGGGAGGTGGGAGGGGGGTTCAGGATGGGGAACACGTGTATACCAGTGACGGATTCATGTTGATGTATGGCAAAACCAATACAAAAATAAATAAATAAATAATAATAAAAAAAATTTTCTCTTTTCTTGGCATGCTGCATTTTCACTACAGTATATGTCTAATCATGGTTTTAATTTTATATAACCTTCTTGAGATTATTAGAGATGATTAAAGAGGGAAAAGGCACCGGTTCGTGGGTTGGAGGAAAGAAATTTGCCTAATATATCAACATGTTATTTTAATTAATAGTATCTTAATATTTTGGGGGCTGCTATAACAGAATACTATAGATTGGGTGGCTTATAAACAACAGAAATTCATTTCTCACAGTTTTGGAAGCTGGGAAGTTCAAGATTGTGTGGACAGATTGAGAGCCCAAATCCTGCTTCTCTGTCCTCATATGGTGGAATACTTTAATCATCTCTAATAATCTCAAGAAGGTTATATAAAATTAAAACCATGATTAGACATATACTGTAGTGAAAATGCAGCATGCCAAGAAAAGAGAAAATCTTTAAAAAGTAGCCAGAGACAGCCTGGATGCGAGGGGAGTTTGGGGGAAAATGAACACATGTATGTACTGAGTCCCTTCACTGTTCACCTGAAGTTATCATATTGTTTGCTATGTTCCAGTACAAAATAAAAAGTATTTTTTGGAAAAAAAAGAAGCTAGAGAGAAGATTACTTACCAGGGGCTTGGGGAGCTCTCTGGGGTCTCTTCTAAAAGGTCACTAAATCCTCTCATGAAGGCTCCACCCTCATGATCTAATCATCTCCTGAAGGTCCCACCTCCTAATACCAACATGTTGAGGCTGTCATGGGATTTCAACATACGAATTTGAGAGGACACATTCAGTCTATACAAATATTCTTATTAATAATAACTGATAAGCATTGTAGCTAGCATATGTTAAGGGCTTACTTTTATGCCAGGTACTACTCTAAGTGGTGTGTGTGTATGTGTGGTCTCAGTTTATTTCATCCTTCAAAGTCCTTCTAAGGAGAGTATTAGTATTTTCTTCATTTTACAGATGAGGAAACTAAGGCAGAGCAGATTAATTCACTAGAGAAAGGGAGTTAAGTGGAAGGTGAGGGTGGCATGGACATGGAGGTCAAGCAGGTCAGAGTTCGCATCCCCATCTGGCCCCTCACCAAGCTATGTGGCCTTGAGCAAGTGACTCCCCCTTTCTGAGCCTCTGTCAAATGGGGGATGGGCTAGGACCCCTGCAGGATCTGAGGCCTGGCAGGGGCTGCAGAGATGAGCGCTCCCCTTCCCTCCCTGAAGTTACAGTTGCTGCCAAGTCTCTGTTCTGTTTCCAGCTATCCTTGGAGCTGGGATGCCCAGAGGAGGGGACGGTCCTTTGGAGAGAGGTGGGGGCTGCCTGGGCCACCTTCTGGGAATTTCCAGGAGTCTGGGGGGCCCAGAAACCCTAGGAATATGAAATACTAGTGTCACTGCTAAGTCCAAAGGCCCCATGGCAGGGAACATCAGACCCTCATCACCGGCTCTGCAACCTTCCTCAGAGTGGTGAGCTCTGCAGATGAGGCTGGCCTCCAGAACACAAGGATATCTTCGAATACTTCTTAATGAAAAACATATTTACATCCAAGCCAAAATTATATTGTCAGCAGTTAATTATCACTGTCAAACAAGTGTGTGCCCAGATTGTGGGTTTAATTTTCATATAGGTTTGCAAAAGCCTTGTTCCTCTGGTTTGATGAGGTCTTTGAGAAAGAGAGGCATTCATTGTTGGAAAGAATCCTTTTTTTAAAATCAGATTTTTAAATAAACAGGTTTCCTTGGTGTCTGAGTCAGGGTTCTTTGCAAGTGACAAAAAACATTCAGTGTAGTTTAAACAGAGAGAAAGAAGCTGAAGTGGGGGTGCATTCCAGGGCCAGGAAGTGGATGGGCCCAGTCCTGGTCAGGGCCTGATTCTGAGAAAGTAGGAAGAACTTCGGACTGAGTGGGGCTATAAAAACAGAGAAAGACAAGGCAGCCATTCACTCACCAGGGGGTCAGAGCCACCAGGTAGAGGGCTGTGTGTCTGGTGAGAAGGAAAGGCAGAAAGGGATAACTTGGGGGCTGGTGGTTCATGAAGGTTTGGGTGCATTAAACTCAGGCAAGGAGCTGGGAGCAGATGGATGGCACATTGCAGAGCTGGGCAAGAGGTGTATCTTTTTAAAGTCTTTTTTTAACTAATTTATTTATTTTAATTCACATGAATCAGCCATGGGTGTACATGTCTTAAAGACAAAGTTGTTGTAAATTCAGCCCAGACCCAACTCACATCAGTCAAGAGAAAAGACTTGTGCCCTACCAGGGGGCACCTCTCCCCAGCTCACAGGAAGGCTTACCTGGCGGAGCTCCCCAATGCCAGCACCATCCCTCCAGCTACCAGTGCACCTGCTGGAACAGGAATTCTGCTGAGGGTTTCCCCAGGTGTGTTGCTTGCATCCCTGGATAAGAACTTGGATGTCTGAGTGGCTGGTGGCATCAGTGATGTGATGGCTGGCTGGTGATGAGGAAGCCGTAGGGGAGGATGAGCCAACCTGGGAGGGAAGGACTGAGGCAGAGGGCTGTCACTGTGTGTCCTGGTCTCCTGGGGCCCATGCAACCCCAATACAGAGCCGCTCAGAGCTCAGAATGGGAAGGAGAAATGCAGGTGCATCAATGAGGGCTCATTTTCCCCAGGAAGACCTTCAGTGCTGGCAGAGGCATGGGGAGGTCACCTCACTACTCAGCATCCAGGGGGCGCTAGTGGTAAAGAACCCGCCTACCAATGCAGGAGACATAGATCCCTGGGTTGGGAAGCTCCCTTGGAGTAGGAAACAGCAACCAGCTCCAGTATTCTTGCCTGAGAAATGCCATGGATGGAGGAGCCAGCAGGCTATATACAGTCCCTGAGGTAACAAAGAGTTGGACACAATTGAAGTGACTTAGCACACACTGTCTGGAATGTCCCAGAACAGTCACACCTGCATGAGAACCGTGTGGGGAGTGCTCAGAGCCCCGCCCTGGGTCCTGAGGAGCCAGCTGGGAGCCCCAGCCCAGCGCCCAGCTTCTGTGTGAAGCTGGGCAGTTCTTGAGCCAGGCCTGCGATCCCCTTGTGAGAACAGGGGTGTCCCTAGAAGCTGCTCCAGCAAAGGTCTGTCTAGTCAAGGCTATGGTTTTTCCAGTAGTCATGTATGGATGTGAGAGTTGGACTATAAAGAAAGCTGAGTGCCAAAGAATTGATGTTTTTGGACTGTGGTGTTGGAGAAGACTCTTGAGAGTCCCTTGCACTGCAGAGAGATCCAACCAGTCCATCCTAAAGGAGATGAGTCCTGAGTATTCATTGGAAGGACTGATGTTGAAGCTGAAACTCCAATACTTTGGCCACCTGATGCGAAGAGCTGACTCATTTAAAAAGACGCTGATGCTGGGAAAGATTGAAGGTGGGAGGAGAAGGGGACGACAGAGGATGAGATGGCTGGATGGCATCACCGACTCGATGGACATGAGTTTGAGTGAACTTTGCTCTTTGATTTATAACCTCTTTTATATTAATGTTTGCACTTTCTGAACGTTAAGTAGGCATCATTCACATTGAGGGGAAAGGTCAGTGTTATTAAGGAGAGTGCCGGGCCCTGGCCAGCCCAGGCTGCATCTCGGGCTCTGGACTCACTGAGTGTCTGTCGCGCCCAATTACCCTTTATTCCTGATCGTTTTGTTCTCTAATAGTCCGCCCTGCATAATTTAGCACGCTCATATACTGTCTTGTTCTCACACATTTAATTTAGTGTCTCTTGGCCTCAGTTTCTTATCACCAAGTGCAAATGTGGCCGAAAGGGAGATCTCCAGTGGCCTCTCAACCCCAGCCCTCCCTCGGGGCCTAAAGTAGTAAAGCTGACTCTATGCTAGGCCCTGTGCTCAGCCCTGTGCACGCATTGGCTCATTTAGTCAACAATCTATAAAGGACGCATTAAGATGAAGATACAGAAGCACAGAGAGGTTCAGAAACTTATCCAAGGTCACACAGCGCAGAAGTCAGCCTTGAGCCCTGGCAGTCTGCTCCCTAGTCCCTGTTCTTCCTGCTCTACTGAGTGTGCCTGGACCCTGTGCCGGAGACTAGAGAAACTATCAGAGTAATAATAATGGAATCCGTCACTGAGCGTCACAGGTGTTACCACCTCTAAGTCTGGCCCCCACCCCTAAGGCAGATGTTTGTTTCTTCAACTCACACATGAGAGCCCTGAGCTCAGAGATGTTAAGCAACTTCCCCAAGGTCCCACAGGGAGGACACAGCAGAACCCGGACTGGAAAACAGGCCAAAGCCTGTGGTCTAATGAGGGGGTGGGGCTTGGGGCCATTGACAGGGGCTGAGCCTCCTCCATCAGGATTTGCAATCAGATGCAGCCACACTCCAGGAGATGCCCGAAAGGTTAAAGGTGAGATGCTGTCCTGAGCACAGGCTGGGAAAGAGCAGGAGGCGCAGAGTAGGGATGAAGGGAGCCTGGAAACCAAAGGGCCAATGTATCTGGACTTAGATGGGCTCCCTGCAGGGGCCCAGGTGCTGAGAAAGGCAGCATCACTTTATGGCCAAATCGTCTACCTGGTGGAGACTTAGGCACAGTGATGTGGCTGGCTGCCGCCTAGGCTCTGGGGGGAATGACGATGGGTCCTAAATCTAGCAGGAGTTTCTTTCTCAACACAGTTGTTCTAGTTGTCCAGGCCCTGGAGAATGGAGAGGCCTGGGATGGCTTGGACAGGATTTACAAGGGAAGAAGGGGTGACTCGAAACCTTGGGGAGACTTAGGTTGGGAGGCTGCCAGCCTGACCCACAGATGGGGCATTTCATAGTCCCAGAAGCCATACTCACTGAATGTTAGAATCAGAATGTTAATGCCAAGTGGAAGAATAAATGTTATAATATTTGAAGATGAGAAATGCTCTCTCCCCTGCCCTCTTGGGTCTCTTCCTGTTGCGCATCACCAGGTACGCCCCTGGTGCCTAGATCACAGGCTGGCCCAGAGCAGGTGCTCAGCAAACTGTTGGGTGAGAGATTGGTTGCCTGAGTGGGCCTCAGTTTCCTCATCTGTAAATGAGAAAGTCAACTCCAGGGTCTCTCTTCCATCCCCCTTCCTCTCCCCGCCCCCAAGGCCATCTCTCGGGAACCCAGAAGGGCCAAGAAGACTGGAAATAGTGGGCATTCTCACAGATCTGAGGAAGGGCCTGCAGAGGTGACAGCCAAGCCCTCATCCTGCAGGGCTGGGCTGCAAGTTTCATTTCACACTTGGTACCCAAGCTGACATCACGGTGCTGGCCAGGAGTGCCGCATGCAGTTATTAACAGTGATGTGCTGTAGGTTCATAATTGCTGGAAGTGTTTTTGCACACTTCATTAAAACTATAAATATAGAGTGTATTATCACATGCCATGTTCTGTGTTAAGGATGTAATGTGTCTATTATTTTCCCTCAAGATGGAGATTGCCAATTCATGATCAATAATTGATACTATTGACTACACTGTTTATTCATCAACTTGGGGAAAAAATGGCAGCCTCAATGGTGGCTAAACCTCCCTACACTTCAAATGGGTCCTGGGGTCCTGGAGTTCCAGGAGGGACAGAGAAGGGTCAGGAAAGAGATCAGCTGCAGCCACCAGCCTGGACCGGCTGACAGTCAGGGCAGGAGGGGTTACCTGAGCACCAGCCTGTGGCTCTAACCAGGGCCCTGCGGGGGATAAGAGCTGATCCTCATCTGTTCTCACTCACCTGCAGTCACCCCTCACCTCAGTTGCCTTGGCTGTAAAATGGGGATGAAAGCAGCTCCCTCCTCACAGGGTGGCTATGAGGATTAAGGGAGTGTATGCAGTGAAGTGTGCCCAGGACACACAGGAAGTGCTCACTGGTGTGAATTGATATTCTTGCTGTTGTCACCCAGGACTGAGACAGAGGAGGTACATGGGCCCATTTCTCAGATGGGACTAATCACCGTGATGGCTCCTGGCTGCTGACACACCCTTGAGCCAGGTATCTGTACATCTGACTCCAGGGCCCCTTTACAAGTGCCCTATCCGTCAGGTGCTGTTCCAGCCCTCTCTCTACTGGGGGAGGCTGTGCTTTGGGTGGGTCGAGTATTTCTCAGGGCACACAGCCCACAGGGGGCAGAGGCTCAGAGCAGAGCTCTGAGGCTAGGCCACCACTCCACACCCCATGTGTCCTGTGACACTCAATCACAAACGCTGATGAGGAGTGGGTAGACACTTATGACTGCCCACCCGGTAGCCCACCCCTCCTTCCTTCCCTTGCAGAGTCCCGTGTTTGTCCTGCAGCAACAGGCTCAGACCTGGTGGACCTCCCCAGCCCAGGGGTGAACCCAAGCCTGTCACCCCAAACCCCTTCTCCAGAGATTGTTTTAGAGATGACAGTATGACCCAGAGCTGCTCATTGAGATGTGAGGAAAAATCTGCTGGTAGAGGGACTGCTTCTGGGAATCATTTTTTCTGGCTTCACTCCACTCCCTTCTTAACTTGAATGCTATTATAGGAGGCGTGATGTTTGGAGCTGTGGCAGCCATCCTGCAACCATAAGGCAAAAAGCTAATGACAAAGAGTGAACACAGTCAAGGAGAGGAGAGAGGAGAGAGAAAAGAGCCAGGACTTTGTTGACATCTCCGAGTATCTGACCAAGCAGTAACCACCTCTTTTAAAATATCTGGTTACGTGAGAATACTTCACATCTTAATCGCCTGAACCACTGTTTTTGAGTTTTTGTTACACACTCCTCAATCTATCTTAACTAATAGAAGTGATTTCTACATGCCCATCACTCACATACCATAACCCCCACCACACAAGGTCATACTCACTTGTCCACACCTGTTGCCCTGATAGACCCTAGAGTCCTGGAGTTGGGGGTTGTGTTTTGTCGATCTCGTAGCTCCCAATTGTCTCTATTCCTGGTGGTTCCCAGTTATTAATACCGTAACATAAATGATGTGAAGGATGGAATTAATGAATGAAAGAACAATTCATAAACAAGTAAGTACAGTAAATGTGTGTTTTGTAAACTGCAAAGCACTGAGCCCAAGTGTGGGTTTTGGTTCCAGTGTGTGGCTAAGATACAGAAGGGAAGAGGGTGTTGGATGGAGAGCAGGGGTTAGAAAAGAAGATTCTCCGAGATGGATTGAGGCTGTGCCTTCTTCCCAGACATCCTCCTGCCTCTGTGTCCTGCTGGCCGGGGGTCAGGTCCTGCCGTTCCCCTGGGCTGCTGGAGTGTTCCACAACCATTACCTCTCTCTCCCCAAATAGACCCTGAGAGACAGGCTTTGTGCTCTGTCATTTTCTCTCTAAAAAATTGCTGTGAGAAACCAAATGGTTATCATTACTCCAGCTGCTGCAATTCTTTGCTGTTATTTTTAAAGGTGAAAGAGGAGTGGACCCTGGGAGAGGAGGCGGTAAGGAGGAGTGGAAAGAAACTGTTCAGGGCAAAGGGCTTTCCGAATTTCAGCTCCCAGCTTTGCAGGGAGACTGGATTAAGGGATCAAATCAAATGAATTTTGCCATCAGAGTGAGAGATCTGTCTCCCCCACCAACACCCCTCCCCGCCAAATGCCTTACTTTGACAGTTGGCTTCGAGAGATTTGACAGAATTCATTTTTCTAGCAGACAAGAAAGATCAAGGTATTAAACAAAATGCATTCCACCGTGAGAGCTCTGTTAACTGCTTAACTTAATAGAGGTGAGTTTGCGGCAAAAGTGGGAAGTCATCTCTTCGTGGAAAATTGCCCATGGAATTTGCCTGTGGCAGAGAGGGGAGGCAGTGGGCAGGCAGGACAGAGGTGGAGATGGCCACACACTCCCGGGTCCTGCCCTCAGGGTCACCCTGGGAAGCCAGCCACAGAGAGCCTCGACCTTGGGGCTCAGGACCGGCCACTCCTCCACTCTGGGCCTCGGGGTCCCTTTAGCACACACGATGCTGTGTGTGCTTTTCTTTAAAAGCTGCCATATTTCAAGTAGACGCGTGTTCTGTGTTATCTCACTTTGTCCCCACAACAGCCCTTAAGCACTTTGCCGAGTCAGACAGGCATGTCACTTACCTGCTCTGACGCTCAGGTTCCTCATCTGCACAAACAGACCTGATGAGATTGCCCAGCAGGGAAGAGCGACAGTTCAGTGAGCCCATGGATGGAGGCGGGGTACTCAGGAGGCCTTCAGCTGGCTGTCCTCAGTTCACAGAAGGCGTTGTGGGACTGAGGGGAGACAGCGGGCTTTGGACACAATCCTTGGGGGGAGGGGTCAGTGGCACATGGAAACATCTGGTGAGCGGTTGCATCCAATGAGCACCGTTCAGTTCCATTCAGTCACTCAGTCATGTCCGACTCTGTGACTCCATGAATCCCAGCACGCCAGACCTCCCTGTCCATCACCAAATCCCAGAGTTCACTCAGACTCATGTCCATCAAGTCGGTGATACTATCCAGCCATCTCATCCTCTGTCGACCCCTTCTCCTCCTGACCCCAATCCCTCTCAGCATCAGAGTCTTTTCCAATGAGTCAACTCTTCACATCAGGTGGCCAAAGTACTGGAGTTTCAGCTTTAGCATCATTCCTTCCAAAGAAATCCCAGGACTGATCTCCTTCACAATGGACTGGTTGGATCTCCTTCCAGTCCAAGGGACTCTCAAGAGTCTTCTCCACAGTTCAAAAGCATCAATTATTCGACGATCAGCCTTCTTCACAGTCCAACTCTCACATTCATACATGACCACAGGAAAAACCATAGCCTTGACTAGACGGACCTTAGTCGGCAAAGTAATGTCTCTGCTTTTGAATATACTATCTAGGTTGGTCATAACTTTTCTTCCAAGGAGTAAGCGTCTTTTAATTTCATGGCTGCAGTCACCATCTGCAGTGATTTTGGAGCCCAAAAAAATAAAGTCTGACACTGTTTCCACTGTTTCCCCATCTATTTCCCATGAAGTGATGGGACCAGATGCCATGATCTTCGTTTTCTGAATGTTGAGCTTTAAGCCAACTTTTTCACTCTCCTCTTTCACTTTCAACAAGAGGCTTTTTAGCTCCTCTTCACTTTCTGCCATAAGGGTGGTGTCATCTGCATATCTGAGGTTATTGATATTTCTCCCAGCAATCTTGATTCCAGCTTGTGTTTCTTCCAGTCCAGCATTTCTCATGATGTACTCTGCATATAAGTTAAATAAGCAGGGTGACAATATACAGCCTTGACGTACTCCTTTTCCTATTTGGAACCAGTCTGTTGTTCCATGTCCAGTTCTAACTGTTGCTTCCTGACCTGCATACAGATTTCTCAAGAGGCAGGTCAGGTGGTCTGGTATTCCCATCTCTTTCAGAATTTTCCACAGTTTATTGTGATCCACACAGTCAAAGGCTTTGGCATAGTCAATAAAGCAGAAATAGATGTTTTTCTGGAACTCTCTTGCTTTTTCCATGATCCAGCGGATGTTGGCAATTTGATCTCTGGTTCCTCTGCCTTTTCTAAAACCAGCTTGAACATCAGGGAGTTCACGGTTCACATATTGCTGAAGTCTGGCTTGGAGAATTTTGAGCATTACTTTACTAGCATGTGAGATGAGTGCAATTGTGCGGTAGTTTGAGCATTCTTTGGCATTGCCTTTCTTTGGAATTGGAATGAAAACTGACCTTTTCCAGTCCTGTGGCCACTGCTGAGTTTTCCAGATTTGCTGGCAAATTGAGTGCAGCACTTTCACAGCATCATCTTTCAGGATTTGAAACAGCTCAACTGGAATTCCATCACCTCCACTAGCTTTGTTCGTAGTGATGCTTTCTAAGGCCCACTTGACTTCACATTCCAAGATGTCTGGCTCTAGATTAGTGATCACATCATCATGATTATCTGGGTCGTGAAGATCTTTTCTGTACAGTTCTTCTGTGTATTCTTGCCACCTCTTCTTAATATCTTCTGCTTCTGTTAGGTCCAGACCATTTCTGTCCTTTATTGAGCCCATCTTTGCATGAAATGTTCCCTTGATATCTCTAATTTTCTTGAAGAGATCTCTAGTTTTTCTCATTCTGTTGTTTTCCTCTATTTATTTGCATTGATCCCTGAAGCAGGCTTTCTTATCTCTTCTTGCTATTCTTTGGAACTCTGCATTCAGATGCTTATATCTTTCCTTTTCTCCTTTGCTTTTCACCTCTCTTCTTTTCACAGCTATTTGTAAGGCCTCCCCAGACAGCCATTTTGCTTTTGTGCATTTCTTTTCCATGGGGATGAGCATGAGGAGATGAACTCCTGGCTCTGAGCCACGCTAGAGCAGGTACAGAAGAAGTCATTCCACTCCAGGCTGGTAGCCCTTGGCACGGCCCTCCCACCCTCTGAGTCACTTTTCCGAATCAAGGGCAGGATGAGAATTAACCTTCAGGGCGCTGTGAGGGGTGAACCCTGCAGGACCTCAGGAAACAAGTGGTCATTTCCTCCCCACCTAACCCACCCATCAAATCCTGAAAGATGATGCTGTGAAAGTGCTGCACTCAACATGCCAGCAATTTTGGAAAACTCAGCAGGGGCCACAGGACTGGAAAAGGTCAGTTTTTATTCCAATCCCTAAGAAAGGCAATGCCAAAGAATGCTCAAACTACCACACAATTGCACTCATCTCACATGCTAGTAAAGTAATGCTCAAAATTCTCCAAGCCAGGCTTCAGCAATACGTGAACCATGAACTTCCAGGTGTTCAAGCTGGTTTTAGAAAAGGCAGAGGAACCAGAGATCAAATTGTCAACATCTGTTGGATCATGGAAAAGCAAGAGAGTTCCAGAAAAACATCTATTTCTGCTTTATTGACCATGCCAAAGCCTTTGACTGTGTGGATCACAATCCACTGTGGAAAATTCTGAGAGAGATGGGAATACCAGACCACCTGACCTGCCTCTGCCTCTTGAGAAATCTGTATGCAGGTCAGGAAGCAATAGTTAGAACTGGACATGGAACAACAGACTGATTCCAAATCAGGAAAGGAGTACGTCAAGGCTGTATATTGTCACCCTGCTTATTTAACTTCTATGCAGAGTACATCATGAGAAACACTGGGCTGGAAGAAACACAAGCTGGAATCAAGACTGCTGGGAGAAATATCAATCACCTCAGATATGCAGATGACACCACCCTGATGGCAGAAAGTGAAGAGGAGCTAAAAAGCCTCTTGATGAAAGTGAAAGAGGAGAGTGAAAAAGTTAGCTTAAAACTCAATGTTCAGAAAACTAAGATCATGGCATCTGGCCCCATCACTTCATGGGAAATAGGTGGAAAAACAGTGGAAACTGTTTTTTGGGCTCCAAAATCACTGCAGATGGTGACTCCGTTCAGTTCAGTTCAGTCATTCAGTCATGTCTGACTCTTTGTGACCCCATGAACTGTAGCACGCCAGGCCTCCATGTCCAGCACCAACTCCCGGAGTCTACCCAAACCCATGTCCATCGAGTCAATGCTGCCATCCAACCATCTCATCCTCTGTTGTCCCCTTCTCCTCCTGACCTCAATCTTTCCCAGCATCAGGGTCTTTTCAAATGAGTCAGCTCTTCACATCAGGTGGCCAAAGTATTGGAGTTTCAGCTTTAGCATCAGTCCTTCCAATGAACACCCAGGACTGATCTCCTTTAGGATGGACTGGTTGGATCTCCTTGTAGTCCAAGGGACTCTCAAGAGTCTTTTCCAAAACCACAGTTCAAAAGCATCAATTCTTCGGCACTCAGCTTTCTTTATAGTCCAACTCTCACATCCATACATGACCACTGGAAAAACCATAGCCTTGACTAGACAGACCTTGTTGGCAAAGTAATGCCTCTGCTTTTGAATATGCTATCTAGGTTGGTCATAACTTTCCTTCCAAGGAGTAAGCATCTTTTAATTTCATGGCTGCAATCACCATCTGCAGTGAGTTTGGAGCCCAGAAAAATAAAGTCAGCCACTGTTTCCACTGTTTCCCCATCTATCTGCCATGAAGTGATGGGACCAGATGCCATGATCTTAGTTTTCTGAGATCTAGTTTTCTGATGGTGACTGCAGCCATGAAATTAAAAGACTCTTGCTCCTTGGAAGAAAAGGCCTCTAATGTGACCTCCAAACGCTGCCTCTAAGGAGGTTCCCCACAGCCACAGCGGTCCAGGGAGAGGTGAAAAGAAGACAAGACCTCAGCCAGCAGCTGCCCTGTGAACTCGGCCCCCGTCCGCTCTGCCTCACCTGTGGACAGAACGCACTTTCCAAGTGCGGCTTCCCGCCGAGTCACGCATCACGTATTTGCTGATGTGTGCTGCTTCTTACTCTGTAAATATTGAGTTCCGTCCCAGGATCTGTGATTCTGTCATAGCATTTCTTCATTTTTCAGTCTTCTGGAAGCTTCCCAGCAGAAGAGAGGCCTGGGCTTCCCTGGGCTCTGAGAAGCTGGCATAGGATGGATACAGGGCCAGGTGACAGTGCATCACAGAGCAGGTGTGACCCCGCCCACAGGTGCTGGGCCCTTAGAAGTGTGCCTCCCGGGACACACTGAACACAGCTGGTGGCATTTGGTCTTGCACCTTCCTGCCTTGTGGAAGGATGAGAGGGAGGGAGGAAACTGCATGAGTGAGTAGTTGGCTGCCTTCCCCCCACAGCAGTCTTTGAGCAAAAGCCATGCCTACCATCATGACCCCAGAGCCTGGCATGTGGCGGGTCCAGGAGAAATGTTTCTTGAATAAATGAATCAGGGTCCTCTAAGGGTCCCTTGGAGGTGGTTACCAATGGGTGGTGGGTGGCCAGAAGCAGAAATCAGAAGCCCAGGTCAGAGGGCAGGGAGCTTGGACAGCAAGAAGGGAGGAGGAAGCCAGGTGTGAGCGTTCCGTGTCGCCCCAGGGCAGGCCCGGCTGTCTGCTGCTGTCTTGTCTGTGTTTTCTGGGGTGAGTAGCCTCAGGCGAGAAGCTGTTCATAGATGCCGGTGGGCTGACACTCAGCTTTGTCCCCCATCTGCCTGCCCTTCCCTGGCGCCTACTTCCTCCCACCAGGCCTCTGCGTCCATGTCTGATGCAGCACAGCGGCCTGGTCTCACCCCGTTCCCGTGCCCACATTCATCCGCAGGCAGACACTCCCTTCTTGACCGGATGCTCTCAGGCCCTGCCCGCCCCTCACCCACCCAAGGCTGCCTGGGCTGTCCTGGTCACCTCCGCCCAGAACGCGACCACCCCCTATGCCTACAGTATTGAAACCGTTAGGTGTCATTTGGGAAGGCCCTGGAGATCTTTGGTCCTTATGTCCCAGAGCAGAAATAATTCAGTGAGAGGCAAAGTGATAGGTAAGAAGTGATTTATTAGAATAGGATGCTTGTGTGGCTTACAAGTGGGCTGGCAAGAGGGTGCTACGCCAAGAACTTACTGGGCTATAGTTTTATAATCAAAGGGAAAGTGGGGAGGGGGAAGAAGAGCATCTTCTTCTTCATTCTTGAATAGATGTCACGCTTCCCTCATCAGCTCCTCCTCCAGGATGGGTAGGGGAGTTTTCTCGTCCCTACATGGTCAAGCCAGGACTGTCTCAGTACAATGAGAGTCTTTACTTTGAAATGTCACCTTTCCGTAAATCACTGTTTTTATGTGTGCAGAGAGCATGTCCTGGGCTTCATTAACTTACTGAGCTCACTGGGCAGAATGAGGCTCTCATGCCACCGCTGTTTTATTGTTTGGGGCCTGTCTCAGGCTTCTGCTGCGTGGTTTTGTTGCTAAGCAAATCTGCTTTTTTGAGTAACCATTAACTAACAGGGGGTCTCTCATGTTTTTCCTACCTACAGTCCCCTAGTGGGACTAAGTATTTAACCACCTACTCTGTCCCTTTCCTCTGTCTCTGTAGTATCACTGGTGGAGAACTCTCGGGGAGCTGATTGGAATGCAGCTCTGTGTTCATGGTGCTGCAGAACTGATGAAGCCAGGGGTGCAGCCAGACCAGCAGCCGTTAATGAGCGAACTGCAGGGGCCTGGATGGGCCCCTTGGGGGTCCACAGAGGCCTGCACCTGCCCCTACTCCCACAGCTCGTCTGAGGCCTGGTGGGGCTTGCTGGATTCTTGCCGGCATGCCTGTGTGTGCTCAGCCACTTCAGTCATGTCTCACTCTGTGATCCTGCAGACTGTAGCCCACCAGACTCCTCTGTATGGGATTCTCCAGGCAAGACAACCGTAGTGGGTTGCCATGCCCTCCTCCAGGGGATCTTCCCAACCCAGGGATCAAGGCTGCACCTCATATCTGCTGAACTGGCAGGTGAGTGCTTTATCACTAGCGCCACCTGGGAATTCTCACTGAAGGACTCTCCAAATTGGCCATGGGTTCCAAGGCAAGGACAGTGGAGAGAGCAGAACCTCTCCTTGGACAGCCCTTGCTGGTCCCTTCACTAGAAACAGCATTTATTGAGCTCTGATCCTGAGTGGGACATTGTACTGAGTAGCTTATTCCCATTATCCCACTTAAAAGTCACAACAGCCTAGGAGTCAGCTATTAAAGCTGCTTTTTTTTTGACAGAGAAGGAAACCAAGCCTCATACATGGTTGCTGCTCACCTAAAGCAGAGCCAAGGCTCATTGATGTCTTACTCCCCTGGCCTAGTCTACGGCTTCACTCTGGAAATGCTGCCCACGTGCAGTATAAATGCTATCGTGTGCACCAGGTTCTCGCCGTGGCAGTGGGTTTCGAAGGTCACCTGGTCCTCCCATCGTGATTCCTGCCGCAGTGAGAGCCAGGCCGAGGCTGGGAGCTGATCTGCTCAGCCCAGCTCTGCGCTCCTGTGAGGCCAGCTCTTGCCGGGCAGTGAGGCCACCTCCAGGCCCCGGACAGCTGCCATCCAGCAGTTTGGCTGATGGCGTGGCGCTAAGAGTCTGGAGGTGCAGATGCCACAGTGATGGGACTGAGTCAGTGCCCAGCCAGGTGACAGAGTAACAAAACCGGTAAATGACACAGCAGCCACCGTTCGCTGACACGTACGAACAGCACGTACCGAGAACTTTACCTGTGTAATCTCATTTAATTTTCCCAGCAACCCTGGAAGTCATTTATCCAAGGTTATCTGATGGAGAAGAGCATTAAACCAAAGCCCCAGTCACTCCAGAGCTCATGCTTACACCGCTGTGCTGGGCAGGTAAACAAACAAGAGAACTCAACAGCTCCGCCTTCGCCATCAGTGGACACCAGCCCATCTGGTGTCGTCACAGCTGGGGGCCCTTCCAAAGCCACTAGCCCTGGGCTACCCGGTGCAGCAGCCCCTGGCCACGTGCCACCCTTGAGCTCATGAAGTAAGGGTGCTGGCCTGAACTAAGCTGTGCTACTGGCATCAGTGACACCCAGAGTTTAGGGCTTAGCACAGAACACAAAATCTCACTATTAATATTTTAATATGGATTGCAATTTCCAATGATATATTGCAGTGGTCCACAACATTTCTGGCACCGGGGACCGGTTTCGTGGAAAACAGTGTCTCCATGGCATGGACCGAGGAGGTGGAGGCTGGTTCAGGTGATAATGTGAGCTATAGGGAGCGATAGGGAGGAGCAGATGAAGCTTTGCTTATGTGCTGCTCACCTCCTGCTTTGTGGCCTGGTGGTTGGAGACCCCTGATATATTGGGCTAAATAGAATACATTCTGAAAGTAAATTTCAGTTGTTCCTTAAATTTTTTAGCATGCCTACTACAAAATTTAAAACTACATGCACGACTCCCATTATATTTCCATTGGAGGGTGTTGATCGTGACCCAAGTTCAAGTAGGCTCCCGATGTACCAGCTAGAGGGGAGGAAATGCTCCCTGGTCGTCTCTGGAGCCCCGTTTAAGCCCAAGGCTGTGCTCCAAAGCAGAGACCACTGCCAGCATCCTGGATGCAGACCTCACCCACATGATTCCACTGCCTCCCCTCCGTTCACCCTCACGGCAACCAGGACACAAAGCAGCCTTCTCATGAAACGCTGTTGGTGGAGCCACTGCTGGTGACAACTGCTGTCACCAGCCTCATCACGCAGAGGAGGAAACCAAGGCTCCCTTTTTGAGAGATGCGAAAACTGAAGCTTAAAGGGATTAAAAAAAAAAAAAAAACTCACTCTAGTTCACGTGGCTGATGAGAGGTTAAGGCCAGTAAAAACATTGGTCTCTCCATAACCAAAGCCCCCACCTACCCGAGATAACCATGTGAGTGGTGGGAACCAGAAGAGGTGAGCCTGAGGGCAGGGGCTCCCTGGGGGCTTCTAGGTGTTCACAGTAACAAGACCAAGAGTAAACAAGGTGGAGGCTGGGGGAGGAGAGATGGGCACAGAGCTGGAGGGTGAATGGGGGTCTGGGAAGCTGAGAGCCCAGGGCATTGACAGGAGCAGAACTGAGGACCCAACAGACGCAGAGAGGAGACAGGAGGGGGCGTGGGGAGGGCTGGGCCACACTGGTCACCAGAGCTGCCCTCTGATGGATCGGCTGGGAGTCCTGGCCTCCTTATGCCGAGGCCCTCACGGAGTCCCAGGGGGAAAAGCGTGGCAGAAACCCGAGCTGCGGTTAACAAGCTCTGCTCCTGATCGATTGCTGATCCTCATGAGGGCTAATTAGCTATGCATAAACTATCACTGTGGGTAATGACCATCTGGATAAACACTCAAGGGGTGCTGAGGGGGCCTAGAGGGTCACGGGAGGAACTTGGAACGTCCTCAGACTCAAGGAGGACAGGGACTTCTGAGTCAGGCAAACCTGGGCCCCTGTCTTGGCTGCAGCCAGTCACCAGCTCTGGGACTCTGTGTTTAACCTGGCTGAGCTCAGCATCCATATGTGTGAATCAGGGCTGATAACAGCAGCAGCCTGAAAGGGTCCATAGGATGCAGTGAGTGTTTATAGACAGTGCTCACATCCTGACATCACCAGAAGGGTGCAGAATGAGAGTCTGCTCCTCCCTCCTAGCTCCCTCCTGCCCCCCGCCCCTCCTCCCCACACAGCCCAGCTGTCACACTCACCCCGCACCCGCTGGGCATCATTTCTGGGACCTGCAGGCAGCTCTCCATAAGCCCTCTCATACAACTCTGTGAAGTAAGATTTTATTCTTAATATGAGTCTTATTTGATAAATGAGAAAACAGATTCAGAGCAGTGATATCAAACCACACAGCTGGTGAGGGACAGCGTGGGACTGAAACCTAGCCTGTGGGCCACCAACACCCTGTGATCTTTGCTTTCCCAGCTCGCACGCAGCCCAGGCCAAATCTCCCTGCAGGGCTGTCTGGGTCCAGGCAGACCCACCTGGCTGTCTGGAGCAGGAGGCTGACCGGGGCTGGACGGCAAACTCCTCCCGCCTCCATCTGTTCTTAACCAACCCCTACCCTTCCCCTAGTAAATACACAGCTTCAAGGTCTCCCCAGGTGCAGACAGCACCACATGGAGACACAAGCCCTTTAAACAGGTGATTTATGGGCTTCCCTGGTGGCTCAGATGGTAAAACGTCTGCCTGCAGTGCAGGAGACCCGGGTTCGATCCCTGAGTTGGGAAGATCCCCTGGAGAAGGAAATGGCAACCCACTGCAGTACTCTTGCCTGGAAAATTCCATGGACTGAGGAGCCTGGTAGGCTACAGTCTATGGGGTCGCAAAGAGTCGGACATGACTGAACAATTTCACTTTCACTTTACGAGCCTGACACATAGATTTCTACAAGCAGCACCAAGATCAGTGTTAATGCTTCCCTGACTAAGATTATGCCCTTGAACAGCTTCTTCCCCTTGGAGATACCTGGGGCTCTGTCCTGTCAATTACCCAGATATGGAGTCAGCTCACATCAGGGCCTGGGGAAGGCAGGATGAGACGGTGGGCTGTGCCAGGCTGGCGTGGACTCCGTGTGTCTCCTTTAAGATTCAACGCTCCAGTTCTTCCACTTCCCCTCTCTGCACCTCAGCTTCCTCATCTGAAAGGTGGAGATAATAACAGCACTGGCCGTGTGGTTGTTCTGTGGGCCAAGTTAACATATGGAAAGAGTGTAGGACAAGGGCCCCAACACGTGCGTTAAACAATCAGCATGTGATGATAGCAGCAGTTAGTAGCTTAAATGCACTCGTCCCTCCCCCCTACCCACCCCAGCCACGCCGAATCCCACCACCACGACTCACACACCTTCTCCTGGAACCCTGCCCTTACTCTTCATGGGCAGAGGCCTCAGAGTGAGACCCCAGGGATGGCTGGATTTCTCAGGGGCCTCTGGAAACCAGAGCAGCTTTTGAGGCCCAAAGGGAAGTTCAGAAAAGCTAAGTTACTCAACAGCTACTGAAGGTGAGGACCCCAGGATGCATTTACTGTTAGGTGACTGGATCCTTCTCCCAGGGGCCCCCAGATCTCAGCCAGAGCCCACCATTGGGATTGCTGGCTATGGAAGGGGATGCACTCTTCTGCTCCAAGTAGACCCCCAGCCTATCAGCCCGACCACTGCTACCCGTCAGTAGAGAGACTGCATTCATTCATTCATTCAGCGATTCTTAAAGGAGAATAAGAGATGAAAGTGAATGAAGCACTCTTCGTCCTCAAGAATTTTATAACCTGTTTCTTACACTATTGCTCCTGGGGTCCTGACCTTCACTAGCTGCTCTGATGAAGGTCAGCGTGGAGGAATTAGGTTGGACCTCAGGAAGAACTTTGGGAGAAGGGACAGTTCATTGCAACGGTTATAGGTGCAGACTCTGAGAAGGACAGACCTGGGACTGTACCACAGCTCCAAGGCCAGCAGCTGTGTGTCCTCAGGCAAGTAACTAAACCTCCCCGAGCACCACATCCCTCACCTGAAAAGTGGAGAGAACAGTATCTGCTCTGTCTGGGGGAGAGTCTGGCTCACGGTGAGTGCTCACTTCAGAGCAGCCATTATTCTCAAGCAGACAGTCGGGCTTTCGGGAAAAAAACAGGCACACCCTGACTCCACTGCTTATGGCCTCATTTGACCTCTCTAGAGCCTCGGTTTCCTCATCAGTGAATGAGGAAAACACAGCTTGACCCTCCGGAGGGGACTGGGGCGGAGGTGAGGAGGAGGCCAATTGGAACCTGGAGCGTGAAACCCAGGTCTACCCTCCCCCACGGGAACTATCAGCTCCCCCTCCCCCTCCATCTCCACCTTGGTGTTGGGGTTCCATGTAGGGAGGAATCGGGGGAAAGTGCAAAGACGAAGTCTCAGTCATACCCAGGCCAGGGGTTGATGCCTCAGTTCCCTGCCAAATGTTGTCTAGTCTCTGGGGCCCCCTCGAGTGACAGGGAGCTCACCCCCTTCCCCCACCCCCGAGAGGGCAGCAGGAACCCCAGGGCACCAGAGGGGACAAGGCAAGCAGCCCTGAGCCTCCACCACCTCCAGGCACCAGCCCTGCAGGGAACAGCCGACCCAGGGCACATCCTGAGAGGAGGAGGGGTTTTCTTCGGTAACTCCAGCTGCAACAGGAGAGAGGGAATCCCTGTGTTAGAGAGACAGTCATAAAAAAAAAATGAAAAACAAAAATAAGCAAAAGGAAATCTAAAATCTCCTGGGAAATGACAGGACCCATTTGTCAACTTCTCTTTGAAACATCTGGGAAAATTGTACCTTAACCACAGTGTCTCTTCAACTATCGATTGAGGGGTTGATGGAGCCATTAGTCCAAGGCCTGTAAGGCAGAGCCTCAGCCCCTAGCTGTGATGTCTGGGGGCGGGGGCGGGGGGCAGCGGGCACCACGTGCCGGAAACACTCTCCTCTAGGAACTCCTCCAGTTCAGCCCAAATCACTGAGTGGTCCTGGGAAATCCTACTCCCTCTCTGGGGCTCCTCTCCTCCCTGTTCCTAAAGGATGAGACCAAGGGGTCGCGATACTTTGTCCAGATCTGAGCTGCTGTTCCGGATCTGAAATGGACAAGGGGGAGGGAAGGGGCAGACAAGAGATGGGATGAGAAGCTGTGGATGGGAAAGATCAGAGGTTCTGCCTCGGTGCCCATGACCTTCCCCCAACCCTGGCTCCTGGGTCCTGACTGCCCGGAGACTCGCCCTCCACCAGGAACCCTGAGGCCATCCCCCGTCTCCCTCCCCGCAGCCCACATCAAGCCAGCTCCAGTTTTGCCTCCCTAAACCACTGCCTCTCCAGCTCCATGGCCTCTTTCCACTCCATCATCTCCCATTTGGACCTTTCCTCAGCCTCCTTCTCACCACGTACCCATGTTTTGCTCCTGTCCAGAGGCTGCAAAAAATGATTCACCACAGAGATCTGCTCAGGTCTCTCAAACTCTGGCAGTTCTCCGGTGCGCTTAGGAGGAGGACACAACTGCTCCCCACAGAGGGGCTCAGCCCAGCCCCTCACCTCTAGCCTCACCTGCTTCCTCCTTTCCCATCACACCTTCATCCAGCCTCAGGCACCACCACTCAAGCCTTGACTTCACCACCCCTCCCCTGCCACCACAGGGCCTTTGCATATGCTATTCCCATGGCCTGGAACACACCTCTTCCAAGTCTCCCCAGTTTCCCTTCCTGTCCTCAGGAAAGCGCTCCTCAAACTTCCTGCCAAAGCCAAATGCTGGCACAGGCTCCCAAGCCCTGGGAACCTCGTCCTGGGCACACTGATCACAGGGCAGTTTCCAGGTCAAATCTGGGAAGTGTCTGTGCCCCCACTGGTCCATGAGCTCAGGCCCTGGTGGTGTCATTGCTTTGCTCACTGCTGTAGCCCCCAGAAAAGGGCCTGGCACGTTGTAGGTGCTCAGTAAATACTGGTGGGAGGAAGGGATGCAGGGAGAAGAATTGGTGGCATTTGCTGTGTTCAGAGAAGGTGCCTGGAAAGCAAAACAGCATCACAGGATGAAAGAAGGGGTCACCCGGGACCCTGAGCCACAGCCAGGGACTCGGGGGGATGTCGTCTTCAGCCAGGAGCCTTTGCAGCTGCACGGGGGACTGAAGATGAATGTCACTCTGAGAAGCACTTTCCTCCTGAGCTGAGCCCACTGTTCATGGACACATCCAAGGCTTCCTGACAATCCCTCCACTCACTGGGGACTCACTTTTGGCTGAAGTCATGGTCACAAACATCCAGCCTCAGCTCCAGAGCAACAAAGAAGGACCTGCATTTTGCCGGTGTGTGTGCAGGCAAGAGGGTGTCACTTAGGGATCCCTGTGTAAGTAACAGGTGCATCCACAGAGGACCCTTCAGTCCTGCCCATGGATACGCTCCATTCTGAGCAGCAACCCCTGTGCCCCACCACCCCCTGGGCTGGTGTCCCTCCCAGACTCATGTGGATCTGGCGGCTCCCTCTCCTCTTCTCTGAGAACATCACCTATAGCTCATGAAGACTGAGGCTATAATCAGAGTCATTTGTGTATCTCCAACAAGCAGGGGCTGCAGGGCTCCTCGAATCCCAGAGCTTCTGGAAAGGAGAGGAAAATACTAAGATGAAAAGTCAGAGGGAGCACAGAGGAAATAGGACGTGCAAGAGAGATTAATCCACTCCTCAGACATGAAAGAAATATGTTCAATTATATTTTATTGCATTTCATTGGAATGTACACGTCATACTTATCTGCCTGCAAGCCTCAGATTACCCAGCGAGAAAGCAAAATGAAAGACAAGTGAATAAACACACGAACAAAGAAGCTCCTGAAATTGGAATCATTAAGAGAGAAAAAGAAAAACCAGACTTGAGACAAAGCAGTCTCTTGGCGCCAAGGCGCTCTCAGTACTGACATCAGGTCCCCAAGCCAACAAAGCCCAGTGCCAGCTGCCCACCAGTCCTGCAGTTCTGACCACTGGCCTCCAGGAAAGGCCCAGGAGGCGCCACTGTCCTAGAGCTACTCCTCACGTGCACTGTGACCTAGAGCAGGTCACTGACCCTCTCTGAGCTTCAATCTCCAAGGGTGAAATGAGAGGCCTGAACCAAAGACCTTCAGAAGAAATGGGAGGAGAGATGAGAGGTTAATGAAAGAAAGTCATACAGGTACTGTCCTAGGGCTCAGAGGACCCCACCAACCTTCCCTGCGGGCTGTGATCCCCTGTTCTGAGCTACACTGTGTCCCCCCACCCTTCATATATTGAAGCCCACCTAATCCCCAGTTTGGCTATACATGGAGATGGGCCTTTAAAGAGGTAACTAAAGTTAAATGGTGTCATAAGTGTGGGGACCCAATCCCATATGACAGGTGTCCTTATACAAAGAAGAGACACCAGGGGTGTGCACACAGAGAAAAGGCCACGTGAGGACCCAGAGAGAAGACAGTCATCCACCACTCAGGGAGAGAGGCCTCAGGGGATATGATCCCGCCAGCTCCTTTATCTTGGACTTCCAACCACCAGAACTGCAAGAAAATAAAGTTGGTTGCCTAGGCCACCCAGCATGGTATCCTATTATGGCAGCCCTCAGTTCAGTTCAGTTCAGTCGCTCAGTCGTGTCCGACTCTTTGCAACCCCATGAATCGCAGCACGCCAGGCCTCCCTGTCCATCACCATCTCCCGGACTTCACCCAGACCCATGCCCATGGAGTCCGTGAAGCCATCCAGCCATCTCATCCTCG
>SJXQ01002245.1:66227-191496 GCA_006408695.1 Aepyceros melampus | reverse complement strand
ACCATCTGGTGATGTCCATGTGTAGAGTCTTCTCTTGTGTTGTTGGAAGAGGGTGTTTGCTATGACCAGTGCATTTTCTTGACAAAACTCTATTAGTCTTTGGCCTGCTTCATTCCACATTCCAAGGCCAAATTTGCCTGTTACTCCAGGTGTTACTTGACTCCCTACTTTTGCATCCCAGTCCCCTATAATGAAAAGGACATCTTTTTTGGGTGTTAGTTCTAAAAGGTCTTATAGGTCTTCATAGAATTGTTCAACTTCAGCTTCTTCAGTGTTGCTGGTTGGAGCATAGACTTGGATTACCGTGATATTGAATGGTTTGCCTTGGAAATGAAAGAGATCATTGTCGTTTTTGGGATTGCATCCAAGTACTACATTTTGGACTCTTTTGCTGACCATGATGGCTACTCCATTTCTTCTGAGGGATTCCTGCCCACAGTAGCAGATATAATGGCAGCCCTAGCCGACTAATACTCCTCAATAAGACCCACAGTCATTCTGAACCAAAGGTAGACAATAATCATGATGACACGCTGAGGGCAGGTGGACAGTAGTGGATGTTAGCACTTGCTCCTGACCCTCATGTTCTTTCTGTGTTTACCAACATCCCAGCACCTGTGCTGTCTGTGCCCCACCCATCAAAACTGCACACAGGAAAGGCCCTGAAATCTCCTCTCATTGCAGAGTGATTGATTGAGGAGGAAGAGGGAGGAGCAGGTGCCTGGTCCTCCAGACTTGCCAGCGTCTTCCAGGTTCTAACAAAAGGGCACTAAGAATCTCAGGCAGCAAAGAAGGAAAACTTTGGTGAAGGGGACCCTCCAGATACCTGGCCACCCTCAAGAGCAGAAAATCATGGAAAATGCAAGGAGCTCACGAGAGACTGTGAGTGGAAATTCCTGCTGCTGCTGCTGGAGTGTGTGTGTGTGAGAGAGAGAGAAAGAGAGAGATAAAGACAGAGACAGAGGGAAGGAATGGTACATCAGAAATAACACAGAATGGGAGGTGACTCAGGCAACTGTTTTATCCCTGGTACCAACGATCAAGCCTCTTCAGCTGCCCAGAGCAGGAGTGAGGCTCCCAGATGGCCTCTGGAGACACAGTAAAGAACCAGTCGCAGCCCTGGACCAGAAGGGCCGACAGCCTTGCTGAGGCCCCACCATGTCAGGACAAAGTACCACTGTTCTAAGCTAAGCCGCTTCAATCGTGTCCGACTCTGTGTGCCCCATATACAGCAGCCCACGAGGCTCCCCCGTCCCTGGGATTCTCCAGGCAAGAACACTGGAGTGGGTTGCCATTTCCTTCTCCAATGCATGAAAGTGAAAAGTGAAAGGGAAGTTGCTCAGTCGTGTCTGACTCTTAGCAACCCCATGGACTGCAGCCCACCAAGCTCCTCCGTCCATGGGATTCTCTAGGCAAGAGTACTGGAGTGGGGTGCCATTCTAGGCCCTAGGAATACAAGGGTACAGCCACGAACAAAACACAAAGATCTCTGCCTTCGTGGCAAACTGTGGCCAACATTTATTGAGCACTTAGTGCATACCAAGCACTAGGCTAAGCCCTTTGCATGACTGATCCATAAATTAGGTATCATCACTCTCTTCACTTTACAGATGAGGAAACTGAAGTTCAGCGAGGTTAAGTATGTTGTCCCAAGTCCCACCCAGTGAGTAAGTACTGACGTCAGGATTTAGATCCTGACTGGTCTGATCCAGTTTATTTTCTGAACACAGCACTATTAGTACTCTTAGAAGCGTCATTATTATTTCATTATCCCTATTAAGAGAGACACCCCCATTAGCCTGGAGTCAGGATGCTCATGATGATAATTGCTGCTGGTTACTGAGCTGGATGAACCACACGCCCCTTGCTCCACTCAACGTTTTACATCAGCATTTGAGAGCCTAGGAGGTGGGAGTTTCCTCATCCCTGTTGCATAGATGAGGAAACTCAAACTGAGAGACACTAAGGTGTGTGAATATTCTAGCAACTAATAAGGGGTTGAGCAGGGATTTGCATCTAAGAGTAGCTCCACAGCCCTTAATTGAGGTCAAGAAATGTTAAGTAACTGAAGTAATTGAACTCACCCTATTGACACTTGCACAGACAGATATCTTACAGTGGTCAATTAGATAATGTTCTGATGTCAGCATGTACAATCCCTGCTTCTTGCTGTCAAGTATCATGCCCTTTGACACCCCTGTATCAGTAGCTCCCTGAGCCATGGTGGTTAGCACACGCTGTTACAGTCTCAAAGATGAAGTGAGGGCATCTGTTGCAAACACCACTGAGTTTGAAATAGCTGGAAGTGTGGAAGCTTTAGTTTTTGTAAGTCATGTCAAAACATTCTTAGGGTTGGGGTGGGTGAGCAGAATGAGGAAAAGGGGCTCGATCACAAGTACACCGGTCCAGGAAGCCTCTGTGTGCCCGGGAGTCTGAGACTCTACTCCCCTGATAGAGACCCCAAGGCAGCCAGAAAGCACCAGTAGAAGGACTCAACCACAGTCCAGCCCCTCACAGCAGGCCTGTGGAAGCCCCTGACAGCCTATCAGGCAGCTAGCTGCAGAAGGAACTAGTGGGAACCATGGCAGCATCAGATAAACCAAGAAAACCTCAATGACTGATAACTTAATTGCCACTGGGACCACAGCTCACAACTGTAGGTCAAGAACCCATGTGCCAAACCCAAACGGGTGATTGTCTGATAAAATGAAAGATTTAAATAGGATCTGGACTGCTAGACTCCTCTAACAGAGTAAACAGAATGTTCAGGGTACAATAGAAAATTATCCATTATAACAAGAACCAAGAAAATTACAAACTAAATGAGCAAAGACATCAACTGACGCCAAATACCAAGATGAATTAGATGCTGGAATTATTTGACATGAATTCTAAAGTGGCCAACTTAAAATGTTTCAAAAGTCAATTACAAATTCTCTTGAAAATTAGAAGATCTCAGCAAAGAAATAGAAGTGAAATAAGAAAGAAAGAAAAGTGATTATAGAAAAAGATCTACAGAAAATCTAAATGATATAATTACCCAGCAAGATTTAACTAACCTATACATTTATGCAGAACATAACACCCAACAACAGAATATACAGTCTTGAAATACCCAAGAAACATTCACCAAGACAAACCAATATGTCTTAAAAATCAAAATAATGCAGCTATCTGACTAATTTGAAATCAAATTAGGAATGTGTTCCAATTTGGGATTATATTAGAACTTAATAGCAGAAACACAACAGGAAAATCTCTGAACATGTGGAAATTAGACAGCATGCCTCTAAATAATCTGTGGACCAAAGAGGAAGTCTCAAAGGTAATTTTTAAAAATAATGAAAACAAAAACACAACATATCAAAATCCTGAGAGACATATATCAGCAAATCAAGTCCACAAATGCATGCAAAGAATTATATGCCATGACAAAGTGGAGTTTATCATAAGTTTTGGAGGCTAGTACAACATTCAGAAATCTATCAATGTAATATATAATGTTAACAGGCTAAAAAAAGAAAAATCATATAATCATATCAGTCAACACAGAAAAGGCATTTGGCATAATTCAGATACTCATTCAAGACAAAAGGGAAAAAAAATTCAAAAAACAGAAATATATGTGAACTTCCTGAACTTGATAAAGAGCAACTACAAGCATCCCACATCTAACATCATATTTAATGGTGAAAGACTGAATGCTTTGCTGCATTAGGGGTAAGATTGGGAACAAAACTGGGTGTCCACTCTCTTCATTCATATTACTATTACTGGATATATGGCCACTGCAGTAAGACAAGAAAAATAAATATAGGACCCACAGATTTGAAATAAATAAAATACAGTTCAATTCATTCACTCAGTCATGTTTGACTCTTTGTGACCCCATGGGCTGCAGCATGCCAGGCTTCCCTGTCCTTCACCATCTCCTGGAGTTTGCTCAAACCCATATCATTAAGTTGGTGATGCCATCCACCAACTTGTTCTCTGTTGTCCCCTTCTCCTTCTGCCTTCAATCTTTCCCAGAATCAGGGTCTTTTCAAATGAATCAGTTCTTCGCATCAGATGGCCGAAGTATTGGAACTTTAGCTTCAGCATCAGTCCTTCCAATGAATGTTCAGGGTTGATTTTCTTTACAATTGACTGGTTTGATCTCCTTGCAGTCCTAAGGACTCCTAAGAGTCTTCTCCAACACCACAGTTCAAAAGCATCAATTCTTTGGCACTCAGCTTTCTTTATAGTCCAACTCTCACATCCACATGTGACTACTGGAAAAACCATAGCTTTGACTATACAGACCTTTCCTGTCTCTATTTGGAGATGGTATGTCTCTTCATAGAAAATCACAAGGAATCTAAAACAAACAAAAACAAAACTTTCCTAGAGCTAAGTTCAGCAAGTTCACAGGATAAAAAATAACAGACAAAAGTTAACTATGTTTCTACATACTAACAATGAACATGTGGAAACTGAAATTTAAAACCTGACATTTACAGTCTCCAAAGGATATGAAATATTTACCTATACACTTAACAAAACATACAAATTAGGAATGTGTTCCAATTTGGGATTATATTAGAACTTAATAGCAGAAACACAACAGGAAAATCTCTGAACATGTGGAAATTAGACAGCATGCCTCTAAATAATCTGTGGACCAAAGAGGAAGTCTCAAAGGTAATTTTTAAAAATAATGAAAACAAAAACACAACATATCAAAATCCTGAGAGACATATATCAGCAAATCAAGTCCACAAATGCATGCAAAGAATTATATGCCATGACAAAGTGGAGTTTATCATAAGTTTTGGAGGCTAGTACAACATTCAGAAATCTATCAATGTAATATATAATGTTAACAGGCTAAAAAAAGAAAAATCATATAATCATATCAGTCAACACAGAAAAGGCATTTGGCATAATTTAGATACTCATTCAAGACAAAAGGGAAAAAAAATTCAAAAAACAGAAATATATGTGAACTTCCTGAACTTGATAAAGAGCAACTACAAGCATCCCACATCTAACATCATATTTAATGGTGAAAGACTGAATGCTTTGCTTGCATTAGGGGTAAGATTGGGAACAAAACTGGGTGTCCACTCTCTTCATTCATATTACTATTACTGGATATATGGCCACTGCAGTAAGACAAGAAAAATAAATATAGGACCCACAGATTTGAAATAAATAAAATACAGTTCAATTCATTCACTCAGTCATGTTTGACTCTTTGTGACCCCATGGGCTGCAGCATGCCAGGCTTCCCTGTCCTTCACCATCTCCTGGAGTTTGCTCAAACCCATATCATTAAGTTGGTGATGCCATCCACCAACTTGTTCTCTGTTGTCCCCTTCTCCTTCTGCCTTCAATCTTTCCCAGAATCAGGGTCTTTTCAAATGAATCAGTTCTTCGCATCAGATGGCCGAAGTATTGGAACTTTAGCTTCAGCATCAGTCCTTCCAATGAATGTTCAGGGTTGATTTTCTTTACAATTGACTGGTTTGATCTCCTTGCAGTCCTAAGGACTCCTAAGAGTCTTCTCCAACACCACAGTTCAAAAGATCAATTCTTTGGCACTCAGCTTTCTTTATAGTCCAACTCTCATATCCACATGTGACTACTGGAAAAACCATAGCTTTGACTATACAGACCTTTCCTGTCTCTATTTGGAGATGGTATGTCTCTTCATAGAAAATCACAAGGAATCTAAAACAAACAAAAACAAAACTTTCCTAGAGCTAAGTTCAGCAAGTTCACAGGATAAAAAATAACAGACAAAAGTTAACTATGTTTCTACATACTAACAATGAACATGTGGAAACTGAAATTTAAAACCTGACATTTACAGTCTCCAAAGGATATGAAATATTTACCTATACACTTAACAAAACATATATTAGGTCTGCATGTTGAAAAATTACTGCAAAGAGCTGGGAAGTTACCATTCCCATCCTCACAATAAAAAAAAAAAAGATGAACAAACTGAAAAATCAACAGTCATCTTCTTAGATTCAACAGAGAATTGAAGTCACAGATAAATCAGTATCCCGAAACCTGGAAAGACAAGCAGCTACCTCAGTTCAGTTCAGTCGCTCAGTCGTGTCCGACTCTTTGCGACCCCATGAATTGCAGCACGCCAGGCCTCCCTGTCCATCACCAACTCCCAGAGTTCACTCAGACTCACGTCCATTGAGTCTGTGATGCCATCCAGCCATCTCATACTCTGTCGTCCACTTCTCCTCCTGCCCCCAATCCCTCCCAGCATCAGGGTCTTTTCCAATGAGTCAACTCTTCACATGAGGTGAGGTGAAGTCGCTCAGTCGTGTCCGACTCTTTGCGACCCCGTGGACTGTAACCTACTAGGCTTCTCAGTCCATGGGATTCTCCAGGCAAGAATACTGGCGTGGATTGCCATTTCCTTCTCCAGAGGATCTTCCCAACCCAGGGATCGAACCCGGGTCTCCCGCATTGGAGGCAGACGCTTTAACCTCTGAACCACCAGGGAAGTCACATGAGGTGGCCAAAGTACTGGAGTTTCAGCTTTAGCATTATTCCTTCCAAAGAAATCCCAGGGCCAATCTCCTCAGAATGGACTGGTTGGATCTTGCAGTCCAAGGGACTCTCAAGAGTCTTACCTAGAATTACAGATTATCAAGGACAGAAACCCTTACCTGGAGCCAGCAAATAACTGTAGGAGCACTTTATACATGATGTGTTGCTGATGTCTCACTGTAGACTAGCTTGGAAATTAAAAACTAAAAGAAGGCAAGTCTTAAGGAGTACCCCCACACTCTTGTGAGTTTAACTTCTGGGAGCCCCATAAGGTTCTCAATGTGAAGACAGGAGAAAAATCCTCTCTTGCTTCCTGCAGGGGGAGGGGAAATAACCATTTTTAAAATGCCCAGAGCATATTTTAAAAATACTCTGTTCTCCTTCAGGAGGCTGCTCCAAGAGAACCTATGTTACCAAAGCTTAACTACCTGGGGGAAAGGAGATATATAGATCACAAGGACTGAAAGACAGACCTAATCCTAGGATTATAGAAGGCTTCCCCTCCCCCACACACCACCACTTCAATAGGGTTCCTGAATAATAATGTCGTTAAAAGGATAGCAAGCCTCAGACCCTCTTTAAGGAGCCTCTAGGAAAGCCCAAGGCAACAGTGGAGGCAGAGCTAAAGACAATGAAGGGAGCTTTATCCTCTGATACTGGGACTGCAGCAAGCAGAAACACAGACTAACTCCCAGCCGGCTACACAGAAAACCTCCCAATAAACGCTGATTTACCTGAGTCCCTCTGACCTGATACATCATGTGTGGCCGTCAGCAGTAAAGTTCACTAAGAGGCAAAAGCACAGCCTGACGAGCTAAAGCAAGCCTCCCCAGGAGGAGGGCACACAGGCATTCCCAGTCAGACATTGATGCTGTTTTTACAGTAAAGTAAGTCCAAATTCTCTCACCCTCATGGGACAACACGTGATACAGGATTCTCATCAGAAAAGGCCACAAGTATGGAAGGAAATCAATGGACCCTCCTGAAAAGAATTACCAGCAGAATAATGAAGGGCAAGTCAACAGAACTGAGAACATATAGGGGAGAAAAACCCAAATCACTCCCCGGTTACAGGGTCAGAGACACCTGACTGATACAACAGTGACCCTGCATTATGAGAACACACACGGCCTCTTAACAGAGAGAAAGCAGCTAACGGGATAGCGAAAGCTCCTCCAGGAGCACCTGTGAGCGGGTGAGTGTCTTCCAACCGCAGAAGCGATGCTGAAGTCCCCTCCTTCGTCCTCTTGGCCGAGTGCTGGGGCGGGACCCGCAGCCAGGCCCCACCCTCGCTGCACTCTCTGAGCTCCGTGCCCCCAGTGCCCTCTCTGGACCAGAGGCAGGTCAGCCCTGCCCGCCTCTCCACCCCAGTGTGTAGTCAGGCCACCTCTGACGGCAGCCTGAACAGCAGTGAGTTCTGAATCATGCGCTGATATTTAGTAAGAAAGTCGGTAGTGGCTCTTCCCCACAGGTAAGACCTTGGACTCTGGAGCCAGAAAGACCTGGGTTCACATCCCCCTTTACAGTGTGCCCTTGACCAAGCTGTTACCCTCTCCTCCGCAATTTCCTCATCTATGAGGTGAGAGTTAGGATTTCGGCCTCTCAGCAGATGTAATGAACAGCGTAATGTGCAGTACGGTCATGATATCTGCCACCTAGATAGAGCTCAAGAAATGTTGGCTATGGTTATAATCCCATTTAGCAGTCTACGGAGCACAGCGCAATCTGATAGTCAAGTCCTCAATCCCACAGAAGGCGACCTTGTCAAGCATTTCCACAACACTCTACAGTTGGCAGAACCCATTCACGCCTTTGTCTGTGGGGAACCTGAGGTCCCCAGGGAGCAGGCAAGAGGGTGAGTCTGGGGCCAGAATCCCTGGGTTCCAATCCTGCCTCCACCACTTCCTCGCTGACCCTGAGCAACTTATTTCCCACTTGGGCCTCAGTTTCCTCACCTGTAAATGGGGCTAACAATCATCTCCTTTGTAGGACTGTTTAGGATCTGTACCTGTAAGGTATGGAGCGCAGGGTTTGGCCTGTAAAAGTCCCTCCTCCTGTCTGAGATCTGTACCATTTCCCCACTTTACAGAGGCGCACACCGAGCTTCAGAGAGACTAAGGCCAGAATCACACAGAATGGCTGTTGAAGTCACCTCTTCAACTCAAAGTCGTCATGTCCAGGCCTGCGTGCCACCCACCGCAGGCCACTGTGCTGCCCACTTTACACCTCAGCTCAGCTCGCAGCCATCCTCAGAGAGGTGTCGCTGTATCTCCCACTTCACAGGTGAGGGAACTGAGGCCGGCTATGCACATGGTGCTGGTCCAAGGTCCCACAGCCAGAAAGGGAGGAATCATCCAGAACTCAAACCCAGGGCTCCCCATTTCCAAACCGACAGGAAAGGCAGTTTCCTCCTCCCTTCTTTGTTCTGAAGCTTCAAGGTAATTGATGGGCCCCTGGAAAATCCCATGGATGGAGGAGCCTGGTAGGCTGCAGTCCATGGGGTCGCTGAGAGTTGGACGCAACTCAGTGACTTCATTTTCACTTTTCACTTTCATGCATTGGAGAAGGAAATGGCAACCCACTCCAGTGTCCTTGCCTGGAGAATCCCAGGGATGGCGGAGCCTGGTGGGCTGCCATCTATAGGGTCGCACAGAGTCAGACACGACTGAAGCAACTTAGCAGCAGCAGCTGGAGAAGGGCATCGCAACCCACTCCAGTATTCTTGCCTGGAGAATTCCATGGACAGAGGAGCCTGATGGGCTACAGTCTATGGGGTCACAAAGAGTCGGACACGACTGAGCCACTAAAACACACACACACACAGCTGAGAGAAGGTGAGGGCAGGGACAGAGGGCCAGCTGGGGCCTACAGGGAGAACAGGCAGCCAGCCCCCAGGGTTCCAGAGACCCTTGAATTCCATTCTCTGCCTCCTGGACACTCCGCGGACTTCTATCCTTTGCAGAGCCAGAGCCTCCTCTGAGAGCGGGGAGGCGAGGGGAGAAGGACCTGCTTTCTCTCCATCCTCTCCGCTCGGCATCTGCAGAGCTGTGCATGCACCTCAGAAGGAGGAGATACATCTTCGAGGGCCCGCGATGAACCCACAGAGATGGATTTTCCTGAACTCATTATCTTTCCCTCCCAGGGCCCCAGGTCACGTCAATAACTTCCTGCCCACTGTCTGGTGCAGATCTGCCGCGAGGCCTCAAGCCTGTTTTAGGAGCTATAAATCCATCCTCCCTCCCCCCGGAAATCAATCGGAAACCAGGTTGCTAAATCCACCAAAGTCCAGCAGTTCATGAATCAAAGGCCTTGTCCGGGTTCGTGCTGGCCTGGCCGAGGCACCATCTCCTCACATCAGGGTCTGGGGAGCCTCCAGATCCACTGGGGCCAGACTCAGAGAAAACCCCCAAGCCAGAGGCTGCTGGAGTGGTGCTCTCACCAACTGGGCCTAGGGAAACTCCCAGCGACTTGGCTGGGAGAGAAGCCTCCTGGTTCCAGAGCTCCAAACTCAGGCCGATCTCTCCCTCAACCAGCACCTGCTCCAGAGAACACTCTGGTTCCGAAGTGGCCCAGGAATGCACCTCGAAGCCCCACGGCTTTACAAACCAGAGGGCTTAAGGTAGCATCTCCTCCAGGTGGGGAGACAGGAAGCGGAGCTCACTTCCAGTCCCTCTCACTGAGACTCTAGACAGCTGCGTGATGCTGCAGGCAGGGGGTGCTGCAGAGGGGGACCCCTCCTGTGCACAGAGCACCCGCATGCCCTGTCTGAGGTCACACAGAGAGTTAGGGGTAGAGCTGGACAGAACCCAAGCCCACTGAGCTCCTGGGCTAATGCAGTAACACTCAGGCAGGTGTCTGCAGATTCCCAGAAGAAGCTGGAGTGTGCAGAGGACTGGAAAGGTGCCAGCCTGAGAGCCCCAAGGTCCCGAGACACTCTTCGTCCACCCCCAAGCTGTGGGGACTGGAGGGGGAGCACGTCTCGAAGCTTCTGCTCCTCACGGTGGAAGCTGGTGCCAGTAAATTACTCCCTGTAATGGAGATGTTTGCTTGGGGAATTAGGGAGGCAGTAAACAGAAGCCGGAGTAATTAACCATGGACTGCGTATGTGCCCAGCCTTTCATGCTGCCCACCCCCTGCAGTGGCTTCCCCTGCAGAGAGGTGATACCACTGGGTGGCGCTTGTCTGCTGAGATAAGCAGTGGCAGACAGGGAAAGCTAGGCTCTGAGAGGGAGAGACAGTTGCCCAAGGACACACAGCAGGCTCGTGACAAAGGTGGGCTGGATCCCACCTCCCCTGGGAGGAGGGTGGTCAGGTCAGGGCTGTTCCCAGTACACTTGACTAAGTGCAGGGTCAAGGGTCATGGGGTTAGCTGGGACTGGGACAGGGGGGGAATCTGGCAAGTGAGGAAGGAGGGAACTTGGCTCAGAAAGGGTAAGTGAGTGGCCCAAGGATTCACAGCAGGTGGAGAAGAGGAAGGAGGAGCTGGGCCCAGGCCTGCTGTCTCTCGTTGTGCTTTGTTGCTTTCTTCTCTTCAGCTCCTGGTTGAGGACTCTGGAGCCCAAGAAGCACCCTGATAGGAGTGGGAAAGACTCTCATTGGAGGAGCAATCCAGAGACCAGGTCTCAAAATGTGGAGCGGGGCTGATTGCCAACTTGTGTTCTCTTCTTATTAAGCATTGATTGTGTTTGGGGGACTGGACATGCTTATCTCAGTCCTCACAGCAGCCTGCAAGAAGGTAGGGACTTCTCCCTTTACAATGAGGAAACCGAGGCTCAGAGGAAGGAAATGACTTGCCCAAGGTCACACAATGGTGTCGAGTATGTATCCATGTATTGCTTCTCAGCAACAAATCCCTCATTACCTGCATGTGATGCTGGGATACGTCTCCCTGGCCAGCTGGTACCACAGTAATCTTTGTCACAGAGATTGGCACAGTGCTTAATTGGCACTGGGGGAACACAGGAGGAAAAGGGAGGCTTTTCTTACTGCCTCTAATGTGCCCTCTTCTGATTGCTCCTGAAGGTGCAAAGGCCAGTACTGCACCCTAAGGAATACCCAGCAATGAGCAGCTGCCAGCAAGGTCCCGGGCATGACATTTCCCTCTGAACAGTTTTACCAGCACCCCAACAAGTTCCACTGATTGCCACCCCAGCAAACTCCTCCACCATCCAGCGGGTGACTGCATGTTCTCTCTGGTTAGGTCTGGACCCTAGAGGGACAACAGAGTAGAGGGGAGGCTCTTTCAGATCTGTTCCTTCCTTGCTTGGAATCCTAGCTATAGTGACTGCCCTTCACATCTGCTATTCCTGCATTTTTTAGAGCACTTTTTACCCCCTGGCAGGCAATCCTTGGGCTTCCCAGGTGAAGCTAGTGGTAAAGAACCTCTGTCAATGCAGGAGACGCAGGTTCGATCCCCGAATCAGGAAGATCCCCTGGAGGAAGCCATGGCAACACACTCCAGTATTCTTAATGCCTGAGAAATAACATGGACGGAGGAGCTTGGTGGGCTGTAGTCCACAGGGGCGCAAAGAGTCAGACACGACTGAAGGAACTTAGCACATACACACAGGTTATATAAAACTTTTCCAGTCCTATTCCAGGGCGGTCACTGTCTCCTGCTTAGGTTCTGACTGATGAAGAATTACTGCTAGGTGTGATCCCAGGTGATAGACCCACAAAGAGGAGAATCTTGGAATGAGTTTGGTGGTACCCTTGGGTTTGAACACAGTGCTGAGCTCCTTCCTAATAGGAAAGCATTGCTAGGAATCCATGGGTAACGGATTGATTGCTGGCATCATGATTAATCAAGCCATCACCTGTGGTTGATGTGATGGAGTACCATCAGAAGCAAGTGTCATGGGAGCCCAGGCGGCAGCAACCCTTGACTGTTACAGGGATGATGAAGGCTATAGCGATGGTGGGGGATCCTCCTGAGGAAACTGGAATATTTGGAATCTCCGTCCTTTTAAATTTCAGTTATGACAGCTCTAAACAAGTCTCTTTTTCTTGTAGCCACAGTGCTGATAGTGCCCGCAAATCCAATATGAAATGAGGCAGGATGCTGAATTCTAATATCCACTGAATTTATGGACTTGCCAGATTTCTCGTGAGAAATGTCCTTGAGGAGTTACTTCTCTTGGGAAAGAATGAGATCCAGAAACTTGAATTAAAGCATCTGGTTGGACCTAAATGAAACCAAAATCTTGACTCCTAAGTCCCTGTGAACATCCCTTGGCAGTGAAAGTAGCTTCCCCTCCAGGGCCTGAAGACGCTAGCTGTCATTTGCTTAAATATCCCCTTGATAGACTTAGCTGGGGCAGATGCTTTAAGTGAGAAGCTCACTCACCTCAAGAGCCATAACAATCATCCCCTGTTGCCATTAGACCCATCATTATGATAAAATCTCAGCATGTCCCAGAGAGACAGTACAGATTCTGACCCAGGAGTAAAGAGCTTCCACAACAAAAGCAAGACTTTGCTAACATATGTTTGAGCAGACTGGAAAATATGTCGGAGGAGAGGATTCTGAAGGTGGTATTCTAAGGAGGAAACCTAACACAAAATTTGGTTCAATTCATTGATATGGGTGCATTTTCCAGAGATGCTGGACTTACTTTGTTAGCTCATGCAAGTAGAGGTGGTCCTAACAGCTTACCTGTTTGGTTGATTGGAAGTGGTGTTTGATGGTGGTCTACATTTGTGATGCCAGAGGTTCTCAGGTTCACAGAGGGTAAATGTGGAAGAACGACAGATTATGATGTGGAAGAGGAAATCCAAAACCATCCCAAGATAAGACTATTGGGCATGCTTTATCACGTGCAACCTGCACATCCACTCCCAACTATGCTGAGTGAGAACACCCAAAAGAAACTAAGGCACTGAGAAACCAGCTACTGATGGGAGTCTGGATCCCTTCCTGCATCTTTGAAAAGCTCTGTGGTTGCTCTCCTTTGTAAAATAGACATAACCTTGGGTGAAAAATGCTATTTAGATGGGCTCAGGAATTTCAGGGGCGATGATGGTATAGGAGAGGAACAGAAGTCCAAATCAAGGTGGGAGCCTCTACTGAGAAGGACCACAGGAGGTTGCCTTGCCTTGTCCTGCAGGCATGCTTGGTGGTGGCTAAGTGATCGTGCTTTCTTTGAAAAAGAAATAGATGAGCAGTCTACTGGAGTAGTTCCTGCTTGAGAAAAAAACAAACCCCCCAGAAAATCAGAATCCTAGGTCTGATAGCCATAAACCTAACTTTATTCAACACAGTGGAAGGTCACGCCCTCTTGCTCAGTTTCAAGACCTGAATCAGCTACAGATGCAGGTGCTCAGATGCTCAGCGCCCTTACAGAAGAGCTCCGCACCATCGGTGCAAACACACACCATCAATCTTCCTCCAAGCCTTCTCCAAGGGAGCTGCAGCCATCCATAACAGTGAATGTGCACTGGGAAAGGAATTCATCTGGGGGACTAGACACTGAATCTGAATTGACATTAATGCATGGGGACTCAGAATGCCACTGTGGTCTACCAAAGCAGAACCTTATCCCAGGTCAGGGAATAGATGGAGCTCATGCCCTGCTCAAGGTGAGTGCAGCCGGCCCATCAACCCACCTTTGCGGTGCCCTCTGCCCTGATCTCACCTTTGTAAAGAATCCATTTTTTAAACTCTCCTCAAAGCAATTTGAGCCAAAACCAGTTGGAACACTTCACACATTGTTGGAAGTGTGACAGAGAGACACAGGAGCCACTGAAAAACCTCCTAATGACCAAAGTTGGGACAATTTGAACAACAAAGTAGTCGGAATAGAACTCAAAGTATCCAATAAATATCCAGGAGTCCAGGCTGATATAAATAAATGATTGAATAATAAATGGGGGAGAAGAGGCAAATCTCTCATGAAGAATTGAATTTATGTAGGCATTCTGCCCTCCTGGAGGGGTAGTATAGTGCCTCCTCAAGTGTGGGCTGCACATAAGAGTTCTTTGCAGAATACAACATGGAAATGAGGGTGGAGGAAAAGTAACTTCACAGTGAAGCCTTAGCCAGGGGAAACATCACCTTAGCCAGGTAATCAAGGTCAACATCAGCAGCGATAAATCATGTTGATACTTATCTTGGTAAGGCGTAATGAAAATGAGATTTTACCTCTGTGGTCTCCCTTCCAAAACTTCACAGATTCGATCCAATCAAAAGGAAAGCATCAAGCAAATTCAGTAAAGGGGCATCCAAAAATAAATTTGACCAGCACGCCTCAAAACTGTCAAGGTCATCAAAGCCAAGGAAAGTCTAAGAAATTGTCACAGCCAAGCCTTAGGCAGGCATGATGATTAAACACACCATGGCATCCTGGATGGGATTCTGGACCAGGAAAAGGACAGTAGGTAAAAACTAAGGAAACCCAAATCAAGGAAACTTTAGTTGATAACACTCTCCAAATGTTGGTTTATTAATTAAAACAAATATCCCAAAGTGATATAAGGTGTTAATAGTTTGGGGAAATGGATGTAAGACATTTAATGACATTTACTAGCATCTCAGTTTTCTAGCAAATCTAAAACTATTCTAAACAGTATGTTCTATTTTAAAAGAAAAAATATCTAAAGCTAAAGAAACAATGACTATTCCCAATACTCCACAAAGAACTATTTTCGACATTTCTGTTTCACTGCTTCCAGTATTCTTTCTTTTTAGCTCATAATTAAGTATCCTGGTGTGTTCTTGGTTATGGTTTTGTCTTTAACTTAGCATTATGGTTTTAAGCAAGCCCCATGTGGTTAAAAGTATAACCTCATAACGTATCTCACAGCTATTTTTGCTCATGGTGTAACATTCTGCCAAATAGACCATCTTGAGTTTAATAACTGAACTCCTCATAGTGGGTTGATTGGGTTGTGCTCAACGGTATGTTATTATAAGCAACCCTAGAGACTGAAGCTTCTAGAAAGAGATAGATGGGAGTCTCCAGGTCTCATTTTTTCTCAAAGATACACAATGAATATGTTACCAGTTTACTGAATGGGCAGAATCTAATGGAGCACAAACAGAAACAGCATCATTTCTCCCAGGCCTGACTTCAAACGAGCTCCATCTGCGCCCTCAACTCACCCCAAATGGGCATTATAGTTGCTGTGACCTTGAGCTCACCTTCAGTTGTAACTGCATCTTGAGGAATTAAGGTCTGCCCACTTGTCAGCATTTAAAGGTCCAGCTAGGTGCCCCCTTCCCCAGCTCAGGCTCACCAGGGTTCAGAGATCCCAGCTGGGAAGGGATGGGGGAGGTGAAGGTACAAAATCTGCTCCTGCCCTCCCTCTCCCCTCCAGGATCCTGGCAGAGGAAGGGAAGTCTTTAAAGAAAGAGGGGACCATTTTCCACTTGGCTGGTGCTATCTGTGGTCTCCCCTGAGCTGTGCGGTCCTAGGCATGGCAGGCTTGCATAGACCAGCTTTCTCCTGCGGGACAAATGAATGCGTTCATTGGAACTATACCATTCCCTGAAAAAGGACGTGCTCTGTGGAGGATCTTTTGTACACCACCCTAGCCCGAAGGTCCTCCTTGTTCAGTACATCCCACTGCTGGCATCCCCTCCCCACCAAGAAGGGCTCCTAATGAGACTGTTAGAGGTTCAGTGACTTCCATGTGTGTCTTAGTTTACTTGGGGCTGCTATAACAAAAGCATCATAGACTGAGTGGCTTATAAACAATGGAAGCTTACTGATTATTGTTCAAAAGGCTTGGAAGTCCAAGCTCAAGGTGCCGGCAGATTTGGTGCCTGCTGAGAGTCCTCTTCCAGATTCACAGGCAGTCATCTTCTCACTGGGAGCTCACATGGCAGAAGGAACAAGGTCTCTCTCTGGGTCTCCTTTAGAAGGATCCTGATCCCACTCATGAGGCTCCGCCTTTAATACCATCACACTGGGGAGTAGATATCAACACACGCATTTTGAGAGGAAGGGGGACACAACAATCAATCCATAGCAACACGGTCCACAGAAAATTCCCCTCCCCTCTGCTCACTACCTGGGAACACAGCTGCCCTCCTCTGCCCATTATCCATTCCTGCCCTGATAGACACCAAGGCCAAAGCGACCTCAGACCTGAATTCTCCAGGCACGCAGATGAAGGCAACAGTATCTCCCATGGCTCATCACTTGAGGATACTGAGGCTTGGAGAGGTTAAATCCCACATATAACAGAGAGGATCAGTAGAGCCAAAAGGTTGCTCTCTGAAAGAAATTTAAAAACAGAGAAGACTCTGTCAAGTTGAACAAAAATAGAGAGTAAGAGCATGAATGAACTATATAAGCAACAGAAAAGGAAACTCACCAGAAGAATTACAGAGATAATGGAAATTTGTATGGATAACTTTATGATAAATTTGAAATTTTAGGTTAATAGAATATATTCCTAGAAAAATGTAACTACCAAAGCTTACCCAAAGAGAATTTTTTTAATTTTCTATAATTTTGTAACCATTAAGTTAAATCAATAGAAATATTCACACAAAGCACTTTATCCACATGGTTTTATGAGTCCTCCTACACATTTAAGACAGAAATCATTTCAGTCTTGTGCTAATACTTTCTTTCATGAGACTAACAAAACCTTGAATCCAAAGTCATACCAAAAACAGGAAATTATTGAGTACATTTTGTACTCAAAATTTTAAGTGAGTACACTCACTCAAAAATGTATATACAAAAAGTCTTTTAAGAAATTAGCAAGAAAATTCCAGCAATGAATAAATTAGTTAATATACTATGACCAAGTTTGTTTTCTTGTAGGAATGTGGTATTAGTTTAGTGTTAGTTGATGATTTAATGTAATTCATCACATTAGGAGATTTTTTTTAAAGCATGTGATCATTTAAATAGATGCAGAAAGAGCATTTGAAAAAGTTGGCATTCACTCATGATAAAACTCTTAGCAAATTAGGAATGAAAGGAATAAAAGCTTCTGCCAAAAAACCCTACAGCAAACATCGTATTTTGTGGTGAAATGTTGAAAGTTTTCCCTTTAAAATTAAGATCAAGAACAAGACCAAGGATGGCTGCCAACATCATTAATATTCAACATGGGAGGTCTTTGCTAGAGCACTTAAAAACAAAAAGAAATGAAAAGTATACATACTGGAAAGGAAAAGCAAAAACTGCCATGTTTGCATACACTGTGTTTGCCTCTTTGCAAACTCCAAAAAAAAGCCCATGGATGATATGAGAGTTTAACATGTTTGCTGGATTCAAAATCAGTATACAGAGATAAAGGTGCCATTTCCAATTGAATTTTCTTTTTACAAAGTTTCTGAGGTCAATAAGAAACCTAGCAAAAGTTGTAAAGTTCTTTATGTAGAAAACTAACATTTGGATCTGCCTGATATGAGCTTGGCATCTTGTAGCATTTCATTAAATGTGTGTTTCTGTTTCCCCCATGCCCTATACCTGAGATGTTTGTGTTTGCATCTTAAAGAAACGCTATCAGATTTGGCAGAACAATTTGTGCGATGTTGAGTTTTACTGACCCAGTGTTCCATTAAAGATTAATATTTGCATAACACATTTGTCAAACACACTCATTATCTTTTGCCAAAGAGAAGTGGGTAATAATGATTACATTTGCACTGGAGGAAAGTGGCCAGCAGGATCTAAGCTGTTTGGCGTCAGATTTAGGCCCCAGGTTTGTTTTTGTTTCCATGGCCATGGCGTTTCTCCCGCCTTGCATCTGTGGACCTGTTTCATTCACTGAGTAACTGCAGGGGTTCTTACTCGGCCCTAGGCTGGGTGCAAGAAGCACAGTGATGTGTCCAGTGGACAGGAAGCTTGTCTTTCTGGAGCTCCAGCTACCGGAGGGTCCAGATCATCACACCACTGGATGGTATTGTGCTACAAATGATGCTGAGCATGGAAGAGGGGAGTAAGGTGGCCTCCTGGAGGAAGGAGTGCTTAATTCCAAACCTGAAAGAGGAGGGAGTCATCCACAGATCAAGAATGAGAGTGAGGTATTAAAGAGCGAAAAAGACATCCAGGCTGAGTAGACAGCATGTGCTGAGGCTTGGAGGAGGGAGCGAATGGCTTATAGAATAAGGGGAAGTTGATGCAGCCAGAGTGTAAGACGTGCAGGCGTGGGGAGTGCGGAAGGTGATGCTCAGAAGCCATCTCTTGCAGAGTCCCTCACACAGGGCCAAAGAGTATGATGAACCTTCACTCTAAAAACAAGGGACAGCCACTGAGGGGTAAACAAAGGTGCGACAAAGCCAGACCTGTGCTTAAGAAGACAGAGGGGGCAGATTGGAAGAGGGCACAGAGGAGAGACCCTGAGGTCAGGAAGTCAGGTCAGGTCAAAGGAGACCTTTGTATGAACCGAGGGGACCCACCTTCTGCCCATCCAGAGATCTCATGACTTCATGAACCCACTCCCAGCATCCATCCAGACTCTAATCTGCAACAACAGACCCCAGTCCAGCAGCAGCTGAGGCTTTTATATGAGGATGATTGGCCTCAGGGCCAGAGACAAGGCTCAGGAGCTTCAGGACTGAAGAAAGAATGGCCAAAGTCAGGGGCCCAGGCCACTGGCCTCTCCCCTATATTGTGCTTTATCTCTGCTTGTCTCCACCTCTTTCTGCAAAGTGGCCTCCATTTCTCCCACTGCACCCAGGGCATTCTCCATAAGCCAGAAAGGTAGCCCCAAGCTGTTACTAACCCCACGATCCCAAAGGCATTGGAGACCTTCCCCCAAGCGCTCTAGGAGAAAAGCCCAGGGAGGAGGCCAACAGCATGTGGGGGACATTCTGTCTGATGGCTACACTACCTCGCACATAAAAGCAAACCCATACCACAGATACTGGCAATGCCCCCGGGAGCTGTCCAAGAACAGCGGACTGTCAGGTCAAAGGTAGACCCCGCCCATCATTTCACACTGCCTGTAGCAAACAGACCCAGCACCCACAACCCAGATCTTCCTCAGCCTCCTGTGGTCTCAGACAAGACCGGGTCTCACAGACCCTCAACCCAGCAATTCCACATCCCGATTTCCATGTTAGAGACAAAATCCCACGTGAACACCATGAGGCTTACACCAGGATGTTAACTGCAGTGAAGGACATTATGCAGAGGACAAAATGCCAACAAGCTAAATATCCTTTACATGGAAATAAGGAAGAGTGAAAGAAAAGGGGAGGCGAGGAAGAGGGAAGGAGAGAAGGGAAGAAAGCAAAGAGCTAAGCTTAATTAAAATTAAATTTTTTTAATAGCTGAGTAATACTCCATTGTGTATATGTACCACAGCTTTCTTATCCATTCATCTGTTGATGGACATCTAGGTTGCTTCCATTCCTGGCTATTACAAACAGTGCCGCGATGAACATTGGGGTACACGTGTCTCTTTCAATTCTGGTTTCCTTGGTGTGTATGCCCAGCAGTGGGATCGCTGGATCATAAGGCAGTTCTATTTGCAATTTTTTAAGGAATCTCCACACTGTTTTCCATAGTGGCTGTACTAATTTGCATTCCCACCAACAGTGTAAGAGGGTTCCCTTTTCTCCACACCCTCTCCAGCATTTATTGCTTGTTGACTTTTGATGAGGCTTACACCAGGATGTTAACTGCAGTGAAGGACATTATGCAGAGGACAAAATGCCAACAAGCTAAATATCCTTTACATGGAAATAAGGAAGAGTGAAAGAAAAGGGGAAGGCGAGGAAGAGGGAAGGAGAGAAGGGAAGAAAGCAAAGAGCTAAGCTTAATTAAAATTAAATTTTTTTAAGTTTTAAAATTAATAAAGAAATGGCTTAATTAAAACCAGGGAGGTCCCTCTCTATGTACAGAAAGATGTCTATGATACTGGCAAATGATTAAAAAGTTAGATGCAAAAATATATATGATACCTTTTATGTGTTTATAATTAAGTACACATTAGTATGTGGTGTGCGGAGAAGGCAATGGTAACCCACTCCAGTGTTCTTGCCTGGAGAATGCCAGGGACAGGGAAGCCTGGTGGGCTGCTGTCTATGGGGTCGTGCAGAGTCGGACACGACTGAAGCAACTTAGCAGCAGCAGCAGTATGTGATATGAAGTTCTATAAATGCAAAGATAAAGGTCTATGAACGTTCCGTACCACACCCACGGCAGTGGTTACTATGGAGGGGGGTGGGCTTTGGAGAGGAGCTTAGCACAAAAGTACTTTTTCTCTATATGGCCTGCTTGAATACATAACAATAAGAGAGACTGCGTTAAAGCCCGTGGATAATTAGAAATAATTTTAAATGAATGAGAGAAAATAAAATGGCAGGTAATGTTGCTTGCAAAGACAAAAAAAAAAAAGTCACCTAAATACAAAAACACATCTAGAGGAAGCTAAAAAAAATGACAGGAATAATGCCTATTATAGCAGAACAGCAGGCAGCCAGCGAAAGAGACAATCGACATGGGGCGAGATCTGCAAATAAAAAACATAGGTTAGTGAGTGCCAAGTATTATTACACTGTGAAAGAAATAAAGTTTAGAATATGCATAGAAAAATGTAAGTTACAGTGGAACGAGCAGGGCTTTGAAACCCACAGACCTGGGTTTCAGTCTCACCGATAGTTATCAGTGGAGTATTCTGGGATTCACCCCACTGCTCTGAGCCTCAGTTTATCCAGCCTGAAAATGATAATAACAACAGTGTCTTCCTTATGGGGATGGTGTGAGGATTAATTGAACTACTGTAGCCAAAAGTCTTATCGTGGAGAACACATGACGATGATGGTGAAGGTGATGGTGATGGCTTAGTAATTTCAGACTAAGGAAAGGGAACAGGGAAGCTTCTCTCTTTGTATACTCTTACAATTTTTGAATGTTTAACAGTGAGATTGTGTTACTCTCTGCTATGACTGAATTTTGTGTCCCCTCCAAATTCTTACACTGAAGCCCTAAGTTCCCCTCTGTGGTCATATTTGTAGATGGGGCCTTTGGGAGATAACTAGGCTTAGATGCAGTTAGATGAGATCATGAAGGTGGGGCCCTCATGATGAAGTTAGTGCCCTTATAAGAGGAGACACCTGGATACTCTCTCTCTCTCTCTCTCTCTCTCTCTCTCTGTCTCTCTCTCTCTCTCTCTGTCTCTCTCTCTCTCTGTCTGTCTCTCTCCCTCTCTCTCTCTCTCTCTCTCTCTCTCTCTCTTTCTCTCCCCATATGAGACACGGTGAGTCGGAGGCCATTTACCAGCCAGGAGGAGATACCTCACCAGAATTCAATCATTGCTGGCACCCTGAGCTTGGACTTCCAGCCTTCTAAACTGAAAGGCAATGCCAAAGAATGCTCAAACTATTGCACAATTGCACTCATCTCACATGCTAGTAAAGTAATGCTCAAAATTCTCCAAGCCAGGCTTCAGCAATACATGAACCGTGAACTTCCAGATGTTCAAGCTGGTTTGAGAAAAGGCAGAGGAACCAAATATCAAACTGCCAACATCCGCTGGATCATCAAAAAAGCAAGAGAGTTCCAGAAAAACATCTATTTCTGCTTTATTGACTATGCCAAAGCCTTTGACTGTGTGGGTCACAATAAACTGTGGAAAATTCTGAAAGAGATGGGACTACCAGACCACCCAACCTGCCTCTTGAGAAATCTATATGCAGGTCAGGAAGCAACAGTTAGAACTGGACATGGAACAACAGACTGGTTCCAAATAGGAAAAGGAGTACGTCAAGGCTGTATATTGTCACCCTGCTTATTTAACTTCTATGCAGAGTACATCATGAGAAACGCTGGACTGGAAGAAACACAAGCTGGAATCAAGATTGCTGGGAGAAATATCAATAACCTCAGATATGCAGATGACACCACCCTTATGGCAGAAAGTGAAGAGGAACTAAAAAGCCTCTTGATGAAAGTGAAAGAGGAGAGTGAAAAAGTTGGCTTAAAGCTCAACATTCAGAAAACGAAGATCATGGCATCTGGTCCCATCACTTCATGGGAAATAGATGGGGAAACAGTGGAAACAGTGTCAGACTTTATTTTTGTGGGCTCCAAAATCACTGCAGATGGTGATTGCAGCCATGAAATTAAAAGACGCTTACTCCTTGGAAGGAAAGTTTTGACCAACCTAGATAGCATATTCAAAAGCAGGGACATTGCTTTGCCAACTAAGGTCCATCTAGTCAAGGCTATGGTTTTTCCAGTGGTCATGTATGGATGTGAGAGTTGGACTGTGAAGAAGGCTGAGCGCTGACGAATTGATGTTTTTGAACTGTGGTGTTGGAGAAGACTCTTGAGAGTCCCTTGGACTGCAAGGAGATCCAACCAGTCCATCCTAAAGTAGATCAGTCCCAAGTGTTCTTTGGAAGGAATGATGCTAAAGCTGAAGCTCCAGTACTTTGGCCACCTCATGTGAAGAGTTGACTCACTGGAAAAGACTCTGACACTGAGAGGGATTGGGGGCAGGAGGAGAAGGGGACAACAGAGGATGAGATGGCTGGATGGCATCACCAACTTGATGGACGTGAGTCTGAGTGAACTCCGGGTGTTGGTGATGGACAGGGAGGCCTGGCGTGCTGCAATTCATGGGGTTGCAAAGAGTCAGACACGACTGAGCAACTGAACTGAACTGAACTGAAACTGAATAGACGAATTTCTGGTACTTAAGTCATCCAATTTATGCTATTTCTTATGGCAGCCCCAGCTGACGGAAATACTCTCAAAATTTTAACATACATATGCTAATAAAGACTATAGGGGGAGAACCACCTTGGCCCAAGGGCCAGCTGCAATGTGTGTGTTCTGGGCTCTGTGCCCTGGCTCTACCCTCATAAGAGGCTGCTGGATTGCCTTGTGGGTGAGTACACCTAACCACGTCCCCTCTCATCTTGAGAAAATTACATCCACACCGTCATTATGGAGGAGGACCAGGAGATGAGCCAGGCCCTCAGAGCACAGAGAGACAGACAAAAAAGATCCCTCCCCATGGGGGCTTGGGAGCCAGAGGACTGGCAGAGGTGGATGACAAATGTTCTCTTGTCGTCTGCCTGTGCCCCGTGATTTAATACGGTTTGGACATTTCTCCAGCTGAGTGGCAGCCAGGGCTCAATCCTCGTGAAATCAGGCAGATAAAAGCCGTAGCAAAGGGCACCGAGACCTTGGCTCCCTGTCATTCTGCTGCCAACTCTGCCAGAGCCCGGCTGGCACATTAAGTCAGTGAATCAATCCTTTGCACATGCCCAGGTAGGGGCTGGTGGAGCCTTAAAGCGGCGTCTTGACTATAATGTCAAACCCAGAGCTGCAGGCCTACCCCAACCCCACGCCTCATCCCTGCAGCCACTAACTCCTTTATGTTTCCAACCCTGCCTTCTTGTTTTTAACTGTTTATGCATCTGTGTTGCTGATTCACCATGGGCTCCTGGAGAAAGCACCCAGTGCAAGGCCTGCATACAGGAGGGCAGATGGCAGGCAGCTCTGAAAGGGACGTGGAGTCTCACGGCAAAGAAGAAGTCAAAGGAGAAAACAGGTGTAAAACTCATCGCACAGAGCCCAGCACATACCAAGTGTGTAATGAAGCTTCGTTTCTATTACTAAGGATGATGATCCTTATAGCAATTTAAAACATAAAACCAGGGGTTGCTACTTCCTTCTCTCTTGAGATCTGTTCCTGGTTAGCATTCCTTCATTCATTCCATTCACATGAATTGAGTACCTTCCACGGCCCAGCAGGGCTGCCCCAGGACTACAGGAGTGACGAGGACTGGCAGGGTCCTACCCTCCTGGGACTGATAGTCCCATGGAGAAGAATAATGCCCATCAAGAAACCAGACAAATGAATTAAACCATTGCAGACTGGGACAAGGAAAGGAAGGAAATGTTATAAAAGAGAAGGATGCTCTTTCTGCCGGGATCACTCTCCTTTGTGTGAGAAAGAAACCACTCGACCCACCCTACCAGCATGGCAGGACACTGAGCTCCCTGGTGACCCTTGAGCTGTCCCCTGCATATCTCCTATGGCCCAGACCCTGCTTGGCACACCCTCCCCCTCATGCAGCCCACAAGCTCCTGGTTGCTCCACAGCACCAGCTTGCTGCCCCCCTGCTCCTGCCCACCATGCCTTCTGTGGGTGACCATCCCGGGGCCTCTGTCCAGCTTCCATCACCTCCCTGTCTCCCACAATGCCCCCCTCCCCTCAGCTCTGGAAAGGGGAGAGCCCCTCAGGAATGGGAACATCTTGCCTCCCAGCCTTAACCGATTGGACCAAGGCTGGACCCATGACACAGGCTAGACCAACTTGGCTTGGATTTGGACTGAAAAACCCTGGCCCGTCTCCTTGGGAGGAGACAGGGCCCCTTGGCTGGAGCCTCGAGCTACCCTGTGGGCTGCAGAGGGAGGGTCTGGAGCAGTGATGAGGGAGGAGAAGGGGTCTGGTATTTTCTTCCTCACAGCCCAGCTGCCCCCTCCCCTGGAATCTGCCCTCTCCCTGTCCCTATTCACCCATGTGCTCAGTTCCTGGTTCATCAGTTAAGCCAGAGAGACTTGATTCCCCTCTCCCTCTCCCTCCCCTGATGACCAAGTCAATGCCTTCCCTCCCACAGCCCCTCGGAGCTCCTCTGGGCTCTGTGACTTCTCTGTCCCTCCCAAGGGCCAGACTCCTGGTGTTTGCCGAAGGAGTGAGTGAAGGAGTGAAAGGGTGACCAAACCTCAAAGCACCCTCCCTGTGGAGGAGCAGGAGCCCACAGGTACATGGACCTGGGTTTGTTTCTGACGCTACTGCTTCCTGGCCCCATGGTCTCAGCCTGACACTTGTCTTCACTGGCTATCCACCTCTTGCAGTGGGGAGGGTAGCAGGGTGAGGCGACCCGATGATGGAGGGAACTTGCTAGTGCATGGCAGCCCCAGTCAATGTCACAAGGAATGATAATGTAGCCTCAGCATCCCTCTCCCTATAGGAATACGATGCTTATTCCTAGAGTCCTCCCAGGAGGTGAGGGACCTCAGGATCTGCAGGGACGCTAGAGGCAAACACCCTGGGACTGAGCACTGAGAGGGAACGGGAGCGTGACCAGGCAGCTCGCAGTTTGGACACTTGGGGAAATCATCCTACATCTTTGGGCCTCAGTGTCCTCGTGTGTGAAATGGGGAAGATCAGTGCTAAGGGGTGTGGGGGAAAGGGAAGTGTTGTGATAATGGGGGAGGAAACACAGACCCCCCTCCGAAACTCATGATCTCTACAGTCACTAGGGAAATGGGCCTCTATGCCTCCTGCACATGGCTTTTCCCTGCAATGACAGAGCAACTCGAAGGATCCAGCAAATGATATAAAACCAACCCAAACTAACTTAAAATGGGAATTGAATGGCTGTAATAACTGAAAACTTCACAGGGAGTTCCAGTTCTGATCTGGTTTCATCAGGGGGTCCCTACAATCTCCCAGTCTCTCATTCCCTGACTTCTGGCTGGCCAAGTTATCAGCAGTGAGGTTGCTCCAGGTATGGAAGTCTGCCCCTTGGAACCCAGCTCCAGCTCACACAGTTGGGTCACAGACCCCCTCAGAGCCAATCACTGTGGACAAAGCAAAGGGGATGTCCAGCTCAAGGTGAGCCCAGGTCATCCATCCTGATCTTGAAGACTGACATTGAGAGAAAGAGGGTCCCTGGAAAAGGAAATCAAGAGTGCTTTTTACCAAAAGAGACGGATCGGAAGCCTATTCATTCACACAGCTGGATTTGAATGTTGGCAGGAGGTAGACAATCAACTGACCAGGGCTGGGTCCATGAATGCACTCTGAGGTGTGGTCACTCCCATCCCTGCCCCCCTAACACTCCGCTGGCTCATTCCCCCCACAAGATGTGGCATTTCCAAAGGGCAGGCCTAGAACCTTGACTTCTTCGGTGTCATTGCTAGCAGGGGCTGGCGCAGAAAGTGCGTCACACAGCCAGGAGAGGCCAGCCTTCTCTGCTTCTGGATGGAGCCCATCCAGGCTCTGGTGACCAGAGATCAGGCAGCCCAGGGAGCTTGAGGACCCAGGAAGCTTGGCCCAGACACTAGCATCACTAACCCTGCAGAGGCATGGCCCACAGGGCAGGCTGCACGCACTCCCAGAATCTTCCTGGGTCGAGAGCAGTAATGGCAGGAGAGGTACAGGGCAGCCTCCACTGGTGACTTCAGTTCTTGGTGGGTTAGTTTTTGAGCTCACATAAGACACAGAGATGGCTGGATGGCATCACCAACTCAATGGACATGAGTTTGGGTAAACTCCGGGAGTTGGGGATGGACAGGGAGGCCTGGCATGCTGCAGTTCATGGGGTCTCAAAGAGTCGGACACGACTGAGTAACTGAACTGAACTGAACTGAAGACACCCCAGGAACCCTTTAACAGAGTGAGGGGCTGGTGAAGGACCACAGTTCGTTCAAGCACAGGAGAGACTCGGAGCTGGAGAGATCCAAGTTTACCTGTTAGATGCCCTCTTTTTCTACCCACAGCTGGTGAAAGCCAGGGAATTCAGAGGCTGTGGCCACCCAACCTGGGGTGGCCAGTCTCCCCAGCAACCTCATACCTTCCCCATCAGGTGGCCTGACACGGAGTCAGGGTCTCCAGTGGCCTATGTTGGTCGAACGGCCCCAGATCCTCCAACCATGTCCACAACCTCACCTCCAGCCTTGGAGCTCTCTGCAGCGGGGATGACAGTGTCTGGGTGACCCCTTCCCCTGCCCCCCCGCCACACATATTCCACCTGCTAGATTTGTACCCAGGGCAGGGGACAGAAAGTGGCAGTTTATCTTATTTTCTTTGAACAAATCAGCTTTCTGCCACAGCCCAGCAGCATGGAGTTTCAGTGTCCAGACACAGAGATAGAAAAACTAATATCCAGTTCTGCAGCTTTCCTAGGTCTCACCCACGCTCACCTGCCGTGTCTCCTGGGGCTCCCCTGAGGCCTAGCTGTGTTCTCATAGCCCTGCCCTGCAAACACCCCATGGTGGCCCCGCCTCTTGTTGTCTCTCCTTCCCTGCAACCCCTTCTCCACCCTCTCCCTCCTCCTCTCAGCACAGGGACATGAAATCTCAGATGTGTTGCCTTCCTCTAATCAGAACCTAATTCTTTATCACAGAGCTCAGAGATGGAGTTTTCCAAGAAGACAAGGGAGACGCTGGTGGTGATTAATGCTTCCCTGCTCTCTGGAAAACAGGACTTAGCCCAGGATATAGGTTTTTCTAAGGAGCTTTACTATAGGCATTGCTGAGAGGCCAGCCCATGGTTTAGCATATATGCTACCAAGCAAGGAAGAATTTACAGAAAAGAAGGGTTCACAAGCAAAGAGACCAGGAAGACGGTGAGCCCTGGCAGAGTTAAGGAGATCCCAAGATAGGGACAGAAGCCAGCCTGGTCTTTGCCACCAGGACGCCTGGAGGTTGGGAGGGGGGATCTTCCTGGCTCTGCACCTCTCCTGTAGGCCTGTCCTGCCCACATTCCCTAAGCCTCCTTTGATTAGATATCTCTTCCATCCTAGAGGTGATGAGTGGATCCTAGCTGCTGGGGTAGGAGGGCACATTGGGGGGTACATAGTCATGGGGATGGAGGAGCAGTTGAGGGTAACTCAGAGGTTACCCTCATGACTTCATTGCAGCCTCAGTAGGGTGGTAGGAAATGCCAAGTACAGAACTCAGGCTTTGACCTAAGGCAGAACTAATCACTCCTTCAACTGAGCCCCAGAGCAGCTGGTAGAGAAAATGTCCTGAACCCATAAGACATGCCAGGCTCTGTCCTCACTCATCACCTCTGTCATCTCATTAATTCTCTCACTCCTGTGAGGCTGCTGCTGCTGCTGCTAAGTTGCTTCAGTCATGTCCAGCTTTGTGCAACCCCATAGATGGCAGCCCACCAGGCTTCGCCATCCCTGGGATTCTCCAGGCAAGAACACTGGAGTGGGTTGCCATTCCCTTATCCAAAGCATGAAAGTGAAAAGTGAAAGTGAAGTTGGTTGGTCATATCCAACTATACGCGACCCCATAGACTGCAGCCTATCAGGCTCCTATGTCCATGGGATTTTCCAGGCAAGAGTACTGGAGTGGGTTGCCATTGCCTTCTCCACTCCTGTGAGGCAGAATCCTTATTATCCCTACTGTACCGATAAGGAAACTGAGCTCAGAGAGGTGTGCAATTTGCCTAAGGCCATACAGCCAAGAAGCAGTAGCATACCCCTCTTCATGTTTCGTAGACATCTGCATGGTTGGTAGCTTGTGACATGGACCCCAAAGACCTCCACCTCCTATATCCACACCCTGCGTAATCCTCTCCCTTGAGTTAGGCAGGACCTAGAGACTTGCTTCTAATGAGTTAGGATGCAGCAAAAGCAGTGGGGTTAAGTTACGAAGGACTCAAACAGCTGTCTGGCTGGAATTCTCTCTACGTTGTCTTCTTGGCTCTTGCACTTTGATGAGGTAGACTGTCACACTGCAGAGGCCCACAAGGCAGGATTGGGAGGCAATCTCTGGCCAACAGCCAGCTAGGAAATGAGGCCCTTGAAGTCCCCAATCAGTCCTCAAGAAATCAAATCCTGCCCACAATCACGTGAACTTCAAACCAGATTCCTCCCCAGTCGAGCCTCCAGTTGAGACCACAGTCCTGGATAACACTTTTTTGAAGTATAATTGACCTAAAATACTGTTAGTTCCTGGGGCCAGTATAGTGATTCCATATTTCTACACATTACAAAATGATCACCACCTGAATGACACTTTGATTGCAGCCTGCATGGGATCATGGGCCTGGGGACCCAGTTAATCCAGGACTGGATTCCTGACCCACAGAGACTGTGAAGATCAGCTTGGGTGGCTTTAAGAATCTGCTTTGGGGTAGCATGTTACAAAGCAAGAGGTAATGAATACAACCCGTTTTCTAGTCTGGCTCACCAGCTAGACCTCTAGGTACTCAGGACAGGAGTTATTGCTGAGTCTTCTGTACTGCAAAGAGCTAAAACAGTGTCTGGAAATATCAGTAAACCTGTCGGGTTAAAGGAATGTGCCAGTCGATCCGCACGTGTGTACCTTCGATCGACCTGTTTCCCCTGCCTGGGCGCCCTAACCCCTCCTCTGCTGAGTGCCTTCGTATCCCCACCCTGCCTCTTCGTGAAACCCTTCCTTAGCACGTGAGTGCCTCTGCTCACTGCTGGCCTCCATGGAGTCCCCCACCCCCATCACCCCTGCTCTTCATACATCATAATATGTACATCCCCAGGGGGCCTCCCTGCTAATTGCCTGGCCCTATGTATGCATCACAAGAAAAATTCTCAACCAAATCAAAATTTGACCTTCCTTACTTGGCCCCATTCAGGTCTGTGACAAGTCCCACTGCTGACATCTGGTCCCAGGTCCCCTGATGCACACATCCCTGTGTTCCTCCCACAAGGGGTTAAGGAAAGAACTAGGACCCCAAAGTCAACCAGGCCTGGACTTCCATCCCCTCCTGCCACTGCTGAGCCAACTGACCTGGGACAAGTCAAGTCAGCCTTCAGAACCAAGACGGCCCTGCAGAAAATTGGGAGCAGAAGTGCCCACGGGTGGCAGTGTGAGGACTGATGGCATCAGCATGTGCCCGGCCCCTGCATGCAGTAGGCGCTCAGTAAACGTCAGCCCCCACCCGCTCCCCCGCAACCTGCAAGTTGCATCCAATTCAGTGGTCAATCTTTATCCAGCAGCATCCAACCCCTCAGCCTCACCCCTCCCTCCAAGGCCCCAGCCCACAGCAGTCCTACTGCTCTGAACATAATTTGTGTGGTGTTTGTAGGGTGGTTGGTCCATCGTTACACAGAATAAATCTTTCAGGATGTTTAAATTCCAATCTGTAAAAAAAAAAAAAAAAAAAATTCTTCCCACACCCAAAGAAGAATGGCTGTGCTTGGTAAAGGTCACGCATAAAACACACGGTACAGGACAGGAAGAGGAAGGCCAGGACGCGATAAAGGAGCAAGGGCCATTCATTAAGGAAATAGCAGCTCTCCTTCTAAGGAGCACGCACTCTTCCAGGCTGCAAACCCAGAGAGAAGGCACTTTTCTCCTGAAGCCTCAGAAATGGGTGATGTGGGGACTCCAAGCTGGGCAGCCACTGCAGCAACACCATGAGCTCTGGTTGTGAAGTGCCTGCTTCCTGGGGCTCCAAGTTCACACAGCCCCTCGGTGCAGTGGGGACCCCTCAGCCCTGAGAGGAAGAGACTCGCCCAGGATGGACAGCGCAGGGCAGAGAAGGGGGGCTGGGATTGGAACCCAGGTCTGCTGGTCTCGGATCCCTGCTCCTCTCCAGAATCCCTGCTCCCTGAGAACATGGGAGGAATGCCCTGGGAAAGGTGGGCAGAGAAGTCAGCCCAGTCCAGGTGGACACCCGCCAGGCTTTGGGCTGAGACTTGATACCAGAACCTTAAGTAGAGGATTAAAAAAAAAAAAAAAAAAACTCAGGCAAAAACAACAACAACAACAAAAACATTGATTAATTAGTGCAACCAACTCTGTCTAGCTACAGGACGTGCTCAGAGTGCAGTAGCTGAGAATGGATTCTGAAAAGATCCACCTTTTAGCCTCCATGGGCAGCAGAGCCCACCTCGTCTCTGTTCAGTTCTGTCGCTCAGTCGTGTCCAACTCTTTGCGACCCCATCAATTGCAGCATGCCAGACCTCCTGGTCCATCACCAACTCATAGAGTTTACTCAAACTCATGTCCATTGAGTTGGTGAGCCATCCAACCATCTCATCCTCTGTTGTCCCTTTCTCCTCCTGCCTTCAATCTTTCCCAGCATCAGGGTCTTTTCCAATGAGTCAGCTCTTCACATCAAGTGGCCAAAGTATTGGAGCTTCAGCTTCAACATCAGTCCTTCCAATGAACACCCAGGACTGGTCTCCTTAGGATGGACTGGTTGGATCTCCTTGCTGTCCAAGGGACTCTCAAGAGTCTGAGACCTCGTCTAAGACCAGTCCAAAAACCCACTCCCTCCACTTTCCTCTCTCCTGCTCAGAAGGAGGAATGAAGGGATGTGAATCCGGGTCTAGCTCTGTCCTCGATATCTCCAAGCCTTTACTGCCTGTGTTCTTATACTATAACACCAGTGCCACGAGGGAGGGCAGCCTCTGCTTGCTGCAGACGCCCTCGAGGCAGAACCTTGGTGCTCAGACCCCTCCCCAGAGGTGAAGGGCTTCCTGAGGCAGAGCACGGGGCTGTTCTGGCTCAGGTCACCCAGAAACCTGGAGAAGCAGCGGGCACTTCTGCAGATGGGCTACTCTGATCTGCCCTCCAGGATCCACCCATGAATGCCCTGTCCCTGTGGGGAGCTCCATTAGCCACGTGACCTCATGAGGGCGAGACTCGAAGCACAGAGAAATTAGGTAACTTGCCTCATGTCACACAGCTCGGGGGATCAGAACTGAATCCTGGCCTAAACACAGCCCCCACAACACACCTCTGGCTGCTTCCCCAGGGCCACCAGGCATGCTAGAAGACTTGGCCTCCTTTATAAACTTAATAAAATTCCAGCTCTTTATGGCAGAATAAAACCTTTCCAGATCCCTCTAAATTGTTCCCGTGTTCCAGCGTGGGTTCACCATCAAAAGCTCCATGTGTTGGGGGCTGGGTGTTGGCTGGGAGCTCTTATCTCTGAGGATGATTGTTCCTGACATGTTCCAGTTTACTCAGCTTTCCTGGCCCTCTTGAGCACTGGGTCTCAGGGGTTCGGGTGGCTGGACTCTGTCCCCACACTGAGGAGAAAGGAGGATGGGGCATCTTCCCAGGAGGGCACCTCCTCCTGCCACGACTCCCAGCACCCTCACTCCTGGCTCCAGGACAGGGGCATCCAGGGTCCTGCTGCTCCCAGATCATGCCTGCAGCTTTACTCCTACACCCCAAGCTCCAAGAACAGATGCTGCTCCCCAAGTACTCTTGATGGGGCCGTGGCTCCCAGGCCTTTGCACAGGCAGTTCCCTCTCCCAGGAATGCCATTCCATGGCTTCTCCACATGGAGGAATCCTGCTCATTCCTCGAGACCCAGGCACGGATGGAGGGTGGGGAGAGAGCTAACATACTTACCCTCCTGCCTTGCGCCAAGGGCCCCGAGAGAGGGGAGCACCCTCAGCAAGTCCCCTGTCCCTGCGGGCACCAATCACAGAGGGGACTTCATTAGCTCATTTTACTGATGGAGAAACTGAGCACCAGAGACACTGAGTGACTTATTCAAGGCCACCCAGTGGTCAGTGGCAGGGCTGGGATAACTCTGACCAGCTCAGATGACACACAGAGGAGCCTTATCTACTATCCCTGGCTCTGAGCACCCTCCTGACCCCAGGAAGGGCATCATCCCTCTTTCATACCCTCACAGGGCGTGCCAAGCCTCTCCACTCCTCCTTTCATCTCGGTTCTCATCACCTGGCTCTCTGCTTTGGTGAACGGATGTGTGTTAAATGTCCCAATGTACTGGTGCCAGGCTCTGCGCTGGAGGAAGACAGACCTTTTCACCCTGAGGGGCAAGCTGGACCACATGTTTTCCCAGGAAAAATAGCTTATTCAATGGTTTCTGGTCCAAGAGTTTTCACCCTGCTTTTCGTAGGGGCAGGATGGAGTGGTCGGGTGGGTGCGAGGCATAGTGTGGACAGAGGGGTGGGTGCGTCATGTGACAACAGATTCAGACTCAAGACGCAGCCGCCTGGTGTGCCCAACCGTGGAACAGGCGCCCCGGCCAGGTGGAGAGCTCCCCACCCCTGTAAGAGCTCAAATTGCTGATCTGCCGTCACCAGTCACGTCCGACTCTCTGTGACCCCATGGACTGCAGCACGCCAGGCCTCCCTGTCCCTCACCATTTCCGTACGTTTTCCCAAGTTCATGTCTATAGCATCGGTGATGCCATCCAGCCACCTCAGCCTCTAATGCCCTCTTCTCCTCTTGTCCTCAATCTTTCCCAGCATCAGGGACTTTTTCAATGAGTCAGCTCTTCATATCAGGTGACCAAAACACTGGAGCTTCAGCTTTAGCATCAGTCCTTCCAATGAGTATTCAGGGTTGATTTCCTTTAAGATTGACTGGTTTGGCCTCCTTGTTGTTTCAAGGGACTCTCAGGAGTCACAGTTCAAAGGCATCAATTCTCTGGTGCCCCACCTTCTTTACAGTTATAGGACAGTAAAGAGAGGGCACCCTCTGTTACCGGGGGAGCTGGACTAAAGCTGCTTTCTGTGCTAAGATTCTAACTCCAGGGTATGTATTGCAATACCAGGTTTATCACGACTGATGCTGTGATTCCAAGGGTCCAGTAAGCTGGGGATGAAGTTCCAGGTTTTCCCCAGAGACTCCTTAATTCTGTGGCTCTCATCCCATGAGTCCTTGAATGCTCCTGTGATTCCAGAATTCTAGGATTCTGTGAAATGGACCAGATGCTCAGGTCCTGGGATTTAAAGACTGTGAAGCGTCTGTGAGTCTGTGAAAGATGCTCTAATTCCAAGATCCCGTGCAATGCAGATGCCGTGAAAGAGGCTGACAGATCTGAAAATCCTGGGCTGGGAGAGATGGAAGGTTCCATAACCTTCTGCTCCCTGGTTTTGGCATCTTCAGGGGGAGGACATAGGGAGCTCCTCTCGGCACTAACTAGCGGGGTCCCAGGAAACCCCCACATGCATCTCCCCCTCCGCCCCCAACTCCAAGATGCTGAGGGGGTGACATGGGTCCTGAAAGCCCAGGGACAGAGCCCACGTGGCCAGCACACCTGTGGACGTGCCTCGGAGGAGCCCTTTGCCATTCTGTCCTTGTTTCCCTCTTGCATCAATATGAGAAGCAGCCTTTGCTGAGGGGAATTTTCTGGTGCATCTCCCTTGGTGTAAGCAGATCAGGGACAGGAAGCCAGGAGCACACTTCCTTTCAATTCTGGTTGTGTTCCCCGATCCTCTGGCCCTCTCCAGGAGCTCTCCTCTAGTCCCTGTTTTATCTGGGCTCTCAGCGAGCCCTGAGCACTGTCCATCCTGCCAGGTTCACTTCGGTTTCTCAGGAAAGATCTGGATCCCAGGAGAATGCGGGGAGGGGCGGGAATTCTGGAGGCTGGGTCGGTCCACAGTTGGTCCTCCAGGATGTCCCAGGGGGGCCCCCAGCTACCCATCCCGACCTCAGTGGACAGGTAGGGGTCCTACAACAGAGAGGGAACCTGGAGCCCAGAGCTCCATAGTATTAACCCTAGGGGATTGGGACAAACCACTCCCCTCCCTGCATCTCAGGAGACTTTCTGGAAATTTCCTCAAAGCTGGCCTGGCCCGAGCCTCCCCCAGGAGCCTGCAGAGGAAGCCTGACCTCACCTGGGGGAGGCAAGCCCAGGCTTCCACAGGCTGCAGAGCTAGGCTCAAAGCTCAGCCATCCCAGTCTATCCAGGCCCAGGGGCTCCATCTCCAGGACCAGAGAGCTGCACCCCTCTTCCCTGACCTGGTGTCTACCAGGGCCCCCAGGAGCAGCACACACATCCCACCTCCTCCTCGGCCTCCACCAGCCTCCCCACTCAGTGCAGGTGTCTCCTCCTCCAGGAAGCCCTCCCCTCCACTCCCACAGACTGTGCCCATCTGTGCCCCCCCGGCTGCTCTTTCCCCTCTCTCCTGCATGCCAACAACCCTCCTTCATCACCCCATTTAGTCAATGAGCTCCTCTCAGGGGGACCAGCTCCCTGGAGCCTCATTAGTCTCAGTGGAATTTTGTCAACCCTCCTCCCCTAGTGGTACCCAGTGGGGTCGTGTGATATACTGGCAGGTGGCTCAGAGGTTAAAGCGTCTGCCTGCAGTGTGGGAGACCTGGGTTTGATCCCTGGGTGGGAAGATCCTCTGGAGAAGGAAATGGCAACCCACTCCAGTACTCTTGCCTGGAAAATTCCATGGACTGAGGAGCCTAGTGGGCTTCAGTCCATGGGGTCGCAAAGAGTCGGACACGACTGAGTGACTTCACCTTCACCTCACTCAAAATGTGACAGAGGATGAGATGGTTGGATGGCATCACTGACTCGATGGATGTGAGTCTGAGTAAGCTCCAGGAGTTGGTGATGGACAGGGAAGCCTGACGTGCTGCACTCCATGGGGTCACAAAGAGTTGGACATGACTGAGCAACTGAACTGACTGAATGGAACTCAAAAAGTACTAGTAAATAAATAAAGGCCAACAGGTGGGTAGAGGAGACCCTGGTTCAATCCCTGGGTTGGGAAGATCCCTTGGAGAAAGGAATGGCAACCACTCCAGTATTCTTGCCTGGAGAATCCCATGGACAGAGGAGCCTGACAGGTTACAGCCCATGGGGTCCCAAAGAGTTGGACATCAGTTCAGTTCAGTTCAGTCACTCAGTCATGTCCACTCTTTGCAACCCCATGAATCGCAGCACACCAGGCTTCCTTGTCCATCACCAACTCCCGGAGTTCACTCAAACTCATGTCCATCGAGTCTGTGATGCCATCCAGCCATCTCATCCTCTGTCGTCCCCTTCTCCTCCTGCCCCCAATCCCTCTCAGCATCAGAGTCTTTTCCAATGAGTCAACTCTTTGCATGAAGTGGCCAAACTACTGGAGTTTCAGCTTTAGCATCATTCCTTCCAAAGAAATCCCAGGGTGATCTCCTTTAGGAAGGACAGGCTGGATCTTCTTGCAGTCCAAGGGACTCTCAGGAGTCTTCTCCAACACCACAGTTCAAAAGCATCAATTCTTCGGCACTCAGCCTTCTTCACAGTCCAACTCACATCCATACATGACCACTGGAAAAACCATAGCCTTGACTGGACAGACCTTTGTTGGCAAAATAATGTCTCTGCTTTTCAATATGCTATTTAAGTTGGTCATAACTTTCCTTCCAAGGAGTAAGCGTCTTTTAATTTCATGGCTGCAGTCACCATCTGCAGTGATTTTGGAGCCCAAAAAAATAAAGTCTGACACTGTTTCTACTGTTTCCCCATCTATTTGCCATGAAGTGATGGGACCAGATGCCATGATCTTCATTTTCTGAATGTTGAGCTTTAAGCCAACTTTTTCACTCTCCACTTTGACTTTCATCAAGAGGCTTTTCAGTTCCTCTTCACTTTCTGCCATAAGGAATTGGGTGTCATCTGCCATAAGGGTGGTGTCATCTGCATATCTGAGGTTGATATTTCTCTCGGCAAGCTTGATTACAGCTTGTGCTTCTTCCAGCCCAGAGTTTCTCATGATGTACTCTGAATAGAAGTTAAATAAGCAGGGTGACAACAGACAGCCTTGACATACTCCTTTTCCTATTTGGAACCAGTCTGTTGTTCCATGTCCAGTTCTAACTGTTGCTTCCTGTCCTGCATATAGGTTTCTCAAGAGGCAGGTCAGGTGGTCTGGTATTCCCATCTCTCTCAGAATTTTCCACAGTTGATTGTGATCCACACAGTCAAAGGCTTTGGCATAGTCAATAAAGCAGAAATAGATGTTTTTCTGGAACTCTCTTGCTTTTTCCATGATCCAGCGGATGTTGGCAATTTGATCTCTGGTTCCTCTGCCTTTTCTAAAACCCGGTTGAACATCAGGGAGTTCACGGTTCACGTATTGCTGAAGCCTGGCTTGGAGAATTTTGAGCATTACTTTATTAGCGTGTGAGATGAGTGCAATTGCGCAGTAGTTGAAGCATTCTTTTGCATTGCCTTTCTTTGGGATTGGAATGAAAACTGACCTTTTCCAGTCCTGTGGCCACTGCTGAGTTTTCCAAATTTGCTGGCATATTGAGTGCAGCACTTTCACAGCATCATCTTTCAGGATCTGAAACAGCTCAACTGGAATTCCATCACCTCCACTAGCTTCTTTTTTTGGTTTTGTTTCCATCACTCCACTAGTTTCTTTTCTTGGTTTTGTTTTTACGTACATTGCAGTGAATTTAACCTTATAAGGGAATTTATTAAGCTATTTCCAACTTCAAATCATTCAAAACCCAAGTTTTATTGGAATGGATGAAAAATAGAAGTCTTGGTCTTTCTTCTTTGCATTTTTTTTCTTTTCAGAAAATGAAATGCAAGATTTCGACCCTATTGAAATAGATAATTAGGAAATTGATCACCACACATGCATGCTCACTTGTGTCCAACTCTTTGTGACCCCTGGACTGTAGCCCGTCAGGCTCCTCTGTCCATGGGATTTCCCAGGCAAAAATACTGTAGTGGGTTGCCGTTTTCTACTCCAGGGGATTTCCCAACCCAGGGATCAAATCCATATTTCCCGAGTCTCTTGCACTGCAAGCAGATTCTTTACCACCTGAGCCATGCTGCTAAGTCGCTTCAGTCGTGTCCGACTCTGTGTGACCCCATAGACGGCAGCCCACCAGGCTCCCCCGTCCCTAGGATTCTCCAGGCAAGAACGCTGGAGTGGGTTGCCATTTCCTTCTCCAGTGCATGAAAGGGAAAAGTGAAAGTGAAATCGCTCAGTCTTGTCTGACTCTTTGCAACCCCATGGACTGCAGCCCACCAGGCTCCTCAGTCTATGGAGTTTTCCAGGCAAGATTACTAGAGTGGGGTGCCATCACCTCTAAAATTTGTCTTGTCATTCTGCACTCACTAGGGTGACCACATTCAAAACAATGGAAAATAACAAGCATTGGCAAGAATATGGAGAAATTGGGACCCTTGTTCATTGCTAAGAATTGGTAAGAATCTAAGATGGTGGAGCTGTTTTAGAAAACAGCTTGACAGTTCCTCAAAAAATTAAACACAGAAGTACCATATGATCCAGCAATTTTGTTCCTAGGTATAAACCCCCAAAATTGAAAACAGGTACTCAAAGTAATGTGTGTTCCTGCATCTTCATAACAGCACACTCTTCACAATAACCAAAAGGTAGAAACATCTCAAAAGTCCTAATTGGGTAAATGGATAAACAAAGTGTAATATATCCATGCAATGGAATATTATTCTGTTATTAAAAACAAGGAAGTTCTGATACATACCACCATGAATGAACATCACAAACATCATGCTAGGGAAAAAACTGAGACACAAAAGGCCATAGAGTGTATGATTCCACATATATGAAATACCCAGAATAGACAGATGCATAGAGACAGAAAGCGGATTGGTGGTTGCCAGGGACTTGGGGGGATGGAAGGTTGGGTGTTCAGTTCAGTTCAGTTCAGTCGCTCAGTCGTGTCCGACTCTTTGGGACCCCATGAATTGCAGCACGCCAGGCCTCCCTGTCCATCACCAACTCCCAGAGTTCACTCAGACTCGCGTCCATCGAGTCAGTGATGCCATCCAGCCATCTCATCCTCTGTCGTCCCCTTCTCCTCCTGCCCCCAATCCCTCCCAGCATCAGAATCTTTTCCAATGAGTCAACTCTTCACATGAGGTGGCCAAAGTACTGGAGTTTCAGCTTTAGCATCATTCCTTCCAAAGAACACCCAGGACTGATCTCCTTTAGAATGGACTGGTTGGATCTCCTTGCAGTCCAAGGGACTCTCAAGAGTCTTCTCCAACACCACAGTTCAAAAGCATCAATTCTTCGGCACTCAGCCTTCTTCACAGTCCAACTCTCACATCCATACATGACTATTGGAAAAACTATAGCCAAAGGGCACGGGGTTTTCTTTTGAGATAACAAATATGGTTTAGAGTGAAACACAGGTGGAAGTTTTACAGCATCATAAATGTACTAAATGCCATGGAACCGTTCACTTAAAATGGTTAATTTCAGGACTTCCCTGGTGGTCCAGTGGCTACAACTCTGAGCTACTACTGCAGGGGCATGGGCTCTATCCCTGGCGGGGGAACTATGATCCTTGCACAGAGCATGGTGTGGCCAGAAAAAATTTTAATTTCATGTTTTGTGAATTTCACTTCTATTAAAAAAAAAAAAGCTGTCTTGGCTTCATGTGAGATCCTTTATTTGCATAACCTTGACTTTCATTATGAAATAGTTAGCATTTTTGCAAAGACCTAGGATGAAAAGGATTGCATGTCTCTGTAGAGAACACAAATTACAACATTTCTAGGGCAGAGGGGACAAAACAGAGTTCCAAGTCAGAAAGGAAACTCCATTCATCTTATTCTCCTTCTCCTTCTGGTAAATATATACTACTAAAGAATCTGGGGCTTAATTAATTATTAAATATAGCTCCTCTTTCTTTGAAATGTCTTCCCTTCCTATCACAGTTACCTACCCCCAGCAGACTGCCTACAACACTCACTGTTGTTTCCTTACCAGTATCTATTCTTTCCTTTCTCCCAGATTTCATTCAGGCATCTCCCTTCCCCCACACAGCTCTGAGCCCCCAGGAAGCTGTCCTCAACCCCAGAAGTGATTAATCTTACAATAATCCATTCCTCTTACCAGCAACTGGTTCAGATATAACCATGTGACCCAAATCTCTTGAATGATATATCAGGGGAAAGCTTACCAATGGTATAGTGGTTTAAAAAATATCTCTACATACTCTCTGACATGCCTCCCTTAAGTGGAGCTTAGTTCTAGTCCCCTTGTAACTGGGCTGGACCTAGTGACAGACTTCATGGATGTGATGAAAATGATGATATGTCACTTTCAAGATTTAATTATTTAAAAGACTGCAGCTTCTATCTTGAGTTTTCTCTTCTTCAGACAACTTACTTGGTGGAAAGCCAGCTGCCATGGCAAGAGGGCACTCAGAAAACTTGTGGAGGTACCCACATGGGAAGGAACCAAAGCCTCCTGCAACAGCCAGTGAGAAACTGAGGCCAACAAACATGTGAGTGAGCTTGAGAACAGGTGTCACTCCAGTGCAGTACAACTCAAACACCTTCTTCCCTATTGAAGGCAGGATTCGCTTTTAAGTGGCAGAGAAATCAAGAACAAACTGGCGTTGTTGTTCAGATGCTAAGTCATGTCCAACTCTTTGCAACCCCATGGACTGCAGCACGCCAGGCATCCTGTCCTTCACTGTCTCTAGGAATTTGCTCAAACTCATGTCCAGTAAGTCAGTGATGTCATTCAACCATCTCATCCTCTCCTCCTCCTCCTGCCCTCAATCTTCCCCAGCTTCTGGGTCTTTTCCAGTGAATCAGCTGTTTGCATCAGGTGGCCAAAGTATTGGAGCTTCAGCTTCAGCATCAGTCCTTCCAATGAATACTCAAGGTTGATTTCCTTTAGGGTTGACTGGTTTGATCTTGTTGTCCAAGGGACTCTCAAGAGTCTTCTCCAGCATCACAATTTGAAAGCATCCATTCTTTGGTGCTCAGCCTCTTTATGGTCCAACTCTCACACCTGTACATGACTACTGGAAAAACCACAGCTTTGACTATACAGACCTTTAGACTTGGGGACTCAAACAATGTCACTGGGACTTAGTCCCTCTCCATTTCTCAGCTCTGTTATCATCTGTGTTGACTCCACTCCCAGGCAGGTCCTCTTTGCGTGGTAGCAAAGATGACCCCTTGTATACCCAGGTTTTCATTCTGACCAGCTTGGCAATCCCCGAAGACAGGATTCCAGCAAAAGTCCTGGGGCTGAGATTCCTTAAAAAACTAGGAATAAAACCATGGTATCACCCAGCAATCCTACTCCTAGGCATATACCCTGAGGAAACCAAAATTGAAAAAGACACATGTATCCCATTGTTCATTGCAGCACTATTTACAATAGCTGGAACATAAAAGCAGCCTAGATGTCCATCGACAGATTAATGGATAAAGAAGTTGTGGTACATATACACAATGGAATATTATTCAGCCATAAAAAGGAACGCATATGAGTCAGTTCTAGAGGTGGATGAACCTAAAACCTCTTATACAGAGTGAACTAAGTCAGAGAAAGATAAATATCATATTCTAACGCATATATAGGAGTCTTGAAAAAGGTACTGAAGAATTTATATACAGGGCAGCAATGGAGAAACAGACATAGCGAATAGACTTATGGACATGGGGAGAGGGGAAGAGACAGTGAGATGTATGAAACTTACATTACCACATGTGAAATAGATAGCCAACGGGAATTTGCTGTATGGCTCAGGAAACTCAAACAGGGGCTCTGTATCGACCTATAGGGGTGGGATGGGGAGGGAGATGAGAGGGAGTTTCAAAAGGGAGGGTATATATGTATACCTATGGCTGATTCATGTTGAAGTTTGACAGAAAGCAACAAAATTCTGTAAAGCGATTATCCTTCAATAAAAAATTAATTTAAAAAGTCCTGGGGCCAATGCTCATTAGGCAGAACTGAGTCCTGTGTTCTTTCATGAACCTATCACTGTGGCTGGGGGATTAGACTATCCTGACTGACCAGGCCTGAGTCACATGACTACTTCCAGAGTAGAGACAGGCTATGGATCAAGAAGTGAGGGAAATACAGATCCCCAAAGGAAAACTGCACTTAGGAGAAGAAACTGAAAGCAACACATCTCCACCTAACTTCCCTCTCTTGCTGCTTCCTGTAAACATGTCCAAGTCTCCTCCAACCTACAAACACGACAAAACATTCTCATCTCCCTTGAGGTTCTGCAGATCACTCTCCTTCCTCTGGTTGCCAGAATTCTAGTCTACACAGCCTGCTCCACTTGCTGACTTTTTGTACCCTCCTCAGTCTTGGATAAGCAAGCCTCCAGCCCTGCCAGTCCACTCAAAGGGTTCCAGTGGCCTTCAGCACCCCAGTATCCAGGGTAGTGGCCTGCCTTCTGTCCCTATACTTTTTGGCCTCTTGCCTACACACTATACCACTGACCATTTCCTGTTCCCCTGATAAGAGTGGTTTCTGGACATCTACCCAACTGGGCCTCTTCTGACCTCTCAGAATCTTCTTTTCCTGTTTCTTTCACTCCTGCCCAACTGCCGCTGTTATCCAGGCTCTGTCTTAAGCCTTCATGTCATCTCACATCTACATTCCCTTCCGGGCATTCTTTTTTACACCCACTGTGGTGGTTGTTCAGTCGTTCAGTTGTGTCTGACTCTGTGTGACCCCATGGACTGCAGCACGCCAGCTTTCCTGTTCTTCACCATCTCCCCGGGCTTGCTCAAACTCATGCCCATTGAGTCAGTGATGCCATCCAACCAACTCATCCCCTTCTCCTCCTGCCTTCAATCTTTCTGAGCATCAGGGTCTTTTCCAGTGAGTCAGCTCTTCTCATCAGGTGGCCAAAGTATTGGAGCTTCAGTTTCAGCATCAGTCCTTCCAAAGAACATTCGGGGTTGATATCCTTTAGGGTTGACTGGTTTGATCTCCTTGCAGTCCAAGGGAGTCTCAAGAGTCTCTAACACCACAGTTTTATACTCATAGCTTTGGCCACACAGGTACAGCGAGGAATCCCCAAATCTTTCCTGCTTTGAGCTCAGGACTCATCCCATCAGCTGCCTGCCACTCATTTCCACTAGAGTTCCTACAGAACCGTCAGACCTTCAAGTCCTCTTGGCCAGCATCACTTCACTCCCAAGTCCAGGTTGCCTGGGTTGAATGCCAGTTTTACTCTTTGATAGCCCCGTGATCATGGACAAATTATCTCATTTTTCTTTATTACATATTTGTCACCCCACTATGTGGCATGTGGGATCTAGTTCCCTGACCAGGGATCTAACCCATGCCCACTGGAGGGGAAGCATCAGTCTTAACCATTGGACCACTGAGAGGGAGCTCCTCACTCTTCTATTTCTCAGTTACCTCATCTATAAAATGGAGATGATAACAGTCCCTAACAAATAAGGTAACTTACACAGGTTCAGAGGGTTAGATTATGGACATCTTTGAGGGTCCACTACTCTACATGTCACCCAAGCACATGGCACCCCTGCTCTATGCAGCTGGCCATCCCCTGCCATTCTCAGGATCTACCAGGCACTTTCTCCCCTCGGTTCCTTTGCTCTCTGCTGAAGCCCAGCCTACCCCTCTCCACCTGCCAATCTATGCGCTTTAATGTCAAGGCTTGTCTCAAATTGCACTTCTTTTTTGTAGCTTCTCTTCACCCCCAAACCAAGTAGAATGAAGCACACCCTTTTTTCCTGTCCCCAGGCATAGCATTTTATGACAGTGAATCACAGTAGCTGGTTTACATTATCAGATCACTTGTTTGATCACTTGATCTGATCACTTGAAGTCTTTGAAGACTTTTGTTTGATCATTTTTATTGTCCCAGGCTCCTAACACATAATTTGTGGCATTTAATAGAGTGTAAAAAATATTTGCTGAATCCAACAACTGCTAGTGAAATGCATTAAGATTTCTTAAGTTCCAGTTTGTGGAGGGATGGCTTTATGATGGATGTCAGCTGTTTCACCTACCCAGTGGACATTCCTGACCCCTTTGTTTGCATAACAGCTCCCAGCCAGCCTTCCTTTGGGAAGCTCCCTTTCCCCACACGAGGTGGTGACAATGCCCCACAGACCACAGCACCTTGGCACATGGCGTAGGTCTGGCCAGTGAGAGCCAGAGTGGTCATCGCAGGTAGGGGTGTGAGGTCCAGCCAGGCTAAAGAGAAAGAAATCCTGGGATTTTTCATGGATGCTGGAGAGAGAAGGCGCCCAATAGTTGGTGTGAGCAGCGCCTGGGGCTCTCTGGGGCCCTGGGGTTCCCATCCCCCTCCACCTGGAAGAAGCCCACTGGCAGGCAGAAAGCTCTGGGCAGTTAGTGAGATGGTAGTTGTGGAACAACAGTCCTGAAGGTCCACCCCTGAACTTGGCCTTGGGCTTCCCTGGTGGCTCTGATGGTAAAGAATCTGCCTGCAGTGCAGAAGACCTGGGTTCAGTCCTTGGGTTGGGAACATCCCCTGGAGAAGGGAATGGCAACCCATTCCAGTATTCTTGCCTGTAGAATCCCATGGACAGAGGAGCCTGGTAGGCTACAGTCCATGGGGTCACAAAGAGTCGGACATGACTAAGCAACTAATGCTTTTCCATGCTGGTTTTACCTCTGTAAGGAGTCATGATGTAACACTCCTCATGCTGTGGAAACCCAGCAAGGTGACTTCTCACTGCCCTGAAGTGCCAGGCATCCCCTCCTTCTAGCTCTCCTGCCCTACTTTTGAGGAGGCCATATGATGATACTGACGGGGGTAGCATTCAGAAGTCTGGAAAGCAGGGATGAAGAGAGAAAGTAGTGAATTCATCTCCCTGACAAACACTTTATGATCATCTGTGATGTGAGGGAAGGCCCGGAAGTGGCACTTCAGGGAACTGTATATTAATCAAGACTCTTTCAGTGACAGAAAATCAAGAGAACCTGGATTGAGAGAATAGATAAATAAGGGAATGGAATTTATTGGCTTATGGAACTGTGAAGTCCAGGAGTAGGGCTGACTTCAGGCACAGCTAATCCAGAGGCTCAGACAATGACATCAGGGACTAGCCCCTCTCTCTCTCCCCTTTGCTTTTTCTGCATTGATTTTATCTCACGTGGTCTCTTTCCACAGGGAAGAAAAGATGGTCATCACCAGCCCCAAATGTATTTATTACCAGCAAAGAAGGAATGTGTGATATATAGAGGGGAGTAAGTTTAGACAGAGAGTTGGAGACTCTTATCTATTTAGAAATGCATTAATCTATAAGTAACAGAACACCCTACTAGTGGGACTTAAAAGATCAAGTTTTGTTTCTTGCATGTATTAGCTGTCTAAAGATAAGTAATTCCTAGATTGGTTCTCCCTGCATGCTAGCGGCCCAGGTTCTTTCTCTCTTTCTGCTCTGCCACCCTCAGCACGTCAGCAACATTGTCCCTCTAGGTCACAAACTGGCTGCTGTGAAACCAAGGATCATATCCTCACACAGAGGCATTCTCAGAAGGAAGGAAGGAATAAAGGAAGGAAAGAAGGAAGAAGGCAGGAGCAAAAACAGCTTTCTCGTTTTCATGCTTTTCATTTCAAAGGGTAAAATCTTTTCCAGAAATCTCCAGCAAATTTCCTTCTCCATCTCACTGGCTAAAATGAAGTCCCATGACCATCTCTGACCAATCTCTTGCACAGGGCAATAGGATTGATACCATCAACTAGGAGCAATTATGATTCATCTCTTTGCTAAAAGAGCAGTACAGTTATCCAGATATTCACCTTGAGTTTCTGGCCGGTGAGGCCTACCCCCAGTCTTAGGAGGTAAATCATGACTGTCCTCAAGGAGCATGGGGGAGTCTCTTGGGAGGGCTTCTGTACCAGTTCTTTGGTGAGGTTGTTGGCTCATTAACCAATCCAGAACCTGACCTGCCTCCATCCTTGTTTTGTGAAATAATTAATCTCTTGTTGTGAAAACTATTTTGAGTTGAGATTCTATTACTTGTAGCTGGAGGCATCCTCATTCTCCTCTAACTCAGGCAGAATTTGCTCAAGACAACGCTTTCCACACTGGTCTTAGAGCTCCAAAGACAGAGGGTGCAGGGTAGGCAAGGTCCATCTCAACTAAGGCCTTGTCCCTGCAGCCTCTCCATGCCCAGTCAGTTATCCTGCCCTCTTCTGAATCCCGCGGCATTTCTGTGCCTTCTTCTTATTGCCCTTCCCAATTCATCTTCCTTTTTAAAAAATATTTGGTTTTTATTTTTAGTTATTTGTCTGCCTTGGGTCTTAGTTGCAACATATGGGATCTAGTTCCCTGAACAGGGATTGAACTTGCGCCCCCTGCATTGGGAGCACAGAGGCAGCCGCTGGACAACTAGGGAAGTCCCCTACTTGTGTATTTTAAAAGAGAAAGCTCTTACTATTGTTTTATAGCACTTAGAATACTTAACTGTAAATAGGATAAGTAGAAATAAGTGGAGATGTGAGTTACATAACAAAAATTGGTATTGAATCTCTCAAATTAAATTTGACTTCTGATAATATAAAAGAAGAAATAAAATTGGATATAGAATAAACAACAAAGTCCTATTGTATAGTATTGCACAGGGAACTATATTTAATACCTTGAGATAAACCATAATGGAAAAGAATATTTAAAAATGCATATATATATATATATATATATATATAACTGAATCATTTTGCCGAACAGCAGAAATTAACATACCATGGTAAATCAACTATATTTCAATTAAAAAAAAAAAACAGAAAAAGCTTTTGGAAGACATTTGTACACATATCAGGCTATACCTACCAAATAACACCGCTTTATAATATCCCTCAGTAGTTTATAAAAATCTTTGTTCTAGGCTTTCTCTCTCTCCTATTTATTCTGTAATAAATTGAAGCCACAAATTAAGCTGATCCCTCCAGAATCTAAAGTTTCCAGTTAGCCTGTTTATGCCTGTCTGACTGTGCCTTTGGGGACAGTAACTGAGTCTACACGCTCAAAGAAAGGACTCCTTAGGGTCTAGATAGTTTTGTTCCAGAAGCAACTTTTCCAGCTAGGGACGCTCCATGTAAATGAACTGAGATGTCAGCTTACTTGCTTGGTGTGGCCTGGGCCCTGAGCCCCCTGAATGAAGAGGGCCATGAGAGGCAATTTCCCAGTCTGCCCTTGGGTGGAATGAGGGGAAGTACTGGCAAAGTTTTCTCTCTCCTTTATCAGCTCTGGCTCAGGCCTGGCCTGAGTGGGAGAGAGCCAGAGAGAAGTCAGTTCCGTGAGGAGAGGGCAAGGCTTGCAGAGGGTGGGCGGATAGAACTACAGTCCTCACGCAAAAGTAGGCTTAAGTCAATACTCTGCTCTTTTCCCAAGGCAACCACAAAACAGGAATTGGGGGCTGTGTCCTTTGTCCCCAAGTTCCAACATTAGGGGAGCAGTGGAGAGGGGTGGCAACAAGCCCAGATTTGGGGTCAAACAATGCTGAGATGGGGAGCTGCCTTTATCACGTGTATCAGCTATGTGACCTCATGTCAATGCTGAAATGTTCCCCGCTGAGCCCTGGTTTCCTGATTTGTAAAATGGGGTACCTACCTACCTTACAGGCAAGCGCTGAGTACATGGAAAGCATTCGACACAGAAACTGTAATTTGGTACATGGTTTGGAATTCAACAAATGCGAGCTTGCCTTGGAACAAACGCCTCAGCAAAGACAGGACTTTCTTCCGCTTCTAATTCTTGGCAAGAGCAAGTTGACCCTGTCAGCTCTGGGTCCTACCAAAGAAAACAGATTTGGGGTCTGCCCCTCTGGATTGTCTACTTGGGGTAACCAGGGCTGGAAAGAGGTCTCTCAGGGGGGTGTTTTATGTTTCTCCCTGTCTGCTTGGGTTCACAGGAGCCAACAATAATCCAATCAGGATTATTTGACATTAATTACCTCCCTTTGTACAAGAATATTATCTCAGCAGGTGAAAAGTGTTTGAACAGAGTTCACCAAAAAGGCAGCCCTTTCCTGAGGACTGTGTGGTGTGGGTTATCTTTGGGGGATTATTCTGGTTCTGAAAAGCAGCAGGATGTCTTTATTTACATAAAACTGTGAGAGGCTGTGGGATTGCAGGGAGAGGAGATCCCGCATACAGGAGGAAAAGGAGCAGGAAAGAGCCTTCGCCTGACTCTGGTCAAACAGAGCCAGGAATCTGGCCAAACAGAAAGTGCAGGATTGGCAGTGACCAAGCGATCCTGCGGAGACTTTTAGGAAAGATTCTGGGCCACAGCACGGGGCCTCCTAGGCTGGGCCAGGAGAATCTGGCGGCAGCCCCCGGCCCGGGCCTGTTCCCACGTAATTGAAGTTGAATGTACTGGGGGAGGGGAGGGCTGCCGGAGGCTGCAGAAATCTCAGTGTCCGCAGTTGGCCCTGTTTGGGATCAAAGCCAGTCAATGTTGATTTTGCGCAGCATAGAAACAAATGCAACCGAAAGGCTGTTTTCCAGAGGCGTACGTTTCGAAAGCAGGCTTTTCATTTGTTTCCCCAAGGACAGGTGGAGCGGGGAGGTGGGGGAGTCATGACGTGGCTCTTCTGTTGCGGTCACTTTGGCGAGCGGTTTTGGGCTCAGAGTTTCCAAGCATGCATAAACTAATTAGGATGTGTGAGCGGGCACAGCTACGATGAGGGCTAGGTTCTTCACAAAAGATAATTCCAGAAGAATGCTGCTGCAGGACCCGCTGGCTGTGTGTGATAAGTTCCAATTTGCTGTCCACTGGAGTGTCTCCAAGCCAGCAACTCTCTTGATTCCTTCTGAAATTTTCCATTTCTTCTTCTTCACTTCTAGGTCTTTCTCCGTGGTCTGTTCTTCTGCCCAGAATTAGTTTGCGTTCCTTCTTTTCCATTTAGCGTCTCAGCCTGCTGGTGTTAAGCACGACAGTAACGATGTAAGTGATACAAGCCAAGTTTCTCAAGTGGTGGAAGCACCTTCTCTTAATGGCACTCGCCTTCTCTCGGCCGTCCAGGGAAAAGTCTGAACTTTTGGCCCGTTGGGCCACAACCAAAGAATGAAGAATTTAGAATCAGGAATCCATATAGCTGGAGGGATCTCAGTTGTTCTTTTATAATGAGGAAACAAATCAAGTAGGTGGTTTGTTCTGGGACTTGCAGCTTCTTCCCAGCAGATGGCAAAAGACATCTCCACAGAGGGCAAGTCAGAACTGTTTTTCCGATTCAGTGCCATAGACTTTTTTTTTTTTTTTTTTTGGCCTACCCGGGAACTTGTTGCAGCAGGCGGTATCTTTTAATTGTGGCTTGTGGGACCTAGTTCCCCTACCAGGGATCGAACCTAGGCCCCCTGCATTGAGAGCGCAGAGTCTTGGCCACTGGACTACCAGGGAAGTCCCTCACTTGATTTTTTTTTTTTTTAGAGTCAGTCGTGTTGTGCTAGGGTAGATTCATCCTAGGTGTCAAACACCTTCATGGTCCAAGATCTTGCTGGTGATTTCACCCTTTGATGGACCCTCGCTTTCCCCAGCCCCAGACAAACCTCTCTTCATTTATTTCAAGATCTGCTGGATCTGAAAGGAGTTTTGGGGCGAGGATTTAGAACACAGTCTGAAAAGAAGCAAAGCTGATTTAGTTCATGTTATGTGCTTGGTAATTCGCCTTGTGAGGTGAACTTGATAACCACTACACTACAGAAACAGTAATTAGCCTCAGAGTAACAAATGTCTGTACCAGCGCAGCTCCGTGCCTAGTGCCAAAACCACATTTTGCTGCTGATTCCAGTGAGAAGGTTTTGCCCCAAAGAAGTTCAATATTAGACCCCCCGAAGGCCACAGTCATTGTGTATAACATGACAGACTGTTCATCTCTTCCTGGCCTTAAGGCAGAAAGAATAAAAATCCAGATTAAAAACCAACTGCAGACCACCTTTCAGGCTTTTATAAGCTTCCAGAATTACAGCGAGAGGCTGCTCAATGTCCAGGAAAGGTACACTAGCTAAAATGGTTTTGAAATAGTTTTCGCCTCTGGAAGTCCGGCTTTCAAAATTCATGTCTGATAGAAACTGTTGTCCTAAATGACAGCATTCTGGGGAGGGCACGTAAGTTTCAGGGAAGCAAGGAAAAGGGTTACCATCAGGTGGTAAATGGTTACCACTACCTTCAGAAAATGAGAAGAGGGTGTAAAGAATTTATGACATTAATCAGGATGAAGAGAATACGCTCTCTCCCCGCCCAAAAAAAAAAGTAAAAAGTCTTACATAACTTCCCTGAAGTGCCCTAATGCACGAATGCAAAGCATGCTTTTTGCCTGCTGCAGGCTGACCGTAGTACTGCCTTGGGGGGAGATAACTTCACATCACAGAGGAGATCGGGCTTTGGCTCTGAGATAGAACTCATGGTTCCTCAGAGGACAGGCTATTATGACTTTACTCTGTTGTTTAAAACTCTTATTAACTTTAAAAGCTGCGTCCATTGGTGTAGCCACTACAGAGAATTCTAGGACTCCCATTTCAGGAATTTTCACAGGTAAGAATGAAGACTGGCCAGCAGCAGAGGCCTGCCAGAGAACACTCGGTGGCTTCCTGAACTTGCTTCAGATGCCAGCCAGGTCTCTGGGTGGTTTAGATGTACCCCCCAGCGCCATTAAAGAACAGGAGCTAGATCTCAAGAAACGTTCCTGAAAATTTTTCCCTCTGCTGCCAAGAGGGAAGTAACACAGCAGAATCACTGCAACAGAGTTAAACCAGCTTTATTCTGGAGGAAACAAAATAGCTTTCCTCAAATGTTTTAAGAGTGACTTTTCTTTTCCAGATTAGCCCATGGACTTTATCACAACAAGCCAAAATCTGCCACCAGCCCAAGCAGTGTGGCGTCATACACGGCAGCCAAATCTTATGGGTAGTGTTTGTAGCTTGTTACCCTGACTGCACCAGGAGAGGGGTTTCCAAGTAGTGACAGAAGGTTGTTCATTTGTGATTTGCCAAGTTCTCCACATTCTTACTGACTGGCTGTTTAAATCCCTTTTCAGTTGAGAGCAACTTCATTGAGCAAGCAGGGCGCGGGGAGTCACTTCATTACTTTATCTTACATGGTGGATCCTGAACGAGTTACGTTTATGACAGTTTCCAAAAACAAAACCACCCTAGCTCTGTAGAGGGCCTGGAAAAAAGTCTTGGGTGTAGAAATTGATTGTTGTTTTTTTTTTTTACCATAGTTTGCAAGAGAATGGTGCGTCTGGGTCTTCTCTTAACCCAAGCCTCCCAATTCAGAGAACCTTCTCTATCTGGTTCAGTTACTTTTTCTTAGATGATTCAGGTACAAGCCCCCAAGCAAAATAACCACCAGAGAGAGACAGATTTCACACGTGGCAGAATCATTTCCAAGTTTGGTTATTTTAATGCAGTTTCATTGTTCAAGGTAGTATGGATATGTTAAGTGGTTCATTTCCATCCTGCAGAAAACACTAAGAGTTTCTACCTTATGTAATTTTGTCAAATTCAAACATGACTCATTGACTGTTTTTTTAAAACATTTTCTTTACATAGTTTGACAAGATTTCTTTCTGGAACATTTTTTTTTTTAAACCTTCAAGTAGTTTGGAAACATTTGCCTATTTGCTCCTTCCTCTGGGCACAGCCTTCCAGAGTGTTTATCTCACCTTTACTGAGAAAAATCTCTGTTTTCCCAGTGGTGGTAGAGCTGCTTGACAAGAGGTGATCACAGAGAAATGAGGAGCAAGCAAGCTTGTCAACTACTTCTAATTCTCTTAATTAGTATGCTACGATCCACCCCAGCTTCCGCAAGGTCAGACATGCACGACAAGTACTTGGCCAAAAAAGCAGGATTCTACCTAGTGTAAAAATAGATTTTAAATAAAATAGAATCTCTATAGGAAAGAGAATTAGGTTAGTCTCCCATTCCCGCTTTTGCTTTAAGATCCTGTGTGTGTGTGTGTGTGTATATATATAAGTCCAAGAGGGACTTGTGGAATTGGTTTGCCCTAAGAAAAAATTGAGAATGTCTGAGTACATTCATGTTGCAGAGTTACAGAGAAGGTTCTTTGGGAAATGCTGTGGCAGACCCCACAGAAACGCATGGTGATTAGCCATACAGTTGGTGTGTGAACAGGTGACATGAAGACTTTTGGAGGATGAGGCCTGATCATAGGCTAAAAACCAGTTCTGAAGTGTGATCATTTGGAAACTTTGTCTAATTATAAAAAGAGAAAAGAAAATCCGTCATTTAACAGTGTGTCTTGTTAACCTATACAGCTGCCTCTTTTGGAAGCTAAATTCCAATACGGGTCTTACTTTAATTTTGTTTAATTACCACATATTGAGAGGGTTTGTGTTTTTTTTTTTTTTTAACATTTCTGTTTCTAGAAAAAGTACACAGACCCTCTGTTGGCCCATATAAGCATTACATGACCGTTTTAAAGGGGCCTCTGTTAAAATTCTAATTTTTGAATTTAGCAACAGCCTTTTGGATATATCTTGAAAGCACAACTGCAGATCTGCCCAAGCTCCTTCTAGTCACAACCTAAACACATAGCCCAGTTTTTTGTAAACACTCAGAAAATACTGATCCCAACAAAATACAGTCAGCCAGTCAGAGGCCTTGCTCATACCTTTTCACATGGATGATAAATCTGCCTGTTTATTCTTGCTGGATGCTAGGAAATCCAATGAGATTTGAGTCTTAAAGCAAAAATTAAGCCTCCTTCTCTGAGGTTCATAATGAGCTGTGGAGGCATCAAAAATAAACAAAGTGGGGACGTCACCATTTTTCCTACACTGGGTCCACTCAGTCTGCCCAGGGGCTGTTTGTTTTTCCTGGCGAGGCCTAGAGCAAGAGGAGATGGCTGCTGGTGACAAGCCAGTACTGGGTTTACAGACCTAGCCTCTTTTCATGTAACATTTAACTATTTCTTCAATTCCCCAGAGGCAAGAAGTGATGCCAAGATATGAGACTAATGCTAGAGCGTTTTCATTAATCCTTAGTGGGCAACAGGAGCCTCTCTCTCAAGCAACTGCTGTGACTTCTGGCAGGTTTGGTGCCTTAGGACGAGGTAATATTACCTTTCAGGGGACACAAAAAAATCCGAGCTCTTAAACTGACCCCAGAACTGAAAGTCAAATATACCAACTCAATAAATACAACGGAAAAACGCACAGCAGCGTTGGAGCATCTATCAAGTAGGAAGGCAAAATGGTCATCAGAATGTCTGAGGTTAGTGAACTATCATGGTTGAGAAAAGCAGCCACCTTTGAAAACACTGCCTGTTTCCCTCAACTCTCCTGGTCGTCAGCCCTCTACGGTCGTTACACCACACGCTAGCAAATGAAAGATCCAAACAACTGTGGCTTGATCCTGACTTATACTTATTCAGGGTCCACCCTCATAGTTAGCTGAAGGCCCCAGCACGCCCTCACTGTGCCAGGGAGAATAGTCCTGGGGAAGTGCACTTCTCTGAAGATCACTTGCCCCTCTTGCTGCGGCCCTTCCTGGAGGACAGCTTCCCACTGCCCCCAGAAGACGGGGGGCTGGAGGCTGAGGCCATGGCAATGTTGATCTGTCCCTCCTGGATTTCCTGCCGGGTCTCAGCAGGCAGGTGGTTGATTTTCTGCTGTGTCTCCAGGTAGAACATGACATCCCGCAGCTGCTCCTGGATCTCAGTGATCTGCAGGTCCTTCTGGTCGCAGGTTTCTTTTAACACCCTCTCTTCCTCCTTCAGCTTGTTCTGCAGGAGGACTTGATTGGCTCGCAAACACTTGTTCATTTCCTGCTCCTCTTTGAGCTCTGTGGTGAGTTTGGCCACTTTATTGTTTAGCTGAGTGCACCTTTCACAAAAACAAAGGGAGACAATGCACGTTTTCCATTTGCTGACAGAGTCCCCTTTCTGCTCTGAGACTGAACAGAGAACATGACCTCAGAATCCACTTATGACAGACCCCTCCCTCTCATGGCCAAGGGGTCTGCTGCATTGCAACAGCCACCTGAAACCAGAATTCTGCTTCGGTTACCTCAAGTGTAGCTTCAGGACAATATTTAAGGATCAGAGATTTTTCAATAGCAGAAACTATTCTGCGATTCATGGTAAAATGTCTACTGCTTCTCTGTATTGTTTACATGAGTGGCCTAGAGATGATAGCTGTGATAAAGAAGTATGAGGAAAAGTGACATTCTTAAAGAGTCAAGTGCTCTGACCTCACTGCATTTGCTGGAGAAGAGTCTTCAAGAAAAGGGAGTGCCTTACATGATGCTCAATCTTACAAGTAAAGAATGACAAACTAAAACACCACTTGAAATACCATTTTTATGTATCAGAATGCCAGAGAGCTCAGATGTGGGAAAAAGGGGCACTCCCACATGGTGGCACTGGAGTGGGAACTGATACACACTCAATGGAAGTCAACTTGGCAACATCTATGAAAATTAAAGTTTCACCCACCCTCTGACATAGCTATTCTACTTCCAAGAATTTATCCTATAAAATATTCAGGGTTGCACTAAAAGACATACGGAGAAAGGTGCTTACTGCAACATTGTTTATAGTAGTAAAACATGTCCATCAATTATTATGATTGATTAAAATTATTATGATTTTCATACATGTTACAAGGTATAGATCTAGGTGTGCCAGTCCAAAGGAAAAAAAAAACAAAAACCTCCCAACAGAATATTTTACCAAACAGAATACCTAATATTATTCAACTTTTGTAGAAAAAAGATTTATGTGAGATGTTTACACAGGTGCAGTAAAAGAGGCGGAACAAGAAGCATTCACTGGTGCCATTAAGACCCTCTAGATCAGTGGTCCCCAACCTTTTTGACACCAGGGACTGATTTCATGGAAGACAGTTTTTCCATGGACCAGGAAGTGAGGGGGGACGGGGGAGCTGTTTCAGGATGTTTCAAACACATTACATTTATTGTGCACTTTTTGTATTTTATTATATCAGCTCTACGTCAGATCATCAGGCATTAGATCCTAGAGGTTGGGATGAAAGAAAACTTTCAGTTTTAATTTTTAAATTCTTTGCAACAGTTCAATTAGTTAAGGCACTGAAAGTATAAGAGACTTTTTAATTTTTATTTCTATTTATGTTGTAGTGTTGTTTTCGTAACAGTTAACCCCTTTGGTGAAGAGTTTCTGTTGGAGTGATGAAAAATTCTGGAATCATAGTTGCACACTGTGAAGACACCTCATGTCATTGACTGGTATACTTAAAATGATTAATATGGCAAAATCTATGTAACACAGATTTTACCACATACACACACCCCCACACTACTAAAAATATCCAGTTATTTGCTATGGGGAAAAACAGGTGAAAGGTGTATGGAAATTCTTAGAGCTACTGTTGCAACCTTTTTTAAACCTTAAATTTATTCCAAAATAAAAGATTAAAAAACACAAACCAAAAAACCTTCTCAAAGGACAATTACCCCCTTTATTTTTTATCCATTTGTCTGGAGGCAAAAAATCTAATTTTTTTGTGAGTCTAACTTTAGCTAGAAAAGTAGTTTCATTTAATAGCAATTATCTTCCCAAATAATAGTAGTAGAGAATGTTCTTGCCATGTTGTTGATGAGCTTTTCCCTCCATATTCAGTATCTTTGGCCTTTAATTCCCAAGCAAAGCCAGAAGACACACCATCTCCAGCTTAGATGTGTCTTTCCTAACTGCCATTTCTCAGTCACCATGGCTCAGAGCAGCTCTGGGCAAAGGGAGATAGCTTTCTACAGCCAAAAACAGGAGACACTTGTGCAAGCATAAGCACTGTCATCGGGGAGAGCCCTGTATTCCACACGGCATCCATCTGGCATGAAACACTGAATTTTTTCGTAAATAGAAAGTCACAGTAGGTCTGCTCCATATATAGGGAGACCCTTGAAAACTTGGTCATACACATACACTTGACAATAATGTGTGTGTGTCCATGGGAATAAAGGAGATTCTGTTTATGGAGCCTGTTAGAATAAAACAGCTAATTAAGAGAACAGGTCAGTTATACCTACTTTCTTCCACAGACTGCTTTTCTTTCAGGAGATCATTTAGTCTGTGCTCCAGATTATCACATTTCTCAATTGTTTCTTTAAATTTGGTCTTCATGTTGTTAATCTGAAATATTAAACAGAGATAAGTTTTATTTCAAAGACAAAGCTGTGTGGCCTTTGGGGCTAACTTTACAATTTTCACCTCCCGACTACTTGTCTTTAACTTTGACAAACCAAACTTAGAAAAGGTGAGACCATTATCTGAAAGAATTTCTGCAACAGGAGTAAATATTTTGAAAACTCTCTTTTTTCTTACCATTTCTCTCAACCAGGATGAAGAGGGATCAAGAGCTACTGAATGCTGAGTGAAACTGCTAGAAGGTAAAGAGTTTCAGGCTACAGAGCAGGATATGGTTTTGTCAGAAGCCAGACCAGAACCTCCCATTCTTTCTTTTCTTTTAATTGAAATGTAGCTGATCTGTAATATTGTGGTAGTTTCATGTGTACAGCAAAGTGATCCAGTTATACATATATATTTTTCAGATTATTTTCCATTATAGGTTATTATAAGATATTGAATATGGTTCCCTGTGTTATATAGTACATCCTTGTTGCTTATCTATTTCAAATTTAGTAGTATCTATCAGTTAATTCCACACTCCCCATCCTCTTTGGTAAATATAAATTTATTTTCCGTATCTGTGAGCCTATTTCTTTTTTGTAAATAGATTCATTTGTTATTATTTTTTAAGATTTGGATGAAACTGATAATCATATAATATTTGTCTTTCTTTGACTTACTTTATTTAGTATGATAATCTCTAGGTCCATTCATACTACTGCAAATGGCATTATTTCATTCTTTTTTTATGGCTGAGTAGTATTCCATTGTATATATGTACCACCTCTTCATCTATTTATCTGCTGATGGACATTTAGGTTTCTTCTATTTGTATTGGCTATTATAAATAGTGCTGCTATGAACACCAGGGTGCATTTATCTTTTCTGATTACAGTTTATGTCTTTTTCAGATATATGTCCAAGAGGGGATTGCAGAATCATATGGTAGCTCCATTTTTAATTTTTTTTAAGGAACCTCCATTCTGTCTTCCATAGTGACTGCACCAATTTACTTTCCTATCAATAGTGTAGGAGGACAAGAATCTCCCATTCTTAATTCACTACTGTTTTTTTACCTCTTGAGATCATATTCTAAAATTACACTTGACCCTTAAATGACATGGGGGTTAGGGAACTCAACTCTCCTCAAAGTTGAAAATCCAAGTATAACTTTGTCATCAGTGCTCTGTATCTGAGGTTCTTCATCTGCAGATTCAACCATCTGTGGTTCCTGTAGTACTATCGTAAGCATCCACTGAAAAAATCCACATGTAAGTGCGTTTCAAACCCATGCTGTTTAAGGGTCAACTGTATTATCCAAATAATCCAAAGATACTTGTAACAGGTGATTCTAGCTGTTTGGTATTCTTTCCCCTCCAAACTCATTATTAATATTCTCATGTACTCTGAGGTCACATGCAACATAAGCAGTTCTTATTTTATTGAGTTTATATAAAGGCAATTTACAGAAAGAATTCATATTACATTGTCTTAAAAACGTATGCCTCAACACCATTGGTCTAAAGACAGGAAGAAGATAGGTGGGTCATGAGGTATTAAAGGTAGGAAATGGAAGTGACTGAGAGTTTAAATCCTATGGCTCAGGCACTGGCTAGGTGTCTTATAAGTAGTATCTCATTTATTCCCTTTTTTTCCATTTATTCTTTATTACAAGCCTATGACTTAGTTATATAAACTTTTCACAGAAACTGAGGCTTGAGAAAAGTGAGGCAATACACCCCAAGGTCACCCAGCTAGAGTGATGTGAGTCCAGGACTGGAACCCAAGTCTGGGTTCAAAGCCAAGTTCTAAGACTCTCTCTGCACCAGACAGTGGGCCAAAGCTCAATAGCAAAGGAAAAGTGACCTCTGGGCAAGATCTAAACTCTCAGCATATATTCATGCAACATCCACCATGCCAGAAAAAAGGTCACTATTTTTAATGCTTTTTTTTCAACATTTGTCATATGGCCTGCCTAGCAGGTCTCTAACTGCACTGCTCCCTCTTTTTTAAAAAAATAAGAATAACTGCTTTGTAATAATTAACTTTAGAGCCAACATTATTAAGTTGGAAGAACATGCAATTAAAAGGAGATTTCTAAAAGTTCTGCTATGTCATAAAAATAAAAATAGCTTTCAAATTACTCTAATTCTATTCGGTATTAATTTTCTCCTCAATACTGTTTTTAAAATAAGACCATGAGATCCTTTTGACCTTTTTCTCTTAAAGTTACTCCAATCAGTTCAGAGAAACTGGAAAGGACAGAAATAACCATCAAAAGAAACCAAACTAATGTTTTGGTGACTAAAGACAATAAGCCAAACACATTTAAATCAAGATGAGAAATACTGTGAAGTGAAGCTCGCTCAGTCGTGTCCAACTCTTTGTGACCCCATAGACTGTAGTCTACCATGCTCCTCCGTCTGTGGGATTCTCCAGGCAAGAACACTGGAGTGGATTGCCATTTCCTTCTCCAGGAGATCTTCCCAACCCAGGGATCGAACCCGGGTCTCCCACATTGTAGGCAGACGCTTTAAAGTGACCTCAAAAAGGTTTTTAATATTGCTAGAGACAAATGTTATGATGGTTTAAACTAGTGATTTAAAAAACATTTCTGACCGTTAGCTCGCAGTAAGAAACACTTTGTACACACACACACACACACACACTCCTGAAGCAGAAGTTTCACAAAGTAATATTAAATGTGATTCACTCTGATATCTATCCCATGCTGTTTAATAAAAATACCAGCTGTGGCCCATCAAACTCAGTTCATAATTGATAGCTGGAAAACAGCAATTTATATATGGAGCTACAGGCTTAAAAGTAAAGATTTGTCTTTTTTTTTTTTAAGCTGTGTCATGCAACTTGTGGGATTTCAGTTCCTCGACTAGGGATTAAACCCTTCCCCTTTGTCAGTGAAACTGCAGAGTCCTAACCACTGGACCACTTAGGGAATTTCAGAAAAAAGTGGTATCTAGGAGAATTCACCTGTATAGATGACCTACTCTATGCTCTTCATACATGGCCCACTAAAACTAGGAACCTTCAAATGGGTATGAGCTTCATTCTCCAGAACAGACTCTGCTCACACTGTAATAACTGCACTACCTAAGGCAGCGAGGGACTGGAATAGTATTGTAGAAGTCCACAGTGAATCTCAGTCTTCAGCCCCTCTGTTCCCCTACATTAACTTTCTATGAGTCCCATGACCAAGAATCTCTGCCTGTGAAACTCACAATCACTGTTTCTCCTTGCACGTGCACCATGGTTGGATGTGCCAACGGACAGAGGACTGGTCAGGAGGAGGACAGAGGCAGGAACAAAAGGCTTACATCACCCATTAACTGACCTCTTTTACTAGAACACAAAATATCCTTTCCAAGCTTTGTATTTAGGGCTGCCTTGGCCGCCACATTATCCCTACCTAGAAGTAAACAGTTTCACATTTTTAGTTTTCTTGCCCTCTGATTTGCTTTCCATGGGCATGTGTTAGGGAATGCGGTTAATCCTCAAAAATCTTAAAAGGCAGAGAGGATCGTGAGCTAAACTCTCAAGGGTCTGTACAAAGCACTTTAGGTGATCACACTGGGACAGAGGCTGCATGGCATTGCTGGTGCTCCTCCTGGGGAGACCCAAACTTCACACCGAGTGGCAGCGACCCCTGCTCTGCCTCTTGAGTGCTGTCAGAGGTACCTCCTTCCCATGGGGACTCCAATCAAGCCCCTCTAGAAAGGCACTGCCATTGCTTAGAAGGTTCTTGTAAGAACTGCATCATAAAATTTTTGAGAGAGATTATTGTAAAGCTGGGGGCATCCCAAGTGCTGCTGTGGGTAAAGAATTTGCCTGACAGTGCAGGAGACACAGGAGATGCAGGTTCGATCCCTGTATCAGGAAGATCCTCTGGCATAGGAAATGGCAACCGACTCCAGTATTCTTGCATGGAAAGTTCCATGGATAGAGGATCCTGGTGGGCTACAGTCCATGAGGTTCAAAGACTCGGACACGACTGAGCACGCACACACTACGCCTTAATGAAAGAGACCTGATTTCTTCTCATTTGTACCCATGTTCAGAAACTGGGACCCTTGAGCCTGGCATAAAGTGACAGGTTGGCCCTGCCTGCTAAGCTCTAGGATAATACCAGCTATCACAGAAGTGAGCCCCATATCTGGCTCTGTAGTTCCCCATCTGAAGACTCAGTTACTGGTGGAGACCCATAAAGTTACTAAAATAAGCATTTTTAAAATAACCATTTAAATCAATGATTTAAATTTAAAAGCCTTTATTTAAGACTAAGGGAATCATTGTCCCTAGATTCTGAGAATGGTTCCCAGAGCCCCAGTTATACATGAACACTCACATGCTGGAGACAAAGGGAAAACCAAGTTGGTGGAGCTCTGGGCCACTCTGGGCTAGGCTTCTGCCAAATCACATCACTTTTCTCTTCTACCCACTGGAATAGTGAATGGCCTCTTCTTTAAAGGATTATCTTGTTAAATTTTCAAGACCACTGCCTGAGACCAACAAGGTGCCATGCTGACCACTCTAGCATCTCTGCCTAATTTTATTCCCTTCAATTTTAAAGCACCATCTTGTTGACTTAGGAGCCCATATTCAGCTCCCCAAAGCAGCTGTTCCCAAGTTGACAAACCACTTGGCTGACTCAAATTACAAACCCTCATGCACATACTTCTATTTTTTAAATGGAATTGCACAAGCCACTAGAAAATCTGACTGAGTGAACAAACAACATCCCAACCTCAAAATACCAAAATACTTAAGGCTTTAAATCCAAGGTTTCTTTTTGTTTTAAGTACATACCAAGTGTCTGATTTCTTCCTTAACTTAGTATAGAATAGGGCTCAGCACACAATAAGATTGTGTACAGGGGTCAGCACACAATAAAATCTTGATTTACTAATCCTAGGTGAGAATATATGTCCACTTCCCTTCTCTTCAATTATGCTTAGTTGATTACATTTGCAGTAAGTGTATTTTTGTCTCTTCTTCATTTCCTCTTTTTGATTAATTTCATTCTCACTGTTGTCTGGAAGTTGTTTCCTGATACAGCCTTCAGAGGCTAAGTCTCCAGTATAATGGCAAGTCAGGTGTTTACTAGAACCCTGATCAAGAGTTAGGTCACTGGAGTGAGCCAAGCGATTCCAAATCTTTTCTTTTTTCTACCCTTACTAGCCTCCACCTTTGTTGAGATTTAACTGAAATAAAACAAAGGTTTCTTTTTTAGAGGTAAACCAGCTCTCTACCTATAGATGAGACTAAAAAGAAAGATTATAAGATCCCTTTTCCCTTGTACTCTGCCTTCTCCCACCCAACAGCAGGGTGTCCTAGCATGTGGAATTTTAGCAGTCATCAAATGAGAAACTTACTTCCTCTGCTGTGTCCTTCTCTATCCGGACTATCTTGTTTTCCCAGTAGATTCGCTGTGACTCCAGCTGGCTTGTTAGTAAATATGAATACTACAAAAACACAGAGAATGGACACCAAAACATAAGTTACTGTTGTCAGTCTCTAAAAGTCAATTAAAACCTGATTTTTAATGACCTGAAAAAGAGTAAGAGGAACATTCAGAATGTATATTACATCTTGGTTCCACTCTACTCAATAAGTTAGGGGAACACAGAGATGACAATTACACTTCAGTCCCCTCTGGGGGCTTACAATCAATCTAGTTAGGGACAAACAGAGAAATGTACAATTTAAAAAACCCTTGTTTCTGTTCAAGCTGACTTCAACAAGAACCACATGGTTTTAAATTGAGTATAACTCAAATCAGCTCATCCAGCTACCTCTTCAGGAAGCTGTCCCTATCACTTCCAGCCTTGGGTTAATTGCCCCTCTTGGCTCCCACTGTGCCTATCATTAATAGCACTTATGACAGTAGTACTTAATCAGCCATTTACCAGGCTCTCTCCTGGACTGGACTGTGAACTCTTTGAAAGCAAGGCTATATCTTTATTTTTGCGCCCTCGGTGCCTGGCACATCCTGGATGTCAAGAAAAGTTTGCTACCCAATGCATGAATGAATGAACAGTGCTATGTAACTACAGAGAAAGGACAGATGGCTTATGACAGTAGGATCCAATAGGATTTCTGACAGAAGGTGAGATTTGAGAGGACCCTTGACACCTTGACAGACAGACAGGAGGGGGAGACAGAAAGATTCCAGAGAAATGTGATGCTGTGGACGTTTAGGATCATCACAGCCATGAAGTAAGGCCAGTGAGGCTAGAGTGTAGGGTGTGGTGAGCTGGGGCCTATGCAGAGTTCTGGGGTATCACATCTAGAAATGTGAGCCAAAGAGTGGCAAGATCACATTTTGTATTCTAGAAAAGATCATTCCAGGAGACTGGAGATCTACTCCTGTTTGCAGGCCACAGAAGAGAATGAAAGAGCCACAGAAAGAAGGGACGATTTGGGAGAATGTATGTCACTAGAATGTATGCTCCAGGAGGGCAGGGAGTCCATTTAATGCTAAGTTAAATGGAAGAGTAGCACATGGAAAAGTAGCTGACAGACAGCAATCCTCTACAGGTATTCACTGAATGAACATACTTAATTTGTAAGAGTTACTGAAAACTTAACACTAAAGACTGGAACTTTTTTCATGTCAATACAATATATTAATGCTCTATTTTAGGCCATTTCACTAACTATAAACACCTGGAGATGAGCAAGTTTTCAAATGTCCACTTCCTCCAATGGTAAAGGTATTTTTTTTTTTTTAAATGTACCCAAATGTTCACAGCAGCTTTATTCATAACAATCAAAACCTGGAAAACCTAGGAATAGTCCAAATGTAAATGTCCATCAATAGGTGAATAGACAAACTCTGGTTCATTCATATAATGGAATACTACTCGGTAATAATATAACTGAACTTCTAAATACATGCAACAACATGGATGCAAACACTGAGTGAATCAAGTCCTATATGAAAGATTACATACTGTGTACTTCAATTATATGATATTCTAGAACTTGCAAAATCAGTCTATAGTTTTAGAAGCCAGGTTAGTGATTCCCTTTGTGGGGCATGAGTGGGAAGGAGCACACAAAGATCTTCTGGGAGGGCTGGAAGCGTCCTTCCAATACTTCTCCATCTATTAAGTGCTGCTGATGCTTCCTCTTTTATATATGAGGGCATGCTCAGTCACTCAGTCGAGTCCAACTTTAGCGAGTCGTAGCCCGCCAGGCTCCTCTGTCCATAGGATTGTCTAGGCAAGAATACTGGAGTGGGTTGCCATTGCCTACTCCAAGGCATTTGTTTTTAAAGTAATTGTTTTGAAATTTATATAAAATAGGACTCATGTTAAACTTTTCCTTCCTTAATATAAAATTGAAATCAAGTTTATAGTTATATAAAGTTTACTGCTATGAGAAAAACCACCAACTGTGCGAATTTTGTTGTTTCTTCACTTGTATGAATATCCAAAAATGGTTTTATCTATATTAGGCTTTATCTTTATCCAATTACTAAATGTCAACTGAACATATACAAAAAAGCTTCTTAGCATGGAAAGATGCTATTGGGGACTCTTCATCCTGACCAAGTTTGCTCCATTTCCGACTGCTACTGTGATGCCAACAGGAAGATTCCTAACTTCTAGTTTTATCACAGCTACAGAGGATAACCCTAATACTGAATCTGAGACAACTAGGAACATAATGTTGAAAATTATAAGGCTCAATGAAATTTCAGATTTCCAAAGAAGAAAATCAGATGAAATAAGAGTATTTTAAGAATTCTTCACAGCAATATAGATCTTTAAAACAAAAGCTAACACAGCAGGCAAATGGCAAAATTAAAGCCCAAACAACCTTTCAAGTTAGAATAGTAAAAAGCAGTAGATGTAGATATTTAGTGATTAATAATATCTTACCTCTAACTGTAAGGCATCTATTTTCTCCTCCTGGCAAGTATCACCCTCACATTCATACTGTACTAGCTTTCCATCTGTTTTACTTGCAACCAGTCGATGGACATAATTATCTAAAGAAAAGAATAAGTCAACCAAGGCATGGTTTTTCAGAATGAAAAGGGTCTCCATAAACCTTTACTTGGACAAAATTTTTGTTTTGACAGATCCAAATTAAATGCTGTGCAATATTTCTTTAAAAGTGGTTTAAATCACTTGAATTTTTAAAAAAAGAGTGAGAGGGCAGGAGTACAAGTATTAACTTTCTTTAACCTGGGCAATGCAGGCCAGGCCATTCACATATGAAACAGGGCCCTATGGGCCACCATGAGAATTGGAGTTTGCCATAGCTGTCAGAAGACTTCAAGCTGTGAGAAAGGAAGTGGAGAGGTTCTGACAGATATGTTTTCAGATAGAACGAGTCCAAATTAGAAAACAGGAGTGGTGTTCACCTCCAGCGTAGTCCCAGACTCGATGGTTGGTGAGCTGCATGGCATACGTGTGTTGGGTCTCCTCAAAGTGCTTATAGGCATGTCGACTCACATATCGTCCACATCCTATGTGGCCACATATTAAACAAATCCAAAGGTTCTGTCGGGAAGGAGGTAAGGTCTTCATTAGTGATGTAAAATTACATGACCTGGTGTATGAGGTGTATGACTCTGGGGTATATGAGGGACCTGACACAGGATGAGATTTAGAGATGTTTCTACAGGAGTTCTGAATAAGGAGACTTATTCAAACTTATTCAAATTATTTCAAATTAAACTAAGTCCCCGTATTCAAACCATGGGACTTCCCTGGTGCTCCAGTGGTTAAGAATCTACCTTCCAACGCAGGGTCCTCAGGCTGGATCCTTGATCACAGAACTAAGATCCCACATGGCCCTGAGTAACTAATAACTAAGCCTGAGTGCCGCGACTAAGACCCAGTGCAGCCAAATAAATAAATATTTTTTTAAAACACCCAACAAGGATGCTTTTATGGATCAATTAAGTTTTTCACTCTGGATTCTATGGAACTCTATGTAAACAACAAGGAAAAATAATTTATCAACAAAAATCTCAGCCTTTTCCAACACCAAAGAATGAAAGCATAAAGTATTTTGTGTAGGAGTAAAATGGTTTGTGTATTTTTTTTTTTTTGCCTGATCCTCAACAGAAGAGAAAAAAAATCTGTCTCAAAAAGAACTGAAAAGAATTTAAGTCACAATGGGCAGAAGAAAATCCCAGACAATTAAAGCTGTGTACATTATTCTTGTCCACCACTTGTTACTTACTTCCTGAACACCACACTCGAAACACTTATTTTCTTCTACTGGCTCTGGTGTTTGACAATATCGGCAAACAGGACATCTATAAAGGGCACCAAAAAAAAATAATGACACAGATTAAATGTAAAAGACAGCTGTTACAGAACCCCAAAGTCAAAAATTCAATTTTATATACTCCCTCTTTTACATAATATTTTTTATAACAACTAAGGCTGTCATTCAAAAGACAAACACTTCCAAGCTATTCTGAAACAAACAAAAAAAAAAGATCTTGATAAAGCTGAAGAAATGGGAGAAATCTTGATATGCCCCATATCTTTTTCTACTCTTCTGCCTAAAGCTTAGGTAATCAAAGACCTGAATATTTACAGGTTACAATTAAGATACTTGAAACAAGTTATTTTTTTCATGTCTGGTTACCCATAATGTATTTTTACTTGCAATCTACCTTATCTCCACTTCCTGAAGTTTTAAATCATCCAATATGTACCCTTGTCCTCTCAAGGTTGCTCCTAAGAGTTGAAATTAAATTCTGCAGTAAATTTCACTAAATTGAAACAAAAATGTTAATGTACTCATGAAATGCACATGACATTTTATCATACAATGAAGTTCACATGGAAGAAGGTATCAGTGTTTTGTGGGTACCGTTTCGATTTACAAAAAGCCAATAAACATGGCACAGAAGCCAAACTCATAGATATATAGAGAGGAAAGGTGCCTACCAGGGGCTGGGAAAAGGGGGAAATAGGGAAATACTGGTCAAGAGTTACAAGCTTTCAGTTATGCAAGATGAGTAAGTTCTGGAGAACTGGTGTACATCAATACTGACTGTAACTGACAATATTATATTATGTTCCTGAAATTTACCAGAGGGCGGAGCATGGTCTCACCATAAAATAAAAATAGAAGAAAAGTAAAAACGAAAAAAAAAAGTAAAATGGTAAAGGTGTGAAGTGACGGATATGCTGACTTGCTTGGTTGTGGTGTGTATTTGACAGTGTTGATGTATATCAGGTCATCCATTGGGGCTTCCCTGGTGGCTAAGCTTAAGAAGCCACCTGCCATTGCAGGAGACACAGGTTCGATCCCTGATCCAGGAGCGGCACCTTAATACATACAATTTTTAAATTATTTATATTTTGTTTTTAATTGTAGGCTAATTACAATATTGTGATGGTTTCTGCCATACATTAACATGAATTGGCCGTAGGTATACAAATGTCCCCTCCCTTCGTGCCCCACCCCAGCCCACCTGCTGTCACAGAGCACTGGCTTTGGGTTCCCTGCGACACACAGCAAACTCCCACCAGCTATCTATTTTACATATGATAATGTGTATGTTTCAATGCTGTTCTCTAAAATCATCCCACCTTCTCTTTAGCCCATTGTGTCCAAAAGTCTGTTCTCTACATCTGTGTCTCCTCTGCTGCCCTGCACATAGGATCATCAGTACTATCTTTCTAGACTTCATATAAGATTAATAAAACTAAAAGCTGGTTCTTTGAGAAGATAAAACTGACAAACCAGTAACCAGACTCACCAAGAAAAAAGGGAGAAGACTCAAATCAATAAAATTAAAAATGAAAAAGGAGAAGTTACAATGGACAACACAGAAATACAAAGGATCATAAGAGACTACTACGAAAAACTGTATGGCAATAAATTGGGACAAGCTGGAAGAAATGGACAAATTCTTAGAAAAGTATAACCTTCCAAAACTGAACCAGGAAGAAATAGAAAATGTGAACAAATCAATCACAAGCATGGAAATAGAAACTGTAATAAAAAATCTCCCAATGAACAAAAGCCCAGAGCCAGATGGCTTCACAGGCAAATTCTACCTAAAGTTTGGAGAATTAGTTATAACAACTATGTTGCTATAACTCTTCCAGAAAATTGAAAAGGAAGAAAAATTCCCAAACTCATTCTAGAGGCCACCATCACCCTGATACCAAAACCAGACAATGATAACACAAAAAAAGAAAATTACAGGCCAGTATCACTGATGAACATAGATACAAAAATCCTCAAAATTCTAGCAAAATTCCAGCAAACGGAATCCAACAACACATTATAAAGATCATACATCATGATCAATTGGTCTTTATCCCAGGGATACAAGGGTTCTTCAATATATGCAAATCAGTCAATGTGATACACCATATTAACAAATTGAAAGATAAAAATCATATATCATCTCAGTAGATGCAGAGAAAGCCTTTGACAAAATTCAACACCCATTTATGATAGAAACTATTCAGAAAGTAGGCACAGAAGGAACATACCTCAACATAAGAAAGGCCATATACGACAAACCCACAGCAAACATTATCCTAAGCGGTGAAAAACTGAAAGCATTTCTTCTAAAATCGGGAACAAGACAAGGGTGCCCACTCTCACCACTATTATTCAACATAGTTTTGGAAGTCCTAGCCACAGCAATTAGAGAGGAAAAAGAAATAAAAGGAATCCACACTGGAAAAGAAGAAATACATACAATTTTGACTGTCAATTATACTTCAATAAAACTAAAGACATTTTTGAAAAAAAAATCTACTAATATTAACCCTTAACTCAAGACAAAGTAATACTAAGTACCAGCCATGAATATTTGTGTCTGATGGGCAAACATGATAGAAAGAGGGTTACAGCTGAGGCTAAGTGAACTAGCACCACCAATGCTCAAGATATAACTAGAATCAATCTGTTACTCAACTGAATAAATAAAATCAAGGAAAGGATAAATATGCAGGAAGAACCTAAGTTCTTGTCACAGATAAGGACTATGTTTGTCAAGAGAAAACTAAAGGACTTAGTCTGTTTCTTTTTTTAGGATCAAAAGAGAAGACAGGAGAAATTTGAAAAAATAACAAAAGTTGCAGGTAGGATCTCTCAAGCAGTCTTGTCAAAGGTAGGAACTAGCTCTGTGTCATCCCTTCGGTGTGATGGCTGAGTAATTGTGGGATAAGAAATCAACAATTGGGGCTTCCCTGGTGGCTGAGCAGTAAAAGAAGCCACCTGCCATTGCAGGAGACACAGGTTCGATCCCTGATCCAGGAAGATCCCACATGCCTTGGAGCAACTAAGTCCACGCACCACAACTACTAAGCCTCTGCTTCCAGAGCTCAGGAGCCGCAAGTATTGAGTCCAAACGCTGAAACTACTGAAGCCCACGTGCCCTAGAGCCTGTGCCTTACTAAAGAAAAGTCCATGTGGCAATGAAGACCCAGCACAGTCAAAAATCAATATAATTTAAAAAAAAAGAAAAAAACAACAAATGAATTCTGAAATCTAACTTTCAACACTGTGCCAGAATGATCTTTCGAAATGTATGATCCTGAGAATCAAAAAGGAGAAAAGAGGGGAAATTATAAAAATTACCTTATTTGTACCATACAATTAGCACTCCATGATATATCATCCCATCTGTCTATTAAAAAAATAACAGTTCACTAATTCTTCCTGCTTTCCCTTCAAAAATAATTATGAGTTGTTACCTTATTTTCCTGAGGAGATATTTGGGGAAACCCTCTCAGAATGTCATTCCCTGACAAGAAAGTACCCTTCAAGGCCTGGTACCAATACTGTCTTCTGTAAGCAGCCCTTCCGGACCAACCCAGAAGAGGAACCCCTCGATCTCTCATCTCTACCTTGAATTGTACGCCTACATGTGTAATTCTCCCTTAGGAGACTCAATGTCCTTAAAAGAGGATCTGTGTTTTGATTCTCTGCCTCTCAGCACTGTGCATATCAGTTCAGTTCAGTTCAGTTTCTCAGTCGTGTCTGACTCTCTATGACCCCATGAATCGCAGCACGCCACGCCTCCCTGTCTATCACTAACTCCCAGAGTTCACTCAGACTCACGTCCATCGAGTCAGTGATGCCATCCAGCCACCTATAGAGAGGCTTAAAACCTACTTGCTGAAGGCACTGTATGATTTGGAAGGCAGTTGCCCAGTGAGTTAAACTCTGGTCCAGTTCTGACATTCTCTGTCCTGACACTTTAAGCATGCCGATCATCACCTCTGGGCCTTGGTCTCTTCCTCTATAAGTAATGAGAAGGTTGGACAAGATGGTCCTTGAGGAAATGTGAAAATGCTATGGTTTTACAAAAACTAATGTGAGACTTTCTGATGGCACAGTGGATAAGAATCCACTTGCCAGTGAAGGGGACACAGGTTCAATCCTAGTCCAGGTGGATCCCACAGGCCACAGAACAACTAAGCCTGGGTGCCACAACTACTGAAACCTACATGCCTAGAGCCTGTGCTCTCCAATAAGAGAAGCCACCGCAATGAGAAGCCCGCATGCAGCAACAAAGACCCACTGCAACCAAAAAAAAGTTAACGTGTCCTGAGAGTAAAATTGGAGTGGTGGGAAACGAAGTATCCAGAACTTAAATGGGGTAGCAGATGGACACAAGATACAGACTAACACTTTATGGAACGCACACATCTCAGAGTGGCTTTATTCCAGGCAAATTTAAACCTGGACAATTCTCTGAAGAACTCCTAAATGATACCACAGAATTAACCAAGGACTCTACAGAACCAGGGCAAAGTTATTCTCTGGTTAAATAAGCCACAGGAAAGCCAGGGTCTATATATTTGCTCAGAGATATTTACTGAGCTCCTCCTACACGCTACGTCTCCCCCTAAGTATGGAGGGCACAGCAGAGAACAGACAGACAAGGTCCCTGCTCTGGAAAGCTGGCCACATGGGGGCAAAGAACCGAGACTCCTGTGGACTTTCACCCCTCTTCACTCCTGGGCTTTGGAACGTGACCTTTTGCTTCCTGGGTACACCTCTCCCCCACACCATCTTCTCTTGGGTTCCACCGGTCACCTGGCTAACTCTTATTCCTCTTCCCTGAGTGCTGCCTCTCGGACAAGCCTGGTGGGGTCAGGGCCCTATTCTCTAGTCACGGTGCTGCAACGCTGTTGCTTTGTAACCTCGTTTATCTGTGATTATTTGATTCTACACGTTCTTCTCTACTGGAAACCCTTGTGGCCAGCGTCCAGTCTACCTTTCTAGCTAAGACTCACAATGCAGTCTGCAAAGGGAGCAGCAACTTTTCACTAGAGGAAATAAAAGTACAGGTTACACCTCAGTTCTTTGCACAGTGCTCCCTTTCATACAAACAGGGTCTGTGCTGCATTAGGAAACAGGACCCCATAGGTGTCTGTGTGCCTCATACTTAGTGACTGTTGTTACTACTGCCTACCAAGCCATCATAATGATAAATCCAAAACGTCAGACTGATGTAGCCCGGCACTCTGATAAGAAAGCCAAAGTCAAGGGTAGACATAAAGTGCAAGTGATAAACAAGATTTTAGACCTAGATGCCCTTTAAGTAAAGGAGCCTAAAAGCTAAGCTTTACTCCCCCACCCCCTACTCCTTTCATTCTCTGGCTCTTGGAAGGACAGAACAATTCATGCTGCTTTGGGACATTCCACAAGGATATTAGTCAGCATATTAAAAGGAACTGGTCTACAGATGCTGACCCCATGTGAACTGAGGAAAAGCAAAGAAGAAATACAGAAGGCCCTTCCATGTGACCTCCTCACCACTGTGGTACCCAAGTTTATAAAATCAAATACTTGGAGTGGTTCTTTGTGGGGAGTGGCTGTTCTTAATTCTGGGAAAGAGCAATAACGAGCTCTGACAGGGCGGGGGATGAGCCCCTGCACTCACGTTGTGTCGTCCCAGCGCTGCAGACACTGGCTGTGGAAGCTGTGGTTACATAAGGTGGTGAGGATGCCGTTCACAGACTCGTCCATGCGCTCCAGACACACTGTGCACTTGGGCAGCTCTGTCAGGTCCATCACAGGGAGGCTGGCGCCCTACAGGGAAACACCTTGAATGAGCCTCACTGGTCATCCACAGGTTCTAATTTTTCTTTTTTAAGGCAATAGTTTTTCTGATACTCTTTGACTCCTGGTAAGATGTTCTCAATATTATTGCTTTGTGAAAACAACCTAATTTGGTGAGGTTTTCATCCACGCAACAAATATTAATGGTCGCCTCCTAGAGTCCCAGGACTGTGCTAGGCACTACAAATACCAAGGGGAACAAAGCAGATGAAGATCCCTGCCCTCACCGTGCTGACACTGGAGGAAGGGAGACTGCTGCCAGAATCTCATGTTACCAGACTCCTTGCTCTAACTCTAAATGGCCATGACCATAACAGAACACAAAGGAAAAAAAGCAGCAGTGTATCTGAATGATTTTCCACAGAGTAAATTAAAACTCAACACTTTCCACTATGTGATAATAGTATCAACAACAGTGATTTTTATTTATTTAGTACATACTTATTAAGTCCCTGCTTTGTGAGCTAGACACTGTTCTAGGTGTGGGACTACGGTGAGCAAAAACAGATTCAGTTAAGTTGCAAAACACAAAGTCTGTCCCCTTCCTCACAGAGCTTAGCCTCTAGTAGAGAGAGAATACAAAATTCAAAATTTTCATTTATTATTATTTTTAAAAATATTTATTTATTTACATGGCCATGGCAGGTTTTAGTTGTGGCATGTGGGATCTAGTTCCCTGACCAGGGATCAAACTCAGGGCTCCTGCACTGGAAGTACAGTCTTAGCCACTGGACCACCAGGGCAGTCCCCCAAAACTTGAAAATTTTAAAAACTGTTAATTACCAATGCTTATAAAATGGTTCTAATTACCAATGGCTGTGAAAGAACAGAATGTGAAGGGTGTAAGGATCCAGGTAGTCAAAAAAAAAACACCTCTAACGCAGCAATGTCTGACCCAAGCCCTGCCAACTAGGGGACTACTGAGGCAAAGGTGAGGCACATAAATAAGAACATACCGAGAAAAGTCACATTCATCTACAGTCCCTGAAGAGTAGATATTTGAAAACCTCTCAAGAAGCCATGTTCATTTAGAAAGGAATTCCTAAAACTGAGGCCTTACACAGCACCTGGCAAAAGAGTAGACTGATTTTTTTTTTGGCCCACACCACTCAGCCTGTGGGATCTTAGCTTCCCAACCAAGGATTGAACGCCCAGGTCCCGTGCACGGGAGCAGAGTGTTAACCACTGGACCACCAGAGAAAGTCCCCTTTGCCGATTTTTATTTTACCTAATCTAATGACACAACAATCTAATCTGAATTTATTCCTATCAAGTGGAATTCAAGGTGAAAAGACCTTTAGGGCTACTTTAAAAGAGGAAATATTAAAAGTATGACAGAGCTGGATCTACTGCTTTATTCAAATGAGCACATGTTACAGGAATGCTCCCCATGGAGGGTGGGCGATCAGAGCAATTATTGATACAAATTGCTATCAAAAGGGAATTAAGTATTAGGATAAGGGTTAAGGGTTAATATTTAAAACAAAAATATTCATTTTGGGGCTCCAGGCACAGTTTTATCCATCTGGAATAGATATATACTCAACTTTAATAACACAAATAATATTCTTTATTTAAAAAAAATATTTTGGACAATTTTTGAAAGTTGAGATAAAATTCACATATATAAAATTTGCCATTTTAAAGTGATATTTAGTACATTCACAAAGTTGTAAAATCGTCGCACCACTAATTCTAGAACATTTCTGTCACCCCAAAAGAAACCATGTGCTTGTTGTCACTTCTCACTTCTCTCCCTCCTAGTCTCTGGCAACTAACTTATTTTCAGTCTCTATGGACTGGCCAATTCTGGACATTTCCACAGGTATCTTAACTTTCAATTTTATACCATTCTGATACATTTATTTCAAATATAGGAATTATTTGCACTTACATCCTCAGATTTCAATACTTCTGCCCTCTCCACATAGACCAGCTGGCAAACATCATCTTCTATTGAGTTGAACTGGCGGCCATTGCACGCCATGTAAAAACTATCTGCATCAGCCTAGGTAAACCAGGGGGGAAAGGGAAAAAATTAAGACAGCGATCGTGGTAATGTGCTTTCTATTCAAGATGGCTTCAATTATTCTCTTCATCAGCTTTTAAAAGTTATACTTAGGAGAGAGAACAACTGCCAAAAGTAACATCTGTGGTAGGAGGTTCACAGGCTAAGTGAACCCTGCAGTCAATATCCTACTCTACAATTTTTTCTGATATGTGGTAGTTTTATTTGAATAATCAGAAGCTACTCAAGTGCAATAAACTGATGGCTACTACAATTTTAATACATAGTCAACCAACAATGGTCAATGTTTCCCTTGATATCATTTTTTTCCCCTTTTGCCTCTAGTCAGCACTTTCACAGCAGCTGAGGTCAGTTCTATTTGGAACCAAACCATAACTGATTACTGTAAATGGGTGAGTTTTTTTTTTTTTTTTTTCTTTCTGGCTGTACCTTGGGGCTTGCAGGATCTTAGTTCCCAAACCAGGGATTGAATCTTGGCCCACCAGCAGTGAAAGTGCTGGGTCTTAACCAATGAACTGCTAGGGAATTAATTCCCTATGGAGAAGTTTTTTAAAACAAATATCAGCATCTAAGAGGTGAGAAAAAATAAGAGGACCAGTGGAACCAGTAGGGAGTGAGAAGCCAATTTCTTTTTTTCAATAAGCCAAATAATAACAGTAATTAGTACATGATAGACCAGAATCCTGTCAGGAGGTTTCAACAACCTAGTGTATAATACCAAAAGCAAAACTCTTGGCCATGGTCAAGAGGTCCAAGATGAACTAGCCTTTAAAATTCTAACAGTCTTGTTCTCTTGGAGTGGAAGATAAAACCAGGGGAAATCAGTCATTGCAGAAAGCACATGTGCATTTGTGGATAAGAACACAAGTAAATCAAATCTTCCAGTCTAGCCTCAGTAGGAAGTAACAAAGAGACAATTCCAGCTTTTAAAGCTCAGCAATTTTTAGAGGCAGCTGAGAGGGCTGTGGCTTGGGTGGATTTCACTCCCACACAGGCATTAGCCCCAGGCATTAGAGAAGTGCTCTGGCCCTGCCAGTACAGACAAGCTGCCTGAAGAGAGGAAGTGTGTTCTGCAAAAGGAAATGCCGCACCGTCAACTTTGAGGTCGAGATTTGAGTTGTATCAGGCAAAAACAGTCCTGGCTGTCTACCCTCATGGGGTCTTGAATCTTACAGCCACTGAAGCCTTTCAGTAGTTTTTCATTGCACTCAGTTCAGTTCAGATGCTCAGTTGTGTCCGACTCTTTGCAACCCCATGAAATGCAGCACACCAGGCCTCCCTATCTATCACCAACTCCCAGAGTCCATCCAAACCCATGTTCATTGAGTCTGCACTTGGATGATGTAATTCAAGTGTGGATTCTTATATTATCTATGCTATCTTAATTTGACCAAGCAAGCTAAGCCACTAAGGAAGGATGACCAATTCTGAACATAGATTCTGCAGGGACATTTTGGTGAAGGGGAGGGTTTTCCTTTAGGAAATAACCTGTATATTGGGTAAAGGGTATTTGAAATTCAAAATGTTAAAAGTCAGTTCTTAGAAAATAAATGGCTTTAACATTAAGCAGCAGCAGCCCCAAATGGCTTCTCCCATTTTTCAAGAGCAGTGGCTTTGCCTTGAAATGCTTTTGGATGAATAAGCAGCACAGTGAGCCGCTGGACTCACGCACCAAGGGCCAGTGGGCCATGGCCGGCTCTTCAGGGCCGCCGTCACCACCAGAACTGCTGCAGATGCGGCCAAAGACCTCCAGCTCTGGAGATGCTCCCTAAGCGCCGGCGCTTCCTCAGGGGAAGGGACAAGGTGTGTGATACTGGGAATGCGACAAAATCTACTCAATCCCAGATAAATCCTTTCTTCCTTGGGGGAGTTACCTGGACCAAAGGTGTATACTTTTTGAACACACTACTCTCTTCTTTAAAATCTTGGTATTGGAAATGTAGCTCCACTGGCTGGGATATTTACTGAGCACCCAAAGAATGCCAGGTACTGTATATACAAAGGACAAGAGCAGGGAGCAAAATCCATGTGGTTCCTGCTTCAACCCAGCACTGACATGCACTGAACAAAAGCCTGAAGCTAACTGCAAAAACACAGAAGAAACAACTCATTTAAAATGCCTGTACTGTATAGAGCCCCAAATTGAATGAAACCCAGCTTCTGTTTTTTTCTAGTCCTTTGATTTGATTGCTCTCTACTCAGGTTAACTTAGAAAAAGGAAAATCTATTATAATCAATGTTTCTTTACTGTTACGGTGATCAACTAGTGCTAAGAACATATTTTTTTACTTCTCAAAAGAAAGTAGGCTGGCTTAAGCCTACAAGTGATAATGAGCCAACATACTCCATTGAGAGGTTATCTGTCCTTTTTCATTCCAAAGAACTACAAAACTGAACCCCCTTCTGCCTCCCTGTACTTTGAATTATAAATTAATTCATCAAAGGGCACAGTACAACTTTGTAGGCATATATGACATTTCCAGCATAAAGAAAGATGAGGCCAACAGAGATTCAAAAAATTATAAAAGACATAATATAGGCCTGTTAATTCTTAATAAAAATTCTCTGGTGAGAAACAGAAAGGAATAAGAATATAGTTACCTGCCCAGGCCATGGAGTCAGGCTGCCTGTGTTTGAATCATAACTCTTTGACACTAGCTGTGTACCCTTGGGCAACTGACTCACTCATGTATGTTTCCTCAATTATAAAATATGAAAAGAGAGGACTCAAGGAGCTAATGCATGCAAAGCTAATAACCTGGCATCTGGTAAGGGATCCAGAGTTGGTGCCTACTGAGTCTACTCTCATTGGGGCCCAATATTAATTTAACATCTTTGAGACCTATACTAGGAGGGTAGTTTTAGGCCTTAGAAAATCCCTGATAGAATGAGCCTTAGACCTTAAGATCTAGCATTAAAAATACAACTCACGATACCAAGGGCAAGGGTTCTATCTTCAGAGAGCACTAAGAAAGCTGTATTACAGTCCTAGAAAACATCTGACAACTTAAGCAACTTATATGTTGTCAAAAGCCAGAGGTGGAGAAACAAGTATTGGATTGGCCAAAAAGTTCATTTGGATTTTTCCATAAAATCTTACAAAGAAAATCCATTAAGAGTAAGCAGAAAATTTTCACAGCATCATCTGCAGACTGCGAAGGGTGGCATGTGCTACAGAGACGTTTATGGGGTTTTTAGACAAGTTAGTGTTGTGGGGTTAATACATTCAGACTAAATAAAAAGCCTAATATATTCTCAAACATTTTTTTCCCAGTCCCCTTCTATGACGTTATCTGTGTTACTTGCTTGCCACCCTTGCCCATTCAGTAGAAGCTATAAGTGAAATACTGTCATGACACAATTCTTTGCGAACAGTATCTTCCCTTGCCTACATCCTCCTCCTGCTGGACAAGGACTACACCCTAAGGATTAAAAGTGAGGGCTTAATTCCCAGCTTAGTCACTTATTTCTAGCTGTATAACCGTGGCCAAATCACTAACCTCTCTCTGCAGCTGGTTTCCTCATTTGTAAAACTAGGCTAACAACAGTATCTGTCTACCTCATAGGGTTATAGTAAGGCTTACATCAGCTAGTACCCATTAAGCACTTAGCAGAGTGAATGGTACAGAATAAGCAGTCAATAAAGGTTGCGTGTTATCACTATCCTCATTATTACATTTAAAAGATTTAATATACCACTTGCCCACTATTCACAAAGTGTCTCAGTGACCTTAGACGGTGTTCTGACAGTCAGTGAAAGCAGCTGTTAGGTGCTTTTCAGTTCTCAGTGTCAACTTGTGAAGTCTAAGCTCACAGGGCCATTGAAATACTTTTTAAATGTCTCCCTCAAAGGTGCAGCGCTTTGTAAAAGTTAAAGATAATTGTGTACTCTCTTGGACTCGGAAATCCACACTAAGTTTTTGTTTGTTTTTTTTTCTTCTAGTGGTCCAATGAACAGGTACAAATACAATTCAACTCTTATTTCTCTTAATTCTCTACCTACAACCAATGAATGGCCACTACTGCTGTCAACTCTAGCTTTTTATCATGAGGTGACAGATGGGCACTGTGTCATGAGCTTCTATTATCCACAGATCTTGGTGATTGGTCAGACGCAATGACAAATGACCCTACAGGCACATTCATTTCTTTGCCAATCTGCAAGTTGGAACTGCTTATCTGGGGTAAACTCAGAAAGCCTATTTATCAGTGAGGTGTGAAAGAACTAACTTTGACAAAGCTGCATTCACAAACTAATGTAATTTCAAAATATAACAGGTATTAAATACAAAGAAAACCTATGGACAAGGTAGTCCTCTACTAACCTGAATAATACCTAAAGCTTACCTCATTTTTATATTCACATAGAAACACACAGACTCCTGAGAATGAAAATACAAAACCAAGAGAATATCTCTCTAACATCTTTAGAACTGAGGCACATGCAAAATTATGCTTAATGCAAAAAGGGAAATGGACTGAATGGCCAAACCTTCTTAAAGATTGTTACAATACACAGTATACTTTTAAAAGCTGAAAATATCACCCTTCTTTCAGAGTTTGTCTCTCTATTGCAGTGATTTCCAGTTAGAACTCAAAAGCATCTTTAATAATTCAAGGAATGTCACAAAACCCCTTGTCATCAAAAAAATTTTTTATTTGATTTTCTAGAATATCTACTAAAAAGAGAATGATAGAAGCAGGGGCATAGTTTTATAAATGGCAAATAACAATACAGGGTTAAGAAAGGTTGGGAATTACTGTTCTACTAGAATAGTTACTACTGGATAAACAAACACACACAACCCTAGATTTCACACTCAATTTGATTTATAAAAAATAACAGCTATGAATTAGAATTGTGTGCTTGTTGATGAATTCAGCAATATTTCTAGAATTACGTTAATACTCTAGAAGATATCAAGACTTCTAAATGCAAGACATAGTAAATTAAACATGGCTAGTATCAAACGCTTTCAAAAACACAGTTTTTGTGGCAAACAGATTTTTAGTATCTTAACTTTTACCTGTGCACTAAACTTTATCAGCACCATATATTGATTTGGAGTAGAGTCTCTGATGATTTTCATTTGTTCAATTACTTCATTAAATGGGGCGACAAACTTCATAAGGTCATGACTGGTCATTGTAGCAGGGACTGTGAGAATACACAGCATGGCACTACGCCTCACATCTTCTTTTAAGGAGGTCATCTTACTAATAAGACAATAATTAGACTGTCTTGAATAGATGAGGTATGGTTAGTTCAGCAACACTAATCAGACAACTTTTATGTCCAAGGAAAAACAAAATGTAATACTTTATAAATCAATTTAAACAGTTTGTTATCTTACTGGAAAATACACACCTGGGTAAATGGAGAACCCCTTAAACACATCTGCAGTGGAGTTTAAGGTAACCTTTGAAATGCTCTATATGATACCCACCACTGATATTTTTTAATCTTCAGTTAAAGGTTTTTAATGGTTATAAACCTCCATCAGGCAAATTTGCAGTGTTTTGCTCTCATTAGTTTTTTAATAATAACTATGCTTAGATAATAACTATCCCTAACGGAGCCTATAAACCTCCATTAGGCAAATTTGCAGTATTGTGCTCTCATTCGTTTTTTTAATAATCACCATCCTTAGATAACAATAGAAGAACAAATCTAACTATGGACTTCTGTTGAAGTCCATAGACTTCTCTTGAAGGTTTTTCAAAAGAAAAGACCTCTGAATATAGGAAGAATAATTCTGAACCATGAAGATGTGACTCTGAAGATTATAGGAAATGTTGTTGGATTGGAATAGCTAAAAGAAGGGCAAGAAAAACCGCCCACAATACAATTTGCTTTTTCCTTCCAACTTTAAACTTTTTATTTTGTATTGGGGTATAGCCAGTTAAGAAAGTTGTGGTAGTTTCAGGTGAGCAATTTGCTTTTGAAATGCTGGAAACTCACTTCAATGGCTGCAATCCAAAATGGCTACCTGAGTATTCTGTTTCCCAGTGGGGACTGAGCAAACAATTTAGGACAAGGACAGTCTTTAAAGAAATCAGCAACTAATCATCCAAGGGGCTGGTGGCCCAGCTATGTTGATTATATAGCAAAATCTTCCTTTCCTTTGGCCTCCAGAAGGCCTTGATTGGACCACAAAAAGGAGTTCAAAGATATGATGAAATGGCAACCCATTAAGTGACTTCTTAGCAGCTTCTTTAGTAAAGACTTGGTGGGAATAAGAGACTACAACTATGTTATAGATTACTTAGAATTTTTCTTTTCTTTTCTATTTCCTTCCTTTCAATTTTCCAATCACCTGCATGCCTACCTTCTCAGGGAACATTTTCCTGGGTATTCTCTCAAGTGAATCTACATGATTTATTCATAAGGCTCTTTTACCAAATTTATGAGATTAAACCATATATAAAATATCTAAGAATTCTTAAGAAAATATCTAAGAATTTAATACACAATATATGAAAGTACTAACCCTTAACAAAGCTTAAAATAATCCTTCTCTTCGGGGCAAGAACATTTTCTCCACCCTATGGCAAATAACAGACAAACTCAAAAAGAGAAAAGGATTTTCTTACTTTGTCTTGTACAGATGCATAATACCATGAACTATTTCAACTGAGGGGTTTCCACTGAAGAAGGAAATCTGATCTGGAAGCTGCTTGGATGGAGAATCAAGAGCAGCATTTACACCTTCTTTACTTGGATCTTTACTTCTCTGTGCAGTGGGGGATGCTTCTGAAGATTTCCTTTCTTCCACTGTAGCTTCTGGCTCATCTTTCACAAACCAAAAAGTTAATAGATTATAAACTGATATGATATATGTGGAAGGATTCCAATTAGATGAGAATTTTAAGTCAGAAGAATCAACTTTGAAAGAGAAATTGCATTAAGAATTGCATTCACAGAACAGTAGAGTTTTGGGGACATCACAACTTGAAAGCACTCTTTGCTGCACTCCCCCCATGTCATTAACACCCTCAGAAACTGAAGGTCATCGACTTTACATTGAAAAGTACCATAATAAGCCAAGTGTCTTCCATCATGCATTCCTGAGAGTATAAATCGCTCAGTTGTGTCTGACTCTTTGTGACCCTATGGACTATACAGTCCATAGCATTCTCTATGCCAGAATATTGGAGTGGGTAGCCTCTCCCTTCTCCAGGGGATCTTCCCAACCCGGGAATCGAACCAAGGTCTCCTGGATTGCAGGCGGATTCTTTACCAACTGAGCCACAAGGGAAACCCAAGAATCCTGGAGTAGGTAGCCTATCCCTTCTCCAGTGGATCTTCCCAAATGGGAATCGAACCAGGGTCTCCTGCATTGCAGGCGGATTCTATACCAACTGAGCTATGCACTCCTAAGTGGGACAAATATTCAGGGCTATTTGAAAGTTTGAAAACCAACTTACCAGTTCTCCACAATGGAGATGCAATACACATCCACCCCCCTGGATGGAGCGAGCTGGCAGAGTAGGGGGAGTCACACCGTGCTTATCTGGATTCAACATGAACCGCCACAGACCTACAGGCTAAGTAGCTCTCCTCACTGAGGAGAGTTGTCAACCTAGCTTGTTGCAAGTAATTTAGAAGAGATATTTAGAGAAACTGAAATGCAGCCTGAAAGCCTCATGTAAGGAACTTAGGCAGTAAAAGCTAAAGTATGCTAGAGGTCTTAATCACAGGCTCACTGAACACCCCTCCAACACAAGCTACCATGGGTTGACCTTACAGAAGACAGCCTAGGGTTTTGGAAAGCATACCTGGGTTGGCCTTCATGGTCTCAATGATCACATCTGTCATTTCTCGACGACCAAGATGCTGATGTATGATTGCTGCTTTCTCCCCTGGTGACTTCCCTTCTAAACAGGCTACAGCTGAAGCTAGTGTCTTCTTTTGGATCTCCTCTTCAGAAATTTCCCCGACTAAAGAATACATGAATAATTAGTATCTGATAATAAAACAAGCCTCTTTCCACTCTCAATGTATCCATCCACAGGTTTCCTTTTTCCCTCTGCTGTCTTCTCCCAAAACTATAAGATGCCTTTTGCAAGGTCCTTCTCACTCATCTCTGGGGCTCCCGCAGTACAGAAGTCAGTTAACGCCCAGGTAAATAAACTCAGAAATCCAGGGTGGTCCTAGTGGAAACCGTGCATTTTAAAGCAAACAAAGGAGATAAGAGCTTTGATAGTGATCCTGCTCAGATGAATCAACATTTTAGTAACGCTTGTACAGTGAAATTGTGTTGGACCCCAAATGAGGGCATCAAGTCCACTAATCAACAAAATTTTTAGGTTTTAGGTCTTAAACAACCTGGGTAGCCTAATGCCACCTTGTCCTGAAAAACTGTGATCATTTTCTTAAACCACTAACACACACAAAAATGAAAAATGAATTCGGAGATTTGACAGAAATATCTTTAATATAAGCTTTATGTGAAGAGAGATCAAGCCTGTTTTGTCCATCACTGTATCCTCAGCACTTACATCACAGTGCCTAGCACACACTGGAAGCTCTTTAAAGATTTGCTGAATAAATTAACGACTCAATGACTGACCCATGTAAAAATGTACATGTCGCTTGTGTCAGTTAATTCGACTTTCAAAACTCAGTAGCCTATTTAATTATATTCAGTCTTTAGTTTGCAGCTCAAAAATTCACACACTCAGAGAAGTTTCCCACAAGACCATCCCTGCCAGCCCCAGGCCTCTTCCCCAAAGCAAACACATCCTCTCATGATAGCTTTCCAAATTTCTTTCCAGCTTTCTACCTTCCCTTACTGTACATTTGTCACAGCTGTATTCTACATTTATCCTGTAATTATTTACCTAATCTATCTCCATGAACTGAAGTGAATTGCTGGTGCCCTTGAAGCAGGGACCATTTCTCTTTCCGCACAAAACTAAAGCCCAATAGAGAGTGAGCACTCATAAAGTATTCCTTGAATGAATGATGCGTTGCTGGCGGTTCAAGGAACAGAGCCATACCTGCATTTCCCAGGAGGAGGCTGTGTGACTGGGAATGAAGAGCTCAGACTCTTAAGTCCAGCTCTTTGAGGTAGAATTCCAGTTTTGCCACGGAAGAGATAATCCTGGGTAAGGCACTTAATCCCAGGGCTTCAGTTCCAGTTTGTAAAAGCCTCATACACCCATAAAACTAATTGGGTTGTATGAAGATATAGAAAAGTGTGCACACGAGGTGTTTAGTACAGTGCTCGGATATAGGAAGTGCACACATTTTCAGTTACAATAATAACTACTGCTTCAGGGCGCCCAAATGGATGGTTTTTCAAAGAGGAAGAATTTAATTAAACCAGAAGCCGTCAGCGTGCTGGGGATTCTTGTCTGCCTTCACAAAGCCTGCTGCTGCTGCTGCTGCTGCTAAGTCGCTTCAGTCGTGTCCGACCCTGTGCGACCCCAGAGACGGCAGCCTAGAGAAAATCAATTCGCACAACTAGGCTCTCACCCAGGTTGGAGAGCGCGACGCGCCAAATATAAACAAAGTCCCGGTGGGAAAGCACCAGGAAGGAGGGACCGGGAAAGACTTCCCACAGGTGACACCTGGGAAAAGACTTCCCAAGGATGGTGGGGGGATAAGAGGGATCCCAACCACTTCTCGGCTTCCTCCTGAAGCGGAAGCCCTTGCTCGGACTCAGACTCTGAGGGGACGCGCCCCGGAACCCAGGCGCGGGCCAGCGGGGAGGCGGCGAGGCCGCGGACTCACCGGCAGCGCTGAAGCCGAAGCCGGCGGGGACCGGCGAGTGTTCTGCGAGCTCCAGGCGGATGACAACTAGTGACACACTCATAGGGCAGCCGCTGGCCGGCGAAGGCCCCGGCGGGCTCAGGCGAGGATGGGAGGCGAGCCTAGAGGGAGAGAGGCCTGGGGCGGGCAGCGCCCCCACCGCCTCAGCGCCGCCGCCACCGCCTCAGCAGCAGCAGCAGCACCTCCGCGAGCAACCCTTCGAGCCACAACAAGCTCCACTTCCGCCTCCCGGCCGCCGTCGTTGTCCTGTGAGGTTACGCATGCGCGGGCCAGCGCGCTCTTTGATTGGGTGTGGCCTTAGCCACGTGACTGGTGTGTTTTCGCTGAGGTGAGCCTGCACCCTGCGTACGGAATCTGGAAGAAATCGTGGAGGAGGCACATCACGGGAATCTCGGGAGCTGGGCGTTCATTAGGCGAATCGGTGGGTTTGCGCCCAGACCTGAGTTAGCCTACCTGAGAGACCTCATTCTCACCCAGCTCATCTGACGGCGATGGGTCTCTGCCTCCGCGAGGTCTCCCAATTGTCCGAGCCACCCGCACCCTGCAGAGAGCTCTGGCCTCTTTTTGTCCTGTTTGATCTCTCGCTCCAGCTGTAGGCAGGTTGCTTTGTGTCAGCCACGCTTTACAGATCGGTGCCCTGAGGCATAGAGATGAATCCGCTTCTTTCTCTGAGGGCCAATAGGGAGTAGGGACTGTTGGGGTGGTGGAGATGGGTGAATAAGATGAACACCCAATTCCTGTTCTTATGGATTTGACCTTGTCCTTAGTTGTGTGACCTTGAGCGAGGTTTTTCATAAAATTGTGTGATATCCATATACAGCTATGAGGATGAAGCAAGTAGAGGCTGTGACTCTGTTCACATTAATTTTTCTGAGAGTCCGCATTCCTTTCAATACCCCAGACTTGAGATTGAGGACAGGAGGAGAACGGGGAAACAGAGGATGAGAGGGTTGGATGCATCACCGACCTAGCGGACATGAGTTTGAGCAAACTGGGAGATTGTGAAGGAAAGGGAAACCTGGTAATCTGCAGTCCATGGCGTCGCAAGGAGTCCTAAAGGATTTAGCCGCTGAACCACAGACTTGCCTTTGGAACGTGAACATGGAGAGCCACAATCAATACATATATAGCATATATGTGACAGGATGCTACATAGGTATATGTTATGACATGTGTGTCATAGCACACGCTGTGTCCTGGACATACGTAGGTGTGTGGACTACAAATCCATATCATGACCACCTGATGTTTATACTTTATGACTGCACACTATGAATTAGTTTCAGTGTACACTTTATATCATGATTTCTCAACCTCTGCATTGTTAACATTATTGGATTCACTAAGCCTTTGGTTTGTGTGTATATCCTACACTTAATGGAATAGTTAGCACCATCCCTGGCCTGACCTCCTAGGTACCAGTAGCAGCTCCAACTGGTGACCACCAAAATGTCTCCAGACATTCCCAGATGTCCCCTTGGGGCCAAAATTCCCTGTAGTGGCAGTTGCTGATTTTTGTGGAACTGTATATGCCATATGCATCCCACTATATGTATATAATATATGATATCTCATGTGAACTTTTTTTTATAGTATATTACAGTAGCAGATAACATTTAATGGGTGCCAGGTACTAACTTGAGTGCTTTATTAATACATACTTTATGTAGTAGTAAGAACAACTTCATGAGACAGGTACTATAATTTTTCCCATTTTATGGAGGAGGAACCTGAGGCTCAGTGAGAGACGCTTGCTCAGGATCTCACACGTAAGTAAGCGGCAGAGCTAGACTTTGAATCCAGGGATCTGATTCCAGAGTGTTGACTCAATCTCTACTAAACCATCTCTTTAATATGCAGGAACTGGCCTTCTCTGGTGACTCAGATGGTAAAGAATCTGCCTGCAATGCAGGAGGCATGGGTTCAATCCCTGGGTTGGGAAGATTCTTTGGAGAAGGGAATGGCAACCCACTCCAGTATTCTTGCCTGGAGAATTCCCATGGACTTAGGAGCCTGGTCCATGGGGTTGCAAAGAGTCAGACACAACTGAGCAACTAACACTTTCATTTCTTCACACTGTGTGCATGTTTATGAAAGTATAATTTAGGTAGCACATCTACATTACACATACTGATCTCATTCTGAGAGGCAGAGAGAGAGAAGATGAATATTGTTTACGGTGGCGAAGGAAGATGCCAGTTCCAGAGAACTAGAATTATTCACTAGAGATGGGCAAAATGGGCTTGTTACAGTACTCTGTAGCTGCCAAATACTATGCCTGCCACCTGTGTTCCCCTGTTTTCTGATTCATCCAGTTTATTCATCCTTCCAACTCATATTTCTTTTCTGATTTTTGGCCTTGCCACACACCTTGCAGGATCTCTGTTCCTTGACCAAGGCCACAGCAGTGAAAGCCAGGAATCCTAACTATTAGGCACCCAGGAAGTGAAAGGAAGTGTTATTGGTTTAGTCTTGTCTGACTGCAACCCTATGGATTATAGCCCAACAGGCTCCAATGACCATGGAATTCTCCAGGCAAGAATACTGGAGTGGGTAGCCATTCCCTTCTCTAAGGGATCTCCCCAACCCAGGGATTGAACCCAGGTCTCCTGCATTGCAGGCAGATTCTTTACTGTCTGAGCCACAGGGATACCAAGGGAACTCCTCCAACTTATGTTTTTACTGAGCACCTGCTACGTGTCTAGATATTGTGCCAGGTCCTAGGGGATGGATAGACATGAAAATGAAATAAGGCCTTTCCTTAACAAGTTTACATGTAGAGGAGTAGATAGAGTAGATGGGATAAGTCATCTACTGAAGATATGGATAAGAAGCAGTGAAAGTGGAAAAAAAAATTAGCATCAGAGTCTTCCAGGAAAAAGACTAGCCTCTCGAGAGGAGATAAAGCTGATGCTGTGATGTAAAAATGAGTGGAAATTTACTAGCAAATAAAGCAGACTTCCCTGTAGCTCAAATGGTGAATCTGCCTGCGATGCAGGAGACCAAGGTTCGATCCCTGGGTTGGGAAGTTCCTCTGGAAAAGAAAATGGCAACCCACTCTAATATTCTTGCCTGGAGAACTCCATGGACAGAGAAGCCTGACAGGCTACAGTCCATGGGGTCACAAAGAGTCGGACACAACTGAGCAATTAACACACACAAACCAGGCAGAGGCGTTCCAGTCAGTGGGCAGGTACCACGGAGTTATCGGGATGTATGGTATGAGAAATCACAACCTTTTCCTGCTCTGAAGAGAGCACTGGGAAGTGAGAACAGACCATCATCTCTAGTTAGAAGGAAGAAGCAGCTAGTTGTGGGAGCCCCCACATCCATTAGCTAGAGTATGAGGAGGACAGTGTCTTCAGTGAGAATAAGTCACCCCTTCAGTATGAAATTCAGCCCTTTTCATCTCTGTTAAGCCCTCATACAGAACTTCTTAACACTTTTGGAGCCTATAAATAAATTTCTCCTTCCGTCATTGACTTTGGCCTTGGAACATAAGTAAAACCCAAAATGCAAATCAATCTGCCTTTTTCATTTCATCATTTATGCCCCAATCCAGCAAATTTCCAATTACATAAGAAACACGTTATATCATCTTGAACATTTACTTCCTAAGAATTCTTTCTTTAGATTCTTACATACTTTATTTAGTCCTTATGGTGGCCTGAGGTGACTCCCATGAACATGCAGGCTGTCTTACCAACCTGTTTTGCTCTGACTGGCTTCTTAGTTTTTTAAACATAGACATCACATGAGAAACTTCAAGATTTTCAAGTGGAACTGACTGAAAGTAGAATTTGTTGTTGTTGTTATTCTTTTTCCCAGGTTTTTATTTCAGACCTAAAAAAATGGAAAGAATAGCACAATGATCTCTCATATACCTTTCATCACACTCTCTTCACTGAGACTAATTAACATTTTGCCGCATTTATGTCTGTTCATGTGAAAATGTTTGTGTATCTATATATACATGTACCTGTTGTATGTATGTTTTTGTTTCCCATTAATTTGTTGAAAGTAAGTTTAGAAAAGAGGCAGTGAAGATCAGGAGGTCATCGCCCTGCTCTGTAGGAGGGATGACAGTGTGGTGGCATCGTGAGTGCTAGGAGGAGGTGAGTACAGGGCACCCTGAGAGAGTACAGGAGAGACTGCTCATCTGCCTCTTCTGGTGGCCAGAAGAGGTTTCATGAAGGAAGTGACAGGCAAACTACCTACAACCTGAGGGACAATGGGAAGTTATCCAGGTAATGGATGGAAGGGAGCATTCAGGCCAGGGCAACAGTCTCACATGGATGTGAGTGTCGAGATCACCCAGGCTAAGGTGAAGTACAAAGGAGAGCTGCTGCCAAAGGGGAGAAGAAGTTCTTGGCCTTTTCAGGCAGCTTAAGGAGTTGAGAGTTTATTGTGAGGATGATGGGGAGTCACTGGAGATTTTAAATGGGGGTAGGACATGATCAAATTTGCAGTTTTGAATGAAGAGGCAAGGGGACCACTTAGGAGGCTGCTGCAAAGGTCTGTGGGTGAGATCACACGGTGAGTGGAGAGAGGTAGATTGAAAGCTTCGAGAGGAAAGACTGGTTGCACCAAGCACCAGAATGGAGATGTGTCGCTGCGGGACTGGAGTGAGTCCAGTTTTCTAGCTTGGGTGGCTGGGGAAATGGTGGAGCCCTTTGCTGGGCTAAGGACTTAGGAAAGGAGTTGTCATGGAGGGCAGAGACACTGAGTTCAGCTCTGGTTGTGTCTGAAATGCTGGTTGGAAGTCAGAGTAGAGGTGCAGGTGGCACCCTGAGTGCCAGGACGGAGGTCTACTTGGAGGCAGTGAAGGCTAATCATGTCCTGTTTCTGCTTCACAGCCTTGGCCCCAACATGTGCCTAAGGCAGCTTCTGCAGTCCTCCCAGCTCCAACGGGCTTGGAGGGCGGCCTTCCTGCAACACGTCCAGGACAGGCACCTGGGAGCCTGGAGATGGACACATTCTGGAGGCGGCCCCTACAGAGCAGTGATTTTTGACATGGGCGGAGTTCTGCTTCCTTCTCCAGGGAGAGTGGCCGCAGGTGAGCTCTTCATTCTCCTTCACCTTGGGAGACTGGAGTGCGTGGGGCTGGGGGAAAGGAGGGTGGAGAGGGGAGATGACAGTGTGTCAGTGGGTGCTATTCTTGCTCTTGAATCAAATTCCAAGCAACAGTTAGTGCTGCTGAGGATCTTGGGCAAGTGATTTCACTTCTCTGAGTCTTAGTTTCCTCATCATTAAATCAGGTCTAATGGTCTGTACATCTTTGGTGCTAGGAGATGGTTAAGTGAGATTATTCATGGAAAGCACTTGATTAGAATGTGTGCTTGGCTCATCTGAAATTCTCAAAAAATGACAGGCTGCCATTGTTATTGTTAATGTTATAGGTAGAATTTAACTACCTTTGCCCGAGAACTACTTGTGAATGCTGAAATCTGCCATCTTTCCCGCTGTGATCACAACCTTTCCTCTTCCATCAACCTCCCTCTACACCTGCTTTTGTTACAAGACAAACCTCTAGGCTCTGATCCTTCCTTTTTCAGCTGTTTTTGGTATTACCTTTTTATGCACTCAGTTGAACTGACTTAAGTTTGATTTGTTTGGCTTGAAGTGTTAGAAAACCTAACAAAACATTGACTGAAACAAGATTGAAGTTAAATGTGTTTTTTACGTGAAAGTCCAGGTGTGTGTCTTGGGCTAGTGTGTTGCTCTGTGGTATCAGGGCCCTGGGCTGTTCTGCTCTGCTGTGAGCACACCCCATTTCCACTCTCACCTCGTGGATCAGGTTTGGCTGCTTCACTTTCTGCCATCACATGTGCATTCTGGCCACCAGGAAGGACCAAACAGAGGTCTCTGTTCTTTTGACCCACTGTGGTTGCTGATTGGGCAGTTTTATATGCTAAATCAACCCAAGGTCAGGTTTCTATGCCCCTGGTTGAAAAATTACCAAGCTTTGCTAACTGGTTGAGCTATTTTTTGTTTTGTTTTGTTTTTTAGCTCAGCTGCAAGTGAGCCCTCAGGCTCCCTACTCCTCCACTGATACTTCTCTTGAACTTACTACAGGGCTATTCCAAACTCCCCTCAGAGCCAGACCAAACCTTGGCAGATAGCTGAATCTCTGCTTTTACAGCGAACATAAAGATCACTTGGCAGGAATTTTCTCAATCTTTCCAGAATACCTTGAGAAGCTATTCTCTTCTTTCCACTGCTACTGCCTCTACACGTTATATCCCTAAATTCTCCCACCTGCTTGATCACAGCAGCCTCCTAACTGCTAACTCTACCTCTCGCATCTGGGTTTTACACCCCCTCCACACAGCTCCTAGAACTGCCCTTCTAAAACACAATCACATCTTCTCCCTTCCCTCTCCTGCTTCAAATCCTTGACTGCTTGTAATTTTTTTCCCTTCAAGACCGGAAGCTTTTCCTGGTTCCAGGGCCTCTCACAAACAGCTCTCATGTCCTTTTTTCACACCTTTTGCCATGTACACCCACATTTCAGCTACCTTCAATTACTTGATGCTCTTTAAAATTGCCAAAGCAATTTTAAAATTGCCAAAAGGCACTCCTGTGCCTTTGCAGGTTCTGTTCCCTCCGCTTGAAGCTACCTTTCCTTGCCTCCTCTGCCTTTTCAAATCCTGCTCATACTTTTAAATGGTATATTATTCAGCAGTGCCCAGAATCTTTTGAGTATTTAGTAAGGCTTGTGGTTGTTATTGACTTCTGTTTTTATCTTATAATGTTTTTGCAATACCAGGATTTTCATTTTTCTTGTCATTAAAATCATCTGTGTTTTTCTTTATGGCTTAAGTGTAAAGTGTCTAGGCTAAGGAAGTCTTTCTTTCCTTGATATTCATAAAGATGTTGTATATTGTTTTATAACTTTTAGAGGTTTTTTTTTAATTTCCTGATTTGGATATTTAGTCTTTTGAGAATTCATTTTTGTAATTGTGAGAAATAGAGATTTAATTAATTTTTTTCTATTCAGAAACTCACTTATGCCAACCATATTTATTAAATAGTTGGTACTAAAAGTATATTTAATACTTTGGATTTAAAAAACTACAAAGGCCAATTTCTTATTGTCAACTCCACCCCTTCCCCGCGGTTCTAGCCTTCATTGGTTAACATTGTGAAAAATTTGTTTATCCTTCCAAAAATTCCCAATATATACCCAGGAACATGTGGTGTGGACTAACACTCTCACTTTTCATACAAACTGTTAGATGTACCTTTCTTTTTTTTCTGACCTAGTAAAATACCTTGCCAAATTTTCTACATCAGTAGGCATGGGCTTCCCAGGTAGCTTAGTGGTAAAGAATCCACCTGCCAATGCAGGAGACTCAGGTTCAGTCTCTGGGTTGAGAAGATCCTTTGGAGAAGGAAATGGCAACCCACTCCAGTATTCTTGTCTGGAGAATCCCACGGACAGAGGAGCCTGGCAGGCTACAGTCCATTGGGTTGCAAAGAGTCGGACACCACTTAGTGATTAACTAACAATAGCAGGCATAGGTCTAGTTCAGGAATTAGCAAACTTTTTCTGTCAGGGGTACTATTCAGCTCTACTGTTGGAGCCAGCAGCAGCCATAGCAATAGTCAACAAGTAGGTGTGATCATGTTATAGTAAAACGTTATCCACAGAAGTAGCTGGGAGACAGATATGGCCCCCAGGCCATAATTTGCTGGCCTGTCACCTAGTTTACACATTTTAACATCTATGTGGCATTTCTTTATATGACTGTACCATGGTTGCTTTAACAAGCCCTTTATTAACATACATGTAAGTTTCTAGTTTTCACTGTAAGCAGTCTGCCCAACAGTGGTATACATAATCTTTGCTTACATTTATAAATATATCTTTGGGAAAATTCCTGGAAGCAGAATTGCTACATCAATCGTAAATGTGCATTTAACATGTTGCACTCCATAGAGCTTGGGCTTATTTACACCCCCATCAGCAGCGTAGGAGAGAGACCCTTTCCTTGCATGCTTACCAACTCATAAGATCCTAAAAATTGTTCTAACTTTAGTTCTAAAATTAAAGAGGTATGATTTGGTTTGAGTTTTAAAAGACCTGCTATTCTCAGAAGACATACTGAGTTGGTCCTGTTGGTGATTTCTGAAGAATGGGATTGCTTTGTCATTCTGCTTTCTTTTTTATACCTTTCTGTGTTGTTTGAAATATTTTCAGTGCACAGCCACTACATTAACAAAAACTTTGTGTTAAGTATATTATATCTTAGATATAATATCTTGAGAAATCTGTATGCAGGTCAGGAAGCAACAGTTAGAACTGGACATGGAACAACAGACTGGTTCCAAATAGGAAAAGGAGTACGTCAAGGCTGTATATTGTCACCCTGCTTATTTAACTTATATGCAGAGTACATCATGAGAAATGCTGGACTGGAAGAAACACAAGCTGGAATCAAGATTGCTGGGAGAAATATCAATAATCTCAGATATGCAGATGACACCACCCTTATGGCAGAAAGTGAGGAGGAGCTAAAAAGCCTCTTGTTGAAAGTGAAAGAGGAGAGTGGAAAAGTTGGCTTAAAGCTCAACATTCAGAAAACGAAGATCATGGCATCTGGCCCCATCACTTCATGGGAAATAGATGGGGAAACAGTAGAAACAGTGTCAGACTTTGTTTTTTTGGGCTCCAAAATCACTGCAGATGGTGACTGCAGCCATGAAATTAAAAGGCGCTTACTCCTTGGAAGATAAGTTATGACCAACCTAGATAGTATATTCAAAAGCAGAGACATTACTTTGCCGACATTACTTTGTCCGTCTAGTCAAGGTTATGGTTTTTCCTGTGGTCATGTATGGATGTGAGAGTTGGACTGTGAAGAAGGCTGAGTGCAGAAGAATTGATGCTTTTGAACTGTGGTGTTGGAGAAGACTCTTGAGAGTCCCTTGGACTGCAAGGAGATCCAACCAGTCCATTCTGAAAGAGATCAACCCTGGGATTTCTTTGGAAGGAATGATGCTAAAACTGAAGCTCCAGTACTTTGGCCACCTTATGTGAAGAGCTGACTCATTGGAAAAGACCCTGATGCTGGGAGGGATTGGGGGCAGGAGGAGAAAGGGACGACCGAGGATGAGATGGCTGGATGGCATCATGGACTCAATGGACGTGAGTCTGAGTGAACTCCGGGAGTTGGTGATGGACAGGGAGGCCTGGCGTACTGCGATTCATGGGGTCGCAAAGAATCGGACACGACTGCGCGACTGAACTGAACTGATCTTAGATATAATTATAATTATATTATAACATGTTTTTGCCCCATAAGCAGGTATATTATAGAAAGAAAACCCTCCTATACAGGAAAAAGTATCCACTATCCCAGCGTTCCCCAAGTACACAATAGTAATCCATCCACTGCTTTGGCTCTTTACAGACAGAATTTTGTTATTTTTCAAAGACACCATCCTCCATTTGAATGTTTCAGTGTACCAGCTGCATTGCCCTGAAGGATTACTTCAGTTTACAAAATGAAGGGTTTGTTTTGGAATGTTGTCAGAATTTATTCCCTCATGTACTTCCATACCACATGCCAGGACCATGTGAGTGACCTAATTTATTGTGCTGTTGTTGGTTAGTTGCTAAGTCATGTCTGACTCTTTTGAGAGCCCATGAACTGTAGCTGGCCAGGTTCCTCTGTCCATGGAATTTTCCCAGGCAAGAATACTAGAGTGGGTTGCCATTCCCTTCTCCAGGGAATCTTGCCAACCTGAGGATGAAATGCATCTCCTGCATTGGTAGGTGGAGTCTTTACCTCTGAACTACCAGGGAAGCCTGACCTAATACATGTGAACCAGCTAATAAGAGACCAGGGAAGAAAATTCATAATGTAGTGTCCGGCATCATCTCAAGCTGGTGGCATGGACTGATGCTTGGCAGCAGTGTCCCCTCAGTCACACAAATTATTACTGCTGTTCCCTGGGAGGTCTAAGGCTGAGATTTTCCATTTCCTGAATTTCTCTGAATTCCCAATAGAACCCATCTGGCCACAGAACCTGTGTGGTAACTACCCTGCTCCCCAAACTTGAGCTGTTTGTCCATATATTGTTTCACTTACCATGTGTTTTACTTTTGGTAGAGTGGGAGGTACAGAATCATATCCCCACTGGAACTATAGTGAAGGCCTTGATCTCAGGTGGCGAAAATGGGCCCTGGATGAAATTTATGAGAGCAGAGATAACAACAGAAGATTTCTTACAAGAATTTGGGAGACTTTGCTCTGAAATTGTAAGTGATAAACACACTTGAATTTCAGTATTCTTTCATCTAGAATAGTGGATGCAACATTCATCCATTAAATTGATTAAAAATGAAGAAGGGAAAACCTAATAACCCCTTATAAGATTTAAGTTATTTCTTCCATCCCCAGGTACTCAATTTTAACTGCACGAATGAAAAATAAAAATATTATGTATATTAGCTATTGTTTATGTGAAACTGGAATTGTTGCATAATGGCTTTGATCAGAAAGCTTGTTTAACGCAGTGATAACATTGAGCCTTTCTCTGGACTATGCATTGTTCTAAGCTCTTTATTTATATTAACTCCCATACCTTCACAATATAATTGCTAAAATATAATTTAAATACAGTGAAGTTCTGTGGGTGGATGGTTTTGGTTAGATAACAATGAATGTACTTAATGTTATCCAAAGCGGTTAAAACAGTGAATATGATGTTATGTGGTCTTACCACAATTTTAAGTAAATGAATAAATATTTATATATATATATATATATATAAAACATTCTGCTAAGTCATAGAAAGCCAGCCCCAAAGACTACATATTGTACAATTCCACTTATATGAAATACACAGAACAGATAAATCTATAGAAGTAGAAAATAGAGTTGTTATTTTCTAGGACTGGGAGTATTGGGGAATTGGGGGCAGGGAGGCAGAGGAATGGGTAATGACTGCTAATAGGTATGATGTTTCTTTTTTGGGTGACTTAAATGTTCTAAAACTGTCTTTAGGGTTTTACACCTTTGTAAATATATTAAAAAGCACTGAATTTTAGTTTAATTGGGCCACTTGTGTGATATATGAACTGTATTTCAATAAAGCTGTTGTAAAATGAGTGTGTGTGTATAAAATAGCAGGCTTGCCACTGCAAATTTTGAAAGATGATAAAATAAGAGGTTTTAAAACCCACAGAGACTGAATTTAAAATCACAAAAATTGATCAGAAACTGACATTCAGTTTGTCATGCTGAAGCTGAGACAATGCAGAATCATCAAATCTCTGGGTCATTAAAAATTAAATTACATCTGCTTAATTCACTTTTAGAGTTTCATTTATCCTCTTAGAGTCTTCAGAATCTTTTTGAAATTGACAATGAATGAGTGAAATAAAGAATTCATTTAACTGGAATATTGATATAAATTACTGCATTCCCTAACCACTGTAATTCTAATTCTAAGCAACTTTTTACAACCTTATATGCAAAGTTCTGCACCAGGGATGAAAGAGAGAATTCCTTTTGGCAGCAAGCCAGAGGCCTGGGGTTAGTGGCAGGAAGCCTGGAATATGTGTTTTTCTGTGTTGTTGATGATAAGTTGTTCTTACTCTTAATGATGGCTGGTTCTTTTCTCTCCCTACCTCCATCTTAGTCAAAGACCTCTGTGCCCGTGGACTCCTTTTTCTCTCTGCTGACCAGTGAGCGAATGGCGAAGCAGTTCCCAGTGATGACTGAGGCCATAACTCAGATTCGGGCTAAAGGCCTTCAGACTGCAGTCTTGAGCAATAATTTTTATCTTCCCAATGGGAAGAGCTTTTTGCCCTTGGACCGGAAACAGTTTGATGTGGTAAGCTGACAGGGATCCAGAACAGTCTGAATCAAGTCTCTGTCCTTACTTTAGGATGCAGCATTAACGCTGTCTCTCATAAGGTCTTGAATGGATGGGTTTGTTTATTCACATAGTTGACTGAGTTAGGATTAGACATGATAGGTGGGAAAGATGACTTGCAAAGTATCACTGAGCTGTGAGCAAGGTAATTTATGGGCTTTGATAACTGGGTGAAACCTCAGCTTCAGAGACTCCCTTTCATCTGGACTTGAACCTTAGTCATCAGATATCAAGGAATCCTAGGTGGCACAGTTAGTATAGAATCTGCCTGCCAGTGCAGGAGACACAAGGGCTGCAGGTTCAATCCCTGGCTTGGAAGAGCCCCTGGAGTAGGAAATGGCAACCCATTCCAGTATTCTTTCCTGGAAAATTTCATGGACAGAGAGCCTGACAGCTTACAGCTTCTGAGGTTGAAAAGAGTTGCACACAACTGAACTCACACAACAATAACAGCATCAGATAACATATGCACTTTGATCAGCCCTCACCTTTTAATGGGCCCTTTGATCTTTTCTAAGACCAACCCAGTTGCCCTCTTATTTCTATGGCATTAATCCTTAGACCATTGCTGAGCAAACACACTTACTGCAGGAAAGGAAGTGTCTAATATAGTTGCTACTAGTCACACACATGGCTGTTAAACACTTGAAATGTGACTAGTGGCACTGAGCAACTAAATTCTATTTCAACTGAAATGTACATCATCACATATGACTAGGGGCTGCCACATGGGACAGTGTGTGAAGGGCTAGACTGTCAAAGTACCTGAGAAGATTCTGGTCAAGAGATGGTCTTCTATGCCAGGATGTTACTTATGTGAAAGACTCCCCATTTTCCTCAAAGGAAGTATATTATCATTATCCTGGGACAGATAGAAATTCTTGGCAGATGACTAACTTACATTTCAGTCAGAAAACACATTCTTTCATAGCAGTGGCTGTGTACTGGGCACTGGCTAGGCATGAAGGGCTACTGTGTTCAGTGCAACTGACACGAGTCCTGCCCTCAGGAATATGCATTCACCACATATCAGCTGCCACATGTGACTAGTGGCTACTGTGTCAGACTGGGCAATATAGCATTTCTATCACTGTAGAAATTTCTATTGGACAGTGATATTTTAGAACGTAAAATGTAATCAGGGGACTTCTCTGGTAGTCCCCTACTCTGCTTCCCCTGCAGGGGCGGGTTCAATCCCTCTTCAGTGAACTAATACCCTGCATTTCATGCAGCATGGCCACCAAAAAAAAAAAAAAAAAACAAAACACTAGTGAAACAGACGAATGGAAATTCAGAGTTCAAATATGGGGAATTAACCACCCAGCCTAATGCTCTCTTCACCTCCCACCTCCTCATTCATCCTTATAGAAAGCCTGTCGAGATAAGAGTTCTCTTCCCTCTGTACCCTTGCCTGGCTCCTTACCCACTTTGATTCTTGGTTTCCTGGCTTGTCCACCGCACAGCCTTTCTCCAGGCATCCTCCCCTCTGGGGGCTCAGGGACCTCGGCCATATTTGGACCCTGTCTGCAGCTTGCTGTGGGCAGTAGCTCTGATTCCCTGAGCCACAGTTTTCCTCACCTGTGGTTCAGGAGCAGCAGTTTTCTTTCTTTAGGGTGGCTGTGTGGATCCCAGACTATAATACATACAATGCACTTTACAGAGTGCCTGGCAGATGATTTTCAGAGATTCCTTCCCTCCAGTGCAGCAATGGGGATTATTATCTTGATCTGGACAAAATAAGTTTGCCAGGCTCACACTGGGCCCTTTAAGTGTTTAAAGACTTGTGAGCTTCTTTAACACGTGGACTCATTTATGCAGACTTCACAGACTCTCTGGTAGGTGCTTTCAGGCAGCTTTTTCTGATCCATTTTCATATCTTAGGTCTGCATGCGACTTGGAGTGTTGAAAATCTATTTCCTCAAGAGCAAGAGTGTACATTTTTATCCTCTAAAGCTATGAGGAAAAATATTTATTTTGATGGAAGTAAAGCTGGGCTTCCCAAGTGGTGCTAGTGGTAAAGAACCCACCTGCCAATGCAGGAGAGAGAAGAGACATGGGTTCATTTCCTGGGTCAAGCAGATCCCCTGGAGGAGGGCATGGCAATCTACTCCAATATTCTTGCCTGGAGAATCCCATGGACAGAGGAGCCTGGCAGGCTACAGTCCATGGGGTCACAAAGAGTTGGACATGACTGAAGCAACTTAGCTTGCACACAAAGCTAATATAACCATTCTTATGATCCCCATCATCTTTGGAGGCTGTTCCTAAACTTTTCAATAATATAGGATTCTGTTTCTGCTGAGATGAATGTGGCTTTTAAATTTTGGTCCTCTAAGTTAAAACGTTTACATTATATTTTATTGTCAAAGAACGTGCGATCTAAGATTTACCATTCTAGCAGTTTTTAACGATATAGCACAAGAATATTAGGTGTATTCACATTTTTGTGAAACAGAACCCCAGGAATTTTTTATCTTGCAAAACAGAACACAAGGAAAAGGCCAGGGGTCTTATCCAATTTAAATCTCAAGAATTTTTTCCCTTCCTCAGATATAATCACCTGAGAAGGAGGTGTCTGCTTGCCAGATGTGGCCCAGATCCCCAGGGTTTGCTCCCCTCTCACCTCTTGTCTCAGCTGTCCAGATGTGCTCCTTTCCTGTCATGTGATGCCTTCATTGGTGTCTGAAACACATGGCTTCTCCACTGCGCACTGTTGATGTTTTCTTCAGAAGGAATTTCTCTGTTTTCTTTAAGCTCATTCAGGTCCTTAGGAGATTGGGAAGAATAAGTAAGAGTAAGTTACTCAACATTTATTTACCTGAAGGGCAGTTCTCCTCCAACCTTGAACAGTGGGAATTTGGAGGAGAGGGAGGGGTCTTCAGATTTGTCCTTGATCTTGGAGTCCCCTGATCTTGGAGAGCAAGGGTCAATTCAGGAGTGAATGAGGGATTTAGTTCTGTTCTTAGGACAGACCCAGAAAGTATTGGTTGCAGGCCTCTGTGGCTGTTTTAGACTTACTCATAGGAGATTAAGCCCTGGGGTCAATGTCAGAAGACTTCTGGGGGTTGCTGGATCAGAGGTAGCCTGACACTGAGATAGCTTTTCAGGGTTCTCCTGAACCCTCAGATGCCCCCCACCAGTTCTGGACTTGATAGAGTTTGAGGCAAGGCTCTCAGGATAGAGGAGGCTCTTTGCATGAAACCTATCTTTGCCACTGACAGTATCTCTGGTGTTAGTCCTCCTGTCTAGCTTGAATATAGCTCTTTGTTTTTTCACTTCTGAAATATGGATATTAAAGTCATGTTTCTTTCAAAATAGTAAATACTGTTTTTCTTTCTAAAAACATGGTGAAATACTTACCCTAAAACTGATAGGTGCAGCTTTTCTTCTGTTCCATGCAGCCATAGTACCTAACATGAGCAGAATGCTGTGTCATTTTGGAACACCTTCCAGTTTCACTAAGTTTCCCAGCTACTGTTAAGATGGGTAAGATGGCTATCAGTGTTTCCAGTTTCCTGATGAGTATATCCAAATCACTCCACTTAAAAAAGCAACATCATTTTATATTATGACATTCTTAAGTTACTTGTTATGACAAATCTCCACTCTCCCTCTGGTCTTCTTTTCAAAAAAATATACCAGGGTATAACATGGGAACACCACTTTTAGGGATGTTCATCTCTCCTTCCTGCCTTTCCCTCAGGTCACGGAATCCTGCCTGGAAGGTGTCTGCAAGCCAGACCCTAGGATATATAAGCTGTGCTTGGAGCGGCTTGGCCGGCAGCCTTCTGAGTCCATCTTTCTTGATGATCTTGGACCAAATCTAAAAGCAGCTGCCAGCCTTGTATTCACACCATTAAGGTAATGGTCACTGTTTTTTTGAACCCCTTTGTGCTTCAGACACTAGTGTAAGTATTTCAGTGTAGTCCTCTTACACTCAGAGTTGGAGTTGCCTCTGGTGGTTTTTGCCCTTGCTGCCATAGTCTTTTTTTTTTTTAATTATGAGGTCTAGTTGACTAGCAGCTTATATTTTCAGTAGGAAGTAAGAAGGCATTTTGAGAAAAGAGCTATGCAGGGAGGTTAATGGCAGGCTTAAGACATTTTGGGTGATAGTCCTGCTGGCCTGTTGATGCTCAGTGCTTTGAAACAGGAGAAGCCATGTGTATGTGTGTTGAGGGAGGGGTGGCGGTCTCTGTTCAGCTTTCTGCATTTAGGTTTTCATTATTAGCTGATGGGCCTATAGGGGCAGAATGGATACTCCAGTATAATATTTTGCCCTCCTGGCACAAGGGAGTATTAATGAACTTTTAACTGGCACTCTCTCCAGCAGATAAAAGAGTTTAATGTGGTTAGGAATTAAATGGGGGGAGGAAAGTCATTCTGAGGCTTTTTCATGAGCTGATTATGCTGGCTCCAAAGTCCTTGCTTAGAGAACTAGCTTTTGTTTATATTTCCCTCTAAAAATGTACCCTCTTAGATAACAGGTAGGAGGAGAGGTCAGGGTTGTCTGGGGATCCATGCTCAATATTCTCTTTGAAACCAGGTCGATGACCCAGAGACTGCAGTAAAGGAATTGGAAACTCTTTTGGGATTTCCATTGAGAATGGCTGTTCCAAACACTCGCCCTGTGAGAAAGACAATGGAAATTCCCAAAGACGCTTTGGAGAAGTACCTCAAAGACTTGCTGGGGACCCAAGTCACAGGTAGTTAAGTCTCTGCATTTTGGTAGAGGCTAGGCTTTCAATCTGGCTCTCACTTTCTATCCTGGTGGAATATACTGGAGATAAAGATGCCATGTGTTGAAGAAAATAGCCATGGGGCCCTGCAGACCCGGGTGCTGCTCTGTTTTGCTTGGGAAGAAGCACTGCCTCCTTTGCTATGGGTCTCCAGAGTGTACTTGGCTCTTGTTCCACATGAGACCATGGCATGGCAGCAGTTGCCTGCAAACAGCTGTCCTGGGGGAGAAGAACTTGCAGTATGTGCCTAGGATGTTTGAATCTTTCTGATATTTTTGAGATGACAGCCTGTTTTGTGAAGATGACTTAAAAAGTCTCATGAGTTTAAAATGAGACAATTTGTCTTCATCTTTCAAAGGTCCCTCTCTTCTTTTTCATATTCCACCCTCAGAAAAACAGGTGCTTCAAAAAAATTTTATTATAGTTTCATGACCTTTTGAAGAAATTTCTACCTGATGATAAAGTTTGATCCTTGAAAGTATTCTTTGTATGCAGCTTCATGTGAGGATTTTTTCCCCTTGATGGATTGTTGTAGAGCCTTTACGAAGTTGAGGGAGCCTTTCTGACCAGACCAGGCAACTCAGGCAAACTCCCACTGCCTGTTCTTCTGATCAAGTGAAATGAATCTTATGTGTCAAGTTCAACTCATTGGGAAGACCAGGGTTAATCAGGCTGTTTCTTTCTATTGCTGTTTTGTTTTGGCTTTGTGGCTGTGGGATCTTAGTTTCCGCTCTGGTAGCCCCTGCAGTGGAAGTGCTGTGCTTAGTCGCTCAGTCATATCAGACTCTGTGGGACCCCATGGCCTGTGGCCCACCAGGCTGCTCTGTCCATGGGGATTCTTCAGGCAAGAATACTGGAGCAGAAGTGCAGAGTCTCTATATAAACTATTTCTGCAAGGGAGCCTCACAGTTTAGTTTGATGGAATAGGAAATTGCATCTCCTGAAAGCAGGCCTCTGCATAGCTGCTTTCAGCTGTCACTCTAGTATCAGGTGTGATGTGCCCAAGCATGGGGTGAGGGACACACAAGGGCACCTTTTGTCCTTGGCTTAAAGCATTCCAGTTAGCAAGATGGGTTTCTATGACTGTGCTTGTGGTTGATAAACAGAACTATAAAGCTTTTTTCGTGGAGCAGAAATAGGCAGGAAGGCCAAATGGACACCTCCCTGCACAAAGTGAAAATTGTTGTGATGTAAATTCAGTGGCCTTTGCTACATTATTATGTGACATTGGAGATTTGACCCAGTCATGTCTGGTACCCAGGGAGGAGGTACTTTCCTTACAGTGCATTCCAAATCAGGATGCTCTTTGTCCATGTGCAGTACTCATTAGAAAGAAAGAGTCTCTGTCCACATGTCCTCCAGAGCTGGTTTGAGTTTTCTTTGCTTTCAAACTTACAGGCCCATTGGAACTCCTTCAGTTTGATCATGGGCAGTCAAATCCCACCTACTATGTCAAGCTGGCTAACCATCAGCTGGTTCTGAGGAAGAAACCCCCTGGGACACTCCTTCCATCTGCGCATGCAGTAGAGAGGGAGTTCAGGTAAATTTTCAGGGTGAGAGTTTCGCTCGCTATCCCCAGCCTCTGCAGCCCAACCCCTGGGCTGGCAAGTCAGCACCCCATCATAGTGTCTTGAGACATTTAAAATTATAAGTATGATGCTCCATAATTATTTCAGATAATAACATGTCACTTAATTTTAAGAGCTTGTTTTCTGTATCTAAACTTGTAGGAAACAAGACTTTTTGAGATTCTACTAAATGGGGCTATTGCCCAAAGAGTTGAGTTGATAGTTGTTCAAACTATCCATGAGTTGATAGTTGTTGAAACCTGGGATTCCTTATGTGAATCTTCCTACTTCTGTATATGTTTGATATTTTTCATAATAAGATGTTTAAAACAATAAATGTGTTATAACCCATCCCAAGTAAAATCTCTTGCTTCACAAATAGGAAAATTTAAACATGGTAGGTTGAGGCTTCCCTGGTGGTCCAGTGGACAAGACTCTCCCTTGCAATGCAGGGAACACTGGTTAGGGACACCAGTTCGATCCCTGGTCTGGGCAGATCCCACATGCCTCGGAGCAACTAACCCTGGGGCCACAGTTACTGAGACTACTCTCTGGAGCCCGGGAGCTGCAACTGCTGAAGCCTGAGCACTCTAGAGCCAGTGCTCCAAAGGGAAGCCCCCGCAATGAGAAGCCGACATGCACACCACCCTAAAGAATAGCACCCACTCTCTGCAACTAGAGAAGCCTGTGCACAGCAATGGAGACCCAGCACAGACTAAATAAATAAATATTAAATAAAACAAAATAAAACGTAGTAGGTTGAAAAACCTAGCTCCAAACCCTTGGACAGTGAGTGACAGCATGATGACTGGGCTCCAGAGTGGAGCTTCCTCTCCCAGAAGACTTTGTCTGCCTCCTCCTCCACCTTCCAGCCTATCATGTTCTGCAGAAGGAAGGTTGCAGCAAGTAGTCAGAAAAATGTGGTTTTAGCTCTTGGCCTCTTTCTCATTATTTACTATCTCTCCTCTGACTTTTTGGTTCCTTGTGTCTGACTCTGTATTACAGCTACTGATCACTGACATTTATTAAGGCTTCGGGGTTCATTTGTGAAGCCCACAGAAGTCCAATAGCTATTTGTGAGCATTTATATTTATATATGTGCCCATGTGATAGTATGTGCTTACAGAAGAGAAACCCTGAAATGTGAAACTACCACTATGTATGCGTTCTGCTTGGGGACTCTCTCCAACTTCCCAGTGTTCTGAGGAATTCTGGACTGTTTGAAGGATATCCAAAAATCCAAAATGCAGAGAATTTCCATTTTAGTAAAGAAATAAAATGTGTACTTGAAGATGAAACATGTATCTGCTTATAAAATGCCAAATCAAATTTGGAAAGCTAGGAAAACAGTATAACACAATTTGTAAAAACCTCAGGGTTCAGTTCAGTTCAGTTCAGTCGCTCAGCCGTGTCTGACTCTTTACGACCCCATGAATCGCAGCACGCCAGGCCTCCCTGTCCATCACCAATTCCCGGAGTTCACTCAGACTTACATCCATTGAGTCCGTGATGCCATCCAACCATCTCATCCTCGGTCGTCCCCTTCTCCTCCTGCCCCCAATCCCTCCCAGCATCAGAGTCTTTTCCAATGAGTCAGTTCTTCGCATGAGGTGGCCAAAGTACTGGAGCTCAGTTTGAGCATCATTCCTTCCAAAGAAATCCCAGGGTTGATCTCTTTCAGAATGGACTGGTTGGATCTGCTTGCAGTCCAAGGGATTCTCAAGAGTCTTCTCCAACACCACAGTTCAAAAGCATCAATTCTTCGGCGCTCAGCCTTCTTCACAGTCCAATTCTCACATCCACACATGACCACAGGAAAAACCATAGCCTTGACTAGACGGACCTTAGTCGGCAAAGTAATGTCTCTGCTTTTGAATATACTATCTAGGTTGGTCATAACTTTTTTTCCAAGGAGTAAGCGTCTATTAATTTCATGGCGGCAGTCACCATCTGCAGTGATTTTGGAGCCCCAAAAAATAAAGTCTGACACTGTTTCTACTGTTTCCCCATCTATTTCCCATGAAGTGATAGGGCCAGATGCCATGATCTTCGTTTTCTAAATGTTGAGCTTTAAGCCAACTTTTTCACTCTCCTCTTTCACTTTCAATAAGAGGCTTTTTAGCTCCTCTTCACTTTCTGCCATAAAGGTGGTGTCATCTGCATATCTTATGTTATTAAAAACCTCAGGGTAGTCATGTTTTTATACCTAATAATTCCAATGGAGGATCTGTCTTTAAAAAATAGTTCTAAATAGGGTGAAAACTTTTATGCATTAATATGCTGACTGCAGTGTCATTTATAAAAAAAAATGGAAATAACCTATAGATGCAGTAATCAAGAAATGATTTTGCAAACCTTGGTATTTCTATTTGTTGGAACAATAATAGTAATAGCTAATACTTACTGAGTATTCAGTATGTGTCAGGCACTATAATACATGCTTTGAATGCAATATTAATTCAGATAATTCTCAGCAACCCCCTGATATGGTCCTATTATGACCCCCATTTTATAGAAAAGGGAAGCTTAAAAAACTGAGCAACATACCTAGCGATATATAACTAGTATGTGAGGGATGGAGCCTGGCTTCACACCCAGGGGTAGTAGGATTCCATAGCCCAGTCTTAATGATTATACTGTGATTGCTGCCATAAAAGGATGCCTGTAATAAAATGTATATGATAAAATCTTAATGTAGCAAAAACAGATACAAACTATATATGTCTTAACTGTTTTTTTTATTTTTTATAAAGACTTACACATTGAAACATTAGGAGAAGGCAGTGGCACCCTACTCCAGTACTCTTGCCTGGAAAAACCCATGGACTTCTTTACATGTTTCATAAAATTTACCAGTAAACTCATTTGGGCCTGGAGTTTTTTTAGGAAAAGGTTTTTGCTTATGAGTTCAATTCAAAAAATATTGGATAATTTGGGTCTTTTATTTCAACTTACCTTAGCTTTGGAAGTTGTAATTTCCAAGGAATTTGTCCATTTATATTTTTAAATATATAAAATTGTTATAAATATATATAAAGTTATATATGTCCATTTCATATGAACAATTAAATTTATTGTTCAAAATATTCCCTTACTGTCCTTTTACTGTATGTAGGATTTCTAGTAGTGTCCCCTCTTTATGATTCCTGCAATTGACTGATAATTTGTATTTTCTCTCTCTCTTTCATCAGTCTACTTAAGGATTTATCATTGTGTTGATGAGTACAAATGCTTAGTTTTATTAATTTTTCTGTTTATTTTCTATTTCATTTCGTTTTCCTCTGAACTTTATTCCTTTCCATCTGCTTACTGTGGATGTATTTTTACCTTCTTAGCTATAACCTTACATTTTGTAAATGTAAATGATTTACATTTTCCTTCTTTTCTAACATGAGCTTTCAAAGTTATGAATCACTTTCTAAGCTCATCTGCATCCAAAAAGTTTTGACATGTATTATTATTATTATTATTTCACTTTTCACTTCCATGCATTGGAGAAGGAAATGGCAACCCACTCCAGGGTTCTTGCCTGGAGAATCCCAGGGACGGGGGAGCCTGGTGGGCTGCCGTCTATGGGGTTGCACAGAGTCGGACACGACTGAAGCGACTCAGCAGCAGCAGCAGCATTATTATTACAGTTTGAAATGTTTTTTAATGTTCCTTTAATTCCATCAGGTCTTGGAAATACTAAGATTTTGATACTTGGAAACTTATTAGGACTTATTTTATGGACCATTACATGATAAATCTTGCACTCATAAAGAATGTATATCCTGTGGATGTTCTGTGTTATAGAACTGTCCATTAGATCAAATTGGTTGGTAGTGTTGTTCTTATCTTACTACTTCTAATTAGTCTGATAAAGTCAGTTAATGATAAAGGCATTGTGCAGTCTCAGTTATGATTGTCAGTTTGTCCATTTCTGTCTTTAATAATGAAATTTTTACTCTAGGTATTTTAAAGCTCTGTTATTAGGCACATACACATTTTTTTTTATTTTTTAATTGAAGTATATTTGATTTAATGTTATGTTTAATTTCTGCTATAAAGCAGAGTGATTCAGTCATACATATATATATTGTTTTTCATATTCTTTTCCATTGTGGTTTGTCACAGGATATTGAATAGAGTTCCCTGTGCTATACAGTAGAACCTTGTTATTTAAGGCACATACACGTTTATGATTATAATATATTCCTGGTGAATAAACTCTTGTATTCTGAAATGTCCCTCTTTATCTCTAGTAGTTCTCTTTGTCTTAAGTCTCTTTTTCTGATATGAATATAGTTACACTAGCTTTCTTATGCTCACCAATTTCATGGAACTTCCCTTTCCATCCTTTCATATTTTATTTATTTTTTATATTTAAAGCATACTAAGTCTCGCTTTTGTATCCAGTAGGACAATTTCTGTCTTTTAATTGGAATACTGACGCTATTAAATTTAATGTAATTATCAATATATTTGACTCAGGTCTATGATTTTCCTGTTAGATCTTTGTCCCATTTCTCTTTTGTTCTCCTTGCCTTTTTGCCTTCTTGGGTCAATTGAAATTTTAAAATTTTAGCATTCCATTTTGATTTTTGCATGTACCATTTTAAAATCAAAGAATAATTTCAAGAAAATCTGATCACTTTACTCAGCAGTGTCTCTCATCTTTTTTCTGCCAGGATAATGAAAGCCCTTGCAAACGCTGAGTCCCTGTCCCCAAAGTTCTTGACCTTTGTGAAGACTCAAGGTAATGTTCAGATTTATTTTTTCCATTGTATATTCAAGCTACAGAAAAGTCCATATATTAACTCAAATTCTAGTTTGCTAGAGTAAAGGCAAGTAAAATTTGAGTAGAAAAGAGATTTTATAGCAACCTCCCCTAGAGAGGTTTAAGTTATCCTGAAAGATAAATGCCTGCTTTCATGAGAATTGTTAGGAAGCATCTTTTCTAACATTTAAAGAGCATACATCCATCTAGCTTCATGTTATTTGTTTTAATTTTTTTATTGTGGGCTTTCTAAACTGTTTTTGAATTGCATTATAATATACTTTCTGAGTCTCTTTTTTCCTGATTTTTTAATTATGAAAAATTTGAAACATGCACAGAAGTTGAAAGAAGAAAAAACAGTACAGTGAGCACCCATTTATACTTCATCTAGATGAAAACACTGGTTAACATTTTGCCACATTTGCTTTCTATGTATATATATATGTATGTGTGTATATGTAAGTGTATGATATAGATAAAATAATTTTAAAGAAATAATAATTATACAAACATTTTCTAATTTTCTGTTTGGATAAATAATTATATAATTGTTTTATAAGTAAGTATTTCATATGTATGTAATTATTATTCACTGAACCTTTTGAAGTTAAGTTGCAGACAGCATATATCTCCTAAGAATAAAGACATTTTCTTTTATAACTCCAGCAGCAGTATTACACTTAAACTAAAAATAATTTAAATTTTCAAGTCAGGATGAATATTTATAATAGTAGAATTTTCAAAACAACTTTTCAGAGTACTAAACTGATTTCTAGTAGTGACAAAAAGATTGATTAATGACATTTTGGTGTGTCACCTTAATACTTTGGGGTGTTGTGTATGCCATTCATTTCACTGAATAATGATGAAAATAACATCAACAAGAAGGGATATTTATCAAACCTTCATGGAACCAGATACATATGCCAGGCATTCCCTGTATATTGCTCCCTTAATTTTATAGCTATTCTTTGAAGCTTTATAGATTTAGTAAAAACAATGCTCAGAGAGGTTTAATATGTTCCTCAGGATCACAGTTCTAGGAATGGCAGAGGTGGGACTTAAACCTGGTTCTTTGTGACTCCAGACCTGACCTCCCCACCCCCTGACCCAACATGCTGATTTCCTATATTATCACAATCCCATTTCGAGTAGATTCCAAACAGAAGAGAGGCATGCCGGCAAGGAAGTGTAGACAGGGATGTTTATGTGTGGCATAGTTTGGGGAAGGAGTGCTTCTAACTTCCACTTATATGCAGAGGAAAAAGGAAGTTTCCAGTACTCTGGGTCTGAACTCCCGCCCAGCACTTACAGCTTACACCCAGGACAGAGCAGTGCCCTAACAGCCTATCTCATCACAGGCCACTGAAACACCCTGTTTGTGTCCCTCCCAGTGTTGTTGGTACCCCCTTCTATCTGATGGAATACTGCCCAGGCCTCACCTACAAAGACCCCTCTCTGCCAGGCTTGGAGCCCAGCCAGAGGCGGGCCATCTACACTGCCATGAACAGAGTCTTGTGCAAGATTCACAGTGTGGACCTCAAGGCTGTGGGCCTGGAAGACTATGGGAAACACGGTGAGCACAAGGCCCCTTGTCTTCTGTGCTGATGTTTCCTCATTGGTCCCTTGCTTTCATGATTTCTATTGTGCCAGGGTTTTAAGGCAGCATTGGTAAATGTGAGGTGGGCTTGTTAGCATCCTACTTGGAAATCCACTTTCATTTTAGTGGAGGTGTTGTTTACCTAGATGTTTTATCCTGAGATAAATCCATCCATGGACTATAGAATCTCTTTTCCCTGCAAATTTTATCTCACTGTATTCTTTTTTTCTGATACTGACTGGCCTAAAGTACTTAAGATACGTATTTTCTTCTCCATTTTTTACCATTTCCTCTAAATATTCTTTTCAACAGGGGTAAATTTTTTTAAACACCATTGTACCAAGGTATTTGTATAATTTGTTGCTGCTCTTTTCTTTTTTTTTTTAATTGTCTGAGAGCTCCAGTTGTTACTCATCCTTGTAAGCACTTTGTGTTGTCAGGATTTCCCTTTTCCCTTTTTTTTGGAAGTCAGTTGTATTGAAAGGTAGCATTTTATGAATTTTGGCAAATGCACACAGCTTTATAACCACCACAACTGTCTCCGTGCTTTTGCCTGAGGATACTTTAGCATGAGCCAAAGAGTTTCACTTTTCCCTGCAGCATTCAAAATTATCTGACTCTCAATGCATTCCTGACTGTGGTTAAAAAGAATCTCAGTAAGTTGTATTTGGTTCTTTCTCTGCTTTTAACTAAAGTATGCCTATTCCTCTAGGACTGTATCAAATGCTGCAATGTACATCAACTTCCTGACATATTTTTACCAAGTTTCCTAAAATTCTATCACTCTGTAGGCATGTGATGTGAAGCCTCAAAACTAACCCTTTGAGAAACTTTGCTACCACATAGCAGGCTCGCTGACTTCCCAGTCACAATAAAGGGAGTTGTAGCCAGATCTGTATCAAATGCTAACTTTTGACCAGAATCACCAATTTAGTGGGGTTCCCCTCCATCTTGGTGGTCTCACTGGAAGATATTTATAATAATTTATTTGTTGTCTATCCAAATTTTTGAACTGTGGTGTTGGAGATGATTCTTGAGAGTCCCTTGGACTACAATAAGATCCAACCAGTCCATCCTAAGGGAGATTAGTCCTGGGTGTTCATTGGAAGGACTGATGTTGGAGCTCAAACTCCAGTACTTTGGCCACCTGATGGAAAGAGCTGACTCATTTGAAAAGACCCTGATGCTGGAAAAGATTGAGGGCAGGAGAAGGGGAAAACAGAGGATGAGATGGTTGGATGGCATCACCAACTCAATGGACATGAGTTTGGGTAAACTCCAGGAGTTGGTGATGGACAGGGAGGCCTGGCGTGCTGTGGTTCATGGGGTCGCAAAGAGTCAGACACAACTGAGCGACTGAACTGAACTGATGCAAAATTTCACTTAACTGAGCATGTTATATTCATCTGGAGCCCTGCTGCTGCTGCTAAGTTGCTTCAGTCATGTCTGACTCTGTGTGACCCCATAGACAGCAGCCCACCAGGCTCCCCTGTCCCTGGGATTCTCCAGTCAAGAACACTGGAGTAGGTTGCCATTTCCTTCTCCAGTGCATGAAAGTGAAAAGTGAAAGTGAAGTTGCTCAGTCATGTCCAACTCTTCGCGACCCCATGGACTGCAGCCCACCAGGCTCCTCCACCCATGGGATTTTCCAGGCAAGAGTACTGGAGTAGGTTGCCATTAGTTATTAGTAAAAGGGCCAGTAGGCAAAGACAACAGATGTTGCCTATATTGATCTATTGTTTCAGGATGGAAAGAGCCCTGGAACAGAAGTTAGGTGCTGATCTGTGGGGTGACCTTGGGCAAGCCCCATTACTTTATCATAGTTTTCTCAAGAATAGAGGTTGAGCGATCCCACTGCTGGGCATACACACCGAGGAAACCAGAATTGAAAGAGACACGTGTACCCCAATGTTCATTGCGGCACTGTTTATAATAGCCAGGACATGGAAGCAACCTAGATGTCCATCAGCAGATGAATGGATAAGAAAGCTGTGGTACATATACACAATGGAGTATTATTCAGCTATTAAAAAGAATACATCAATGTATAGCAAAACAAATACAGTATTGTAAAGCAAAACAAACTAAAAAATAAAAATTAATTAAAAAAAAAAAAAGAGGTTGAGTGAAAAAGCCCTGCCCTGCCCCTCTCACAGCAATGATATGAAAAGCAAAGGAGATGGCACCTGTTCCAGTGCTGTGAATGGACAAAGTCTCTGTCACATGAAGCAGTGGGCAGTGTGACATCCCATTGCACAGTGAAGAAAGAACAGTTTAAGGAGGGCTCTTCTATGCACTGAGTGGATCCTTTGCCTTTTAGTTTTAAAGTGGACTGTTCTGATATACTTTCCACTGACCTATTAGGTTGACAAAGAAATGAAGCAGAAATCTGGTCTGATTTTATATAATTCAGGGTCAGGCTCCTGGGCCACTGGCTGTGTCTTGAGGCTTATTACATAAAGCAGCTTCCTCAGATTTTACATTCACTGGTCCAGCTACAAGGCCATCAGATATTCTTTTCAAGTATCCTGTAATTTCTTAAGTTATGTTAGGAATCCAGCTGCTGGGCAGGGCACAGGCTGTGTGTAGCTAATATACCATTTGTGTAAAATTCGTACATTTAAATAAAATTAATTTATTTGCACACGTGAAGACTATCCTCAAGAGGATGCCTAAGAAATTGATCACATGGTTTGCCTTTGGGGAAAAAGGGCTGAGTGGCTGGGCAGGGGATTGGGGATTTATTGTACACCTTTTTATCACTTTAATTTTGAACCAGGTGAATATATGATTTGTTGAAGACAACAAATATACATTTGTAAGGGGGAAAAAGCACATAAACATGATTTCTGATGAAAAGGAACTTTTGACAAAGATCCCTTTAGGTCCAATCTAGTTATCATAAAGAAACTTTCCACCAATAACCTGTAGAGAGCATAATTCCCTTTTCTCATCCCAGAAGGCAGGCTGCTTTGGGGAGGAAGGGTGTTTGTTCCTTGGCAGGCCTGCTTGAGGCCAGTGGCCAACAGAGCAGAAACACAGGGACAGCTGTACCTGCTTCCACGAGAAGGGAGTCTGCATAGCACTGGGGTGGTACGTGCATGGCGGGTGGGAGGACATCCTAAATCCACGTAGGATATTAACCTGTGGGGCTCCTTCCACAAAAGTTCAGCTCCTGGAGACTTTAGTATTTGATTTCTTATGATAATTTTCAAACTTAGAGAAACATTCAGTAGTGCTGTGAATAACTATATGCCCGTGACTGATTTTAAGAATGACTAACTTTTGCCATACTCATTTATCTCTTTCTGTATTTATCTATCTGCATGATTAAGAGACCCTGACACTTGACTCCTAAGTGCTTCAGTATGCATTTCCTAATAATGAGGACATCCCCCAGCACCATTATCACATCCAAGAAAATTTACCATTTTCTCAGAATATCTAAGACTCAGTCCATATTCGATTTCCTCATTATTCCTCTTGTATCTTTTATAAGTGAGGTTTTCAGTTTGTTTTCCAAATCAGGATCTGATTGAGGAGTCTAGAACAACCCCCTCACCAATTTTTTTCAATGAGTTTTTAAAGGTACTAGGTAAGTGTATTATTGATTTATTTTGATTATGGTTTCATTTACTGCTGACTTCTACTTCCTGTAAGGCTTCCCTTGTGGCTCAGACAGTAAAGTGTCTGCCTACACTGTGGGAGATCCAGGTTCGAGCCCTGGGTTGGGAAGATCCTCTGGAGAAGGAAATGGCAACCCACTCCCGTACTCTTGCCTGGAAAATCCCATGGATGGAAGAGCCCGGTAGGCTACAGTCCATGGGGTCACAAAGAGTCGGAAACGACTGAGTGACTTCACTTCACTTCTACTTCCTGTAATTCTGAAAACTGAAAGTTAGTTCTCAAGGCTTGATTTGTTTGGGGTTGAATTCCTGTGGGTTTTGATCACACCTCTTACAGCTCTGCTGGATCATTCTAATGACAGGTGAATGGATGCTCCGAGTGTGCAGCTGACTCCACGGAAGGAGCCCAGTCTATCTTTCCTTGTCCTCAAGCTCCTGGGAAACATTTTTCTCTCAGAGAGGGGTGAGGGCTTGACTTAGAGCATGGACCTGGTATGTTGTTTATTATTAATAGTGACAATAATTGTCATTTGAGCAATGACCGTGACAGTAATAATGGCTATTATTCATTGAGCAGCCTTCTGTGTTCGGCATGTTATACATGAATTTCATTTGTCCTTCACAACAGTTCTAGGGAATATAGGTTATCAGGACACCAATTGTATGGATGAAGAAATGGAGGCTTAGAAAGATTAAATCATTTGAAAAGCTTAACTGTGAGCCAGGTAACTCCAGAACTCTCTTCTAGTCTATGGTCTCATAACTTGCAAGTTCCTCAACTGTGGTAACTCTGGGTTTCTTAATAAACAACTGAATAATAGCAAATGCTCATGTATTACTACATGCCAGGAACAGTTGCAGGGGCCTTAACCTATTTTATCCTCCCAACAACTCTAATGAGGGCCATCTCACTGATGAGGAACAAGGGCCTGGAGACATAAAGTAACCTACCTGAGACCACACAGAGAATGGCAGGGCTGGGAACCAAACTCAGACCATCTATCCCAGTGTCCATGCTCTTAGCCAAGCACTGTCCTCTAGCTAAGAAAGGATTTATTAAAGGCTGTTAGGAAGCTTATAGGATCTCCAAGAGGGCCAGAGATCAGGCTCAGAGGGCTGTGTGGCTGGGAACAATGCCCAGATCACACAGATCCAGCCAAGACAAAATAGCAGTGGCTTTCAAGTGGAGGGAGCAGGAGCATCAAGTGGAAAATTCTCCAGTCATGGGATGAAGATGCCTCAGACATTACACAGGGTTTCACGCAGTGGTTGGTTTCTGAAACCTTTGGCGTTTGTTGAAATGGCCCACCATATTCGAATCTTCTTTCCCTCAGGGGACTATCTTGCACGTCAGGTGCAAACATGGATCAAGCAGTATCGAGCCTCAGAAACCAGCACCCTGCCAGCCATGGAGAGGCTCATCGAGTGGCTGCCCCTCCACCTCCCCAGGCAGCAGCGGACCACGGTGGTGCACGGGGACTCAGGTCGACTCGGCATGAGGAGGGTTGATATTTAGATGTGGAAAGTGATGGGAAGGGCATCTGAAGGGGAAAGAAGCAGCTGAAGGGGAAAGAAGCAACCCACTGGGTCTTGCCCCAGTTTACTGCTGACAACTATCCATGCACAATTATCTCCCTGTGCACAGCCTTTAAGGAAGGGTTTGTCAGGTTTGACACTATTGACATTTGGGGCCTTTGCCACAGCAAGAGTTAGTACCACCCCCAGGTCTGAAGGCACAAGCACAGCCTCCAATTGTAACTACTGCAGGACAACCACCTCCAAAACTGCATTGCTGTTAACAGTCACAGCAATGATTTTACTCATGAGTCTACAGTCTGGGGACAAGATGGCTTGTTGGAGTGACTTTAAGGCCAGGGGCTAAAATCACCTGATGGCTCACTCACACATCTGCACGGGGGCAGAGGAGAGCTGGGCGCCCTGAATCTCTCTCTGTATATCTATGGTTTCTCAACTGGTCTTTTCAGTATGGGGCTTCCCAGGTGACTCAGTGGTAAAGAATCTCCATGCCAGTGTCGGAAATGCAGGAGATGTGGGTTCAGTCCCTGAGTTGGGATGTCCTAGAGGAGGAAATGGCAACCCACTTCAGTACTCTTGCCTGGGAAATTCTATGGACAGAGGAGCCTGGTGGGCTATAGTCTATGGAGTCGCAAAGAGTCGGACACGACTAAGCGACTGACTGCATGCACACGTACTCTCCAGTATAGTAGCTTCTGGGTAGCTGGACTTCTTACCTGATAGCTCTGGGCTGCAAAGGTGTGTATTCTGAGGGGAGAGGGCCAGGCGGGAGCTGATCACCTTTTCTATCCTTGTCTTGGAAGTCACTCAGCACCACATCCACCTGCGTCATAATTGTTAGAAGTGAGATGCTTCCAAAGGTGAAGGATTAGACTCTTCCTTTTGTGGCAGGAGTGTCAAAAAATTGCAAACCTGTTTTAAAACCATCTCAGGGAAGGAGAATGACCAGAACCTGGATACTGGCTGATGTGGCGAGGGCTGCCTCACCAAAGCTGTGGCCCTTGGGAGAAGAACACGGTTGTCCCTTGGCCTTGTGCTGAGAGGGGGCTGAGGAATTAATATGCAGGCCCCCTTCCCATTGCCTGTTGGTATCCCCATTGGCTGAGCCAGAGGGCAAGGGAGCTGGTGGATGCAGCCCATGCAGGCTCTTGGGCACATGGGGCACAGAGGGCTGGGAAGTGTGTTTGAGGGGCCAACAAAATAAACACTCAGCATGGAACACTCCCCAGTGGTCAGTTTTCTCAGTGCTGTCTCCATTCCTTGTGGCTCCTTCAGGCTGGACAACCTGCTATTTCATCCGGAAACTGCCGAGGTGCTTGCTGTCCTGGACTGGGAACTTTCTACCTTAGGCGACCCTCTTGCCGATGTGGCCTACAACTGCCTGGCTCACTACCTGCCATCCGGTTTTCCCATTCAGCCAGGTAGGAACTGCTGCTAGGGGAATAGGGATGGAGCCTCTTCCATTATCAAAGATTTGGGCAAACTCAGCTGAAGTAGTTGGTGATTGGGCTCCTTCATGAAATTCAGGTATTTAGTATTTCTTCTACACTATGATTTTTAATGACAGCATAGGATTTCATTGTAAAAGAATTAACTCATTCAAGGCATATGGTTTGATTTCTATTTGGATATTTGTTTCCAGTTGTGTTTTTTTTTTTTAAATTCTTACTAACTTCCCTGTGCTTCCACAAAAAAGGGAGTGAATATCTGCATAGTAATATCTTTGCTTGTATATAAGGTATACTCCTAGGATAAATTCTTGGAACAGAATATATTATATGCCTCTGAACCATCAAAATGTTACAAATGAAGAAAATCAGTAAGATTTTTTATCTATTGCAGTTATCTTTTTCATAATTTGGTGAGATTTCTTTGAATATAATTTTTTATCAAATGACTGATAGAAAATAATTTGCATCCACCCTGACCTGTGGTCCAGATGGAACTTGGAGGCCCCTCATTACTTCCTTTACTGCCAATTTAGTCCAAACTTTTAACAACCAGGTTATGAAGAACAGCTTCATGCTTGGATTCCAGACATCTTAAAATGATGACCCTTTGAACTAGTTGTGAAATTTATTTCTAAGGGACAAGATGATTTTCAGAATTCAAATATTGGGAGCCACAGGGGAGCATGAGGTCATTGCCTAGTCCTGGCTCTGTTGCTTCAGGGTTGAGTGACTGTGATTTGACTGAGCTGGGAATCCCTACTGCAGAGGAGTATTTCAGGATGTACTGTCTTCACATGAGGATCCCTCCTACTGAGAACTGTAACTTCTACATGGCTTTCTCCTTCTTCCGCATCGCTGCAATCCTGCAGGGAGTCTACAAGCGCTCACTCACAGGTAATGGGAGCCTAGGAGAGCCGGCCTCAGGGTGTGAGTCACAGCCAAGAGGCTTCTCTCCCTGAAACCCTCTCATGACCAAACTACAAAGTTCAGTTAATTCAACCATTTGTTAGCAAGTGTATATCATATAGTTTTAAGAAATATTTAGAATTTTTTAAAATTATTAAAATAAGGTACAAAACTTTTTAAAAGTAAAAACACATAATAAGAACTCAGTCATATAGAAGAATATAAAATTGTTTTCCATTCTGTTCAGCATTAGTCCTCAAAGACGAAGCTACTGTTAAGGGTTTTGGGCCCCAATTTTTCTGTATATCTGTTGTCTCTCCTCTCTGTCTCTCTCTGCAAGTTTTATAAAAGTGTGATCATTTTACATGTTATTTTTTAGTACCTTGATATAAAAATTGTTTATCCCAAAGAATTTTCATGAAATACTATGGATGGCATCACTGACTCAATGGACATGAGTTTGGTGAGTTCCAGGAGTTGGTGATGGACAGGGAGGCCTGGTGTGCTGCACTTCATGGAGTTGCAAAGAGTCAGACATGACTGAGCAACTGAACTGAACTGATTGTGTGTATATATATACATTTATATATTATGGCCATATATATGTATTTGACAACTATGTAAGGCAAATTCCTTATTTTTTTCCACGTAACGTATTTCACGGAGATCTTTCCATGTGAGTATTTATAGACATCATTCATTCTGCTTTCTATAGTGCGTTCCACTGTATGGATATACTGTAATGTATTTAACCAGTTACCCTATTGATGTATCTTTGGATCGTCTGCAGATTTTCACAGTCACTTAGTGGTTGGTGGACATCTTTTCTTACTCATATTTGAATATATCTGAAGGATAAATTCCCAGAGTTAGAATTTCTGGGTTAAAAATTTGTGTATTTTAAATTTTTTAAATGTTGCCAAATTGCCCAGTGAGAGGATTGTTGAAGAAGAAAAAATGATTACTGTATTTTCTTTGATGATCCTCTTACATATATGGGAAAATACTTTATTTAACCAATGTTTTCTAGATTATATCTTTAAAGTTGGAACGTTTGAGAAGAAAAGTTTGGCTACTTAGAACTGATGGTTCAATATATACATGTGTCACCTATGGAGTGTTTATATATATGCAAGTATGGCACAGTGTTACTGTGCCAATTTAGTTTTCATTCTGAATTCTGTAGGGTAGAAAATGAAATAATCTATGTGAATGTGAAGTCACTCAGTCGTGTCCGACTCTTTGCAACCCCATGGACTGTAGCCTGCCAGGCTCCTCTGTCCATGGGATTTTCCAGGCAGTAGTACTGGAGTGGGTTGCCATTTCCTTCTCCAAAGGATCTTCCCAACCCAGGGATCGAACCCAGGTCTCCTGCATTATAGACAGATGCTTTACCATCTGAGCCATAGCCTAAATTATTTAAGAAGGTATAAAGACAGATTAGGACTTCCCTGGTGGCTCAGAGGTTAAAGTGTCTGCCTCCAATGCGGGAGACCTGGGTTCGATCCCTGGGTCGGGAAGATCCCCTGGAGAAGGAAATGGCAACCCACTCCAGTATTCTTGCCTGGAGAATCCCATGGATGGAGAAGCCTGGTAGGCTACAGTCCATGGGGTTGCAAAGAGTCGGACACGACTGAGCGACTTCACTTCACTTCACTTCAAAGACAGATTAAATTTGTTTCCTATGTAGAAGGAAAGCAATTAGAAAGCAGGAAGGTAGAATCTCCCAAAAGACTTCCCCAAAGACTTAGCAATAATGACTAGGCCAGTAGCATTAAGTACCCATAATCATCCACATTATAATCTATAAATTCCATTCTTACCAAAAGGAACCAGGGCACCTTGGAGAAGTGACTGATTTTAGGTCTAGGGCAGAATATCCACGAGATGAATCTGGAACATCTTCCTGTACCAGAAAGATAGGAGGTTGTTGAGAAGGTCATATTTAACTGTCTCAGGAGTCTACTTGAATAGGCTCCCACTTGCTAATGACAGGAAACTTTGAGCACCAGTAAGGATGAGAGCTAGAATGGTTGGATGACACACATCAAGTATGTTTAAATCCATGAGTAAAGAGTGATACTAAAAGTCTCGCTGGTGACTGGAGGCTGAGAGGGAAGCAACCCACTATTCTGATAATTGGTAAATGAAAGGGAAAAAGTCAACCACTTATCCTGCCTTTCCTATACAAATTAGATGTCATGTTAACCAAATGATTAATGAGGAAGTTTTTCTTTAGAGAAGCATCCTGGACCCAGTGATAGAATTAGCATAGCACCAATTTGCCATCCCGGTACATGAATGCATCTGGAAAATAAGTGTTAATGGTGCTAAAATCATCAAGAGAGGCAGCCAGACATTACATACCTCCTGATGCTGCCCTCAAAAGTTGAACCTGGATTTGACCAAGCCTCAATGCCAGCCACCAACTTACAGGGAACAAAGGATTCAGTGGAGCACATTAAATAGCACCACTGAGACAAAGCCACTCACAAAAATCTAGATTCTGGGAAACTTCACAGTGAAACAATTCCGTCTCTTCAACAAATGAAGAAGGTGATACAGTGTTGAGACTTAAAAGATATATTAGCCAAAATCAGTATTTGGACCTTATTCAGATCCCTGTTTGAAAAAAGAAATGTTGTGAAAAAAATTTTTGTGAGAGACAGTCTTAACTATCTCAGGGACTTAAAAGATACATTAGCTAAAAACAGTATTTGAACCTTATTCAGATCCCTGTTTTAAAAAAGAAATGTTCTGAAAAAAATTTTTGTGAGATGATCAATGAAAAATGAAGTCTGACTGGATAGTTGAGAATATTAAGGCGTCATAGTTAACTGCTGTTTAAGTGTGATAATGATATTGTGTGGATGTTTTTAAGTCTTTGTTTTTAGATATAAATGAAATATAAGTATAAAGATGTGGTGTTTGGGATTTACTGCAGCAAAATCCAGGGCGTAGGGGTCGAAAGGCAGAGGATGAAACAGGATTGGCCACGCTTTGATGATTATTGAACTGAGTGGCAGAAACCTGTGGGTACATTAAATTCTTCTCTCTAGTTTTGTTTGTCTTTGAAATTTTCCAAAATGAAAATTTAAAAAGGCAAATAGAAAGAAGCCCAGCAGTGGGTTTGCTAGTACTATGGGGACATCTTAGCTTTGTGCTCATCTGTACCCAAGGCTTTCTGGTAGCATTTTGCTCTCAGCCAGGGTGTCAAAATCTTCTGAGAAAGGCAGTTGCAGTGGGGGAATTGATCATGCATTCACTCCCAAGAGCCTCTGCTAGGTCAGGCACCGTGCCAATAACACCTTGCTGCTGTTGTTCAGTCGCTCAGTTGTGTCTGACTCTTTACAACCCCATGGACTGCATGCCAGGCCTCCCTGTTTCACCGTCTCCCAGAGCTTGCTCATATTCATTCAGTTGATGATGGCATCCAACCATCTTGTCCTCTGTCATCCCCTTCTCGTCCTGCCTTCAGCCTTTCTCAGCATCAGGGTCTTTTCCAATGAGTCAGCTCTTTACATCAGGTGGCCAAGGTATTGGAGCTTCAGCTTCACCATCAGTCCTTCCAATGAATATTCAGAGTTGATTTTCTTTAGGATGGACTGGTTGGATCTCCTTGCAGTCCAAGGGACTCTCAAGAGTCTTCTCCAATACCACAGTTCAAAATCATCAATTCTTCGGTGCTCAGCTTTCTTTCGGAGAAGGCAATGGCAACCACTCCAGTACTCTTGTCTGGAAAATCCCATGGACGGAGGAGCCTGGTGGGCTGCAGTCCATGGGGTCGCTAAGAGTTGGACACAACTAAAGTGATTTAGCAGCAGCAGCTTTCTTTATAGTCCACCTCTCACATCCATACATGACTACTGGAAAAACCATAGACTTGACTAGACAGACCTTTGTTGGCAAAGTAATGTCTTTGCTTTTTAATATGCTCTCTAGCTTGGTCATAACTTTTCTTCCAAGGAGTAAGCGTCTTTTAATTTCATGCTGCAGTCACCATCTGCAGTGATTTTGGAGCCCAAAAACATAAAGTCTGTCACTGTTTCGACTGTTTCCCCATCTATTTGCCATGAAGTGATGGGGCCGGATGCCGTGATCTTTGTTCTCTGAATGTTGAGCCTGTTAACAATGTTGTGATAGCTTCAGGTGAATAGCACTTATAGAGATACTTGGTATTGCCCTGGGAAAGTGAATTTTGGAGGAAAAGGATGTGTTTCAAAGGCATTCTCTCTGTGATGTCATCACAAGAGATCTGGGTTCATCCTTAGGCTGGCAGGGGGACAACAATGACCAGAACCTAGGGATTGATTTATAGTCTGTGCCAGCTGACCCCACATATGATTTTCCTTCATTAATAAGTGGATGCTGAGGTTTAGATTTCTTATAGATGGATACTAAAATTCTAGAAAGATAAGTGCTGGTGGCTGCAATTTAGGAAGATGCCATGGATGTGGTCTCTTCTGCTGGGACTACATTCAGGAAAATATATCAGAAATGATCACTTTAAATCAATCCAAGCTCATACAAATGACTTTCCAAGAGACAAAGCAGTACTGTGAGAGTAACATCCAATTCAAGGGATGAAAACGTTAAAAAGTTCTTTGTACCCTCTGTTAGAAAAGAAAATCATTATGAATAACAATGAATGCAAGGTAGGGGGCTGTCTTTTCTTTCAGTGAGATATATACAGTCTGAGTTAGGAAGGGAAAATAAAGTCTGTAAGTCCATGACCCAGGGAGGGGCTGCCTGCTTTCCAACTGGCCTGCAGTGCTTGGGTCCATACTCATTACCCAGAACGTGATTAAGTAGACTTGCTGAGGTCCAGTGGGCTGCATCCTCTGCTGTGTAGCAGATGGATCTGGTTTCTAATTTGTAAGGAATAGCCTAGCCTAAATATCTTTAAAACCAAAGCTGCATGCAAATGGTTCCTTTGAGAAATAATACTTGACCATGGTAGGAGCCAGAAGTAAAATAGGCCTCTGCAAGTGAAGTCACTCAGTTGTGTCCGACTCTTTGCGACCCCATGGACTGTAGCCTACCAGGCTCCTCTGTCCATGGGATTTTCCAGGCAATAGTACTGGAGTGGATTGCCATTTCCTCTTCAGGGGATCTTCCCAACCCAGGGATTGAACCCAGGTCTCCCACATTGTAGACAGACGCTTTACTGTCTGAGCCACCAGGGAAGTCCAGGCCTCTGCAAAGATCCATTTATTGATACAAAGTAAATGAGGAAAACAATCTCTTTAAAACATAGGAATTCTAAAAATAATCCAGGAGAACTGGCTATGAAAGTTCAGTTCAGTCTCAGTCATGTCAGACTCTTGCGACCCCATGGACTGCAGCATGCTAGGCCTCCAAGCCCACTATAAAAAGGGGATATTCACAGTATAAGGAGACACAAGGATATATCCTAGATACACATGAAAGAAGCCACACTTAAAAGAATATGATGTACAAATTTATATGACATTCTGGAAAAAATGAACTACAGGAATATAGATCAGTGTTGTACCCTAGGGGCAAGGGTAAAGGCTTGACTACAAACGGACGCCATGGATATTTGGGGATGATGGGAATATATATACTATATCCTGATGGTACTGTTGGCTGCCTGACTAAACTTAAAGAATTGTATACTTTATAAAGAGGATGTATGTATACTATATCTTAATTTAAATTTTTTCAAAAAAGCCTTCATGCATGAATTAAGTAAAAAAATAAAAAAGCATGACTAGAGTGAAATCTGCAATGCTGACATTGAGAATGGTGGTGTTGATCTAGACAAAATGGTGCCCAGAAACTAGCCATTAATCCAATCCCCTGTGACACTGTTATCAGTTTCATGGCAGGGCTTCCTGTAGCCCAAGGTGACAGCAGAAGTGCTTTGGGGGATTCCTGATTTAATTTAGATTTTTTAGGAAAAGAGAAAAAGAGCAGGGAGCAGGCTGACTGAGTCCAACTTCTGGCTCCCAGCTCCCTAATGAAGCTTGGGCCCATTTCCCTCCCTAAGACTTGGATCTTTGTTCAGTTCAGTTCAGTTGCTCAGTCGTGTCCGACTCTTTGGGACCCCATGGACTGCAGCGCGCCAGTATCACAAACTCCCAGAGTTTAGCCAAACTCATGTCCATTTAGTCGGTGATACCATCCAACTATCTCATCCTCTGTCGTCCCCTTCTCCTCCTGCCCTCAATCCTTCCCAGCATCAGGGTCTTTTCCACTGAGCCAGCTTTTCACATCAGGTGGCTAAAGTATTGGAGTTTCAGCTTCAACATTAGTCCTTCCAATGAACACTCAGGACTGATCTCCTTTAGGATGGATGGACTGGTTAGATCTCCTTGCAGTCCAAGGGACTCTCAAGAGTCTTCTCCAACAGCACAGTTCAAAACCATCAATTCTTCGGTGCTCAGCTTTCTTTATAGTTCAACTCTCACATCCATACATGACTACTGGAAAAACCATAGCCTTGACTAGACAGACCTTTGTCGGCAAAGTAATGTCTCTGCTTTTTAATATGCTGTCTAAGTTGGTCATAAGTTTCCTTCCAAGGAGCAAGCAGCGTTTAATTTCATGGCTGCAGTCACCATCTGCAGTGATTTTGGAGGCCCAAAATATAAAGTCAGCCACTGTTTCCACATCTATTTGCCATGAAGTGATAGGGCCAGATGCCTTATCTTAGTTTTCTGAGCTTAGTTGAGCTTTAAGCGAACTTTTTCTCTCTCTTTTACTTTCCTGAAGAGGCTCTTTAGTTCTTCTTCACTTTCTGTGATAAGGGTGGGGTCATCGTGTATCTGAGGTTATTGATATTTCTCTCGGCAATCTTGACTCTAGCTCATGCTTTATCCAGCACAGCGTTTCTCATGATGTACTCTGCATAGAAGTTAAATAAACAGGGTGACAATATACAGCCTTGACGTACTCCTTTTCCTATTTGGAACCAGTCTGTTATTCCATGTCCAGTTCTAACTGTTGCTTCTTGACCTGCATACAGATTTCTCAAGAAGCAGGTCAGGTGGTCTGGTATTCCCATCTCTTTCAGAATTTTCCACAGTTTATTGTGATCCACACAAAGGCTTTGGCATAGTCAATAAAGCAGAAATAGATGTTTTTCTGGAACTCTCTTGTTTTTCCCATGATCTAGCGGATGTTGGCAATTTGAGCTCTGGCTCCTCTGCCTTTTCTAAAACCAGCTTGAATATCTGGAAGTTCATGGTTCACATATTGCTGAAGCCTGGCTTGGAGAATTTTGAGCATTACTTTACTAGCGTGTGAGATGAGTGCAATTGTTCAGTAGTTTGAGCATTCTTTGGCATTGCCTTTCTTTGAGATTGGAATGAAAACTGACTTTTTCCAGTCCTGTGGCTACTGCTGAGTTTTCCAAATGTGCTGGCATATTGAGTGCAGCACTTTCACAGCATCATCTTTCAGGATTTGAAATAGCTCAACTGGAATTCCATCACCTCCACTAGCTTTGTTCGTAGTGATGCTTCCTAAGGCCCACTTGACTTCACATTCCAGGATGTCTAGCTCTAGGTGAGTGATCACACCATCATGATTATCTGGGTTGTGAAGCTCATTTTTGTACAGTTTTTTTTGTGTATTCTTGCCATCTCTTCTTAATATCTTTTGCTTCTGTTAGGTTCATACCATTTCTGTTCTTTATTGAACCCATCTTTGCATGAAATGTTCCCTTAGTATCTCTAATTTTCTTGAAGAGATCTCTAGTCTTTCCCATTCTATTGTTTCCCTCTTATTTCTTTGCACTGACCACTGAGGAAGGTTTTCTTATGTCTCCTTGCTATTCTTTGAACTCTGAATTCAAATGGGTATATCTTTCCTTTTCTCCTTTGCTTTTCGCTTCTCTTCTTTTCACAGCTATTTGTAATGCCTCCTCAGACAGCCATTTTGCTTTTTTGCATTTCTTTTTCTTGGAGATGGTCTTAGCTGCCTCCTGTACAATGTCATGAACCTCCGTCCATAGTTCATCAGGCACTCTGTCTATCAGATCTAGTCCCTTAAATCTATTTGTCACTTCCACTGTATAATTGTAAGGGATTTGATTTAGGTCATACCTCAGTGGTCCTCTGGAGAAGGAAATGGCAACTCACTCCAGTATTCTTGCCTGGAGAACCCCATGGACAGAGGAGCCTGGTGGGCTACAGTCCACGTGGTCACAAAGAGTCGGACACGACTGAGCGACTTCACACTTCACTTGTCTAGTGATTTCCCCTACTTTCTTCAGTTTAAGCCTGAATTTGGCAATAAGGAATTCATGATTTGAGTCACAGTCAGCTCCTGGTCTCATTTTTGCTGACTGTATAGAGCTTCTCCATCTTTGGCTACAAAGAGTGTAATCAATCTGATTATTGATCTTTGTAAAATGGGGATTACAATAGTCATCCAGGAATTCAGTGAGTTGCACATCAGACACTCAGCATTAAGTCTGGTACATGTCAAGTGCTCAGCAATGGTAGTAGCTGCTGATGGAACAACAATACTGTTATACATTAGTACTATTAAGGGTTGTTTAAGGGGTTCTCACTGGTTTTCTTTGCTTCTGCTTAGGGCAAGCAAGCTCGGCAACTGCGAAACAAACTGGGAAGCTGACAGAATTTATGTGTAACCTGGCATGGGATTTTGCAATCAAAGAGGGGTTCCAGGTTTTTAAGAAAATGCCAGCCACCAAACCATTAATGAGGTCCCACCACACATGGTCCCTGCTGAGGACCCCAGGCATGAGGAGTTATGTCACCTCCACAGACTCTTCTCCAGCTCTTGCCTCAAAGGGAGCTCTGATCTTCTCTCCAGAAGGCCTTTCCCCCCGAGTCAGGAGCTATATCAGCGGCTGAAGGAGTTTATGGAGCGACATGTGTACCTCGCTGAGCCAGAGCTACAGCGTCACCAGGTCTCGGCCGAGAGGTGGACCCCCTCCCCACTGGTCGAAGATCTCAAGGTAAAGCAGCTTTTCATTAGCACAGCCCAACCTCAGCTCGTCCACTGGCCATATCTGTTCCTTTTTAGGCAGTGAAGAGATGGAACATTGAGTTCAATGGTCTCTGCTTGCCGCCACCACTAGAAAGAGCCAGCCCTCGAACACTCAGTTTCACTTCATTGCTCTTTCTGTGTGATCATGTCCAGGCCTGATACTCACCCCAGGCAGAGGAGTGCTGAGTCTGTGGCTTATAACTCTGAGGCAGGTGGGCTCATTTTATACATGTCTGAATCATGTAAATTTGAGACTGAGGGATATAAATTGCATCAGTTAAATGACTCTTTCTTAAAAGAATCTGTAACATCAAACCTGAAGGGCCACATCAACTGTAAACTATGTTTATGCTCCTGACACACAGTGACATCAGTTTAGTGTATAATGGAAATACCGGCTGTACTTTTTCAGGACTGCTCTTGCCTTGTGTTACTTCTTAAGTTATCTGAGGTCTTCAGGAGCACATATTCTGCCTATGATGCAACCAGACCTACTTTAAAATGAATTGGCATAATCTCTACTTTCCAACCTGTTTCAAATTAACCAGAGTTCAAACATGGCAAGATTAGAAAGAATTCATGACATAGAAAGAGTTCTATAAAATTCTCTGGCCTCTGAGATAGTGACTGTCAACAATTTGATTTATAGGCTTCCAGTTCCATTCTTCTAGTACATAGTAATATATATATATATATTATTCCTATAATATACATAGAAATATATATATATATTTCCACATCCTATTGTAATGAAACTGTTTTACTCAACTGTTTGAATCTCCTACTGGCTTATGTTATTTAATGATGTATCTCATGTAGTGCCTGGAGATGGATCCCCGAAGGGACCACATTGGAGGTGCACCGTATTTGGCTACCCTGCCCCCGGCTGAGAGACACTGTGGGGATCTCAGTGTAGGTCACTCCAGGTCACCAAACCAGCAGAGTGAGCAGCTAGCTGCTAATATGGCAGGGAGGCTGAAGAGCCAGCTGAAAGAGACAGTAGAAGCCAAGGGAATGCTGGCTGCCAGGAGTGTGGCCACAGCTGTCACTAGGGCAATGGCCAGGAGGTCTCCACTGGATGCTTCCCCAGGACACTGAGATTGCGGTGGGGATTTTCAGCCAGTCATGTGTAGGTACCATACTCACGTGTTGATGCCCCTGAAATTTTTACAGTGAAAGCAGCCCAGAATAAGAAGCGGTTTGGGTCCTGTGCAGGCAGACGCATCAAATGCTGTTAAATGCTTCAGTGTCCGCTTTGTTTCTGCAGTGTCTTTTTTTTAAACTTGCGGCTGGCTGGGTCTTCATTGTGGTGCACAGCTTTCTCTGGTTGTGGTGTGCGTTGACTTTTTTCCCTCTCTCACACAGGCTCAGTGGTTGTGGCCCATGGTCTCTAGAGCGCGGACCCTAAAGTGCTTCTCTAGTTGCAGCCTTCCGGCGTTGTTGCCCCACAGCACACCAGATCTTAGTTCCCCCACCAGGGATTGAACCTGACATCCA
>SJXQ01002245.1:44867-65923 GCA_006408695.1 Aepyceros melampus | reverse complement strand
AAGGTGCATACCCTTCTATACTCCCGTTACCTTATGAAATGTCCTACACCCCACCTGCTGACCTGCACGCTTAATCCTCACGCATTAAATGTACCCGTCCAGTGGAGAAGGCAATGGCACCCCACTCCAGTACTCTTGCCTAGAAAATCCCATGGACGGAGGAACCTGGTGGGCCACAGTCCATGGGGTTGCAAAGAGTCAGACACGACTGAGCGACTTCACTTTCACTTTTCACTTTCATGCATTGGAGAAGGAAATGGCAACCCACTCCAGTGTTGTTGCCTGGAGAATCCCAGGGATGGGGGAGCCTGGTGGGCTGCCATCTATGGGGTCACACAGAGTCGGACACGACTGAAGTGACTTAGCAGCAGCAGCAGCAGTGCACAAAAGTGTTTGAAAAGCAGACATTATTGCCATGGACATCTCTAGTTTCTAAGTGAATGTATAAGAAAAACCTAGAGAATGTTCTGCTTGTGGTCATACCTGAATGGGAATCATAAGGACAACTAAGATTATTGGGGAGAGTGGAAAAAGAATGGCTCGCAGCTTTTATCCAAAGTGTCATTACTACTCATAAGTGAGAAGTATTTGGTATTTATACTACGTCTCACAAATCCTATGAGGTAAGCGTTATGAACCTCAGTTTAAAGATAAATTTGTCCAGAGACACAACTATAAATAGTATCACCTGGACTCAATTCACATCTTCTGGGCTCAAGTCTATGTGTTTTCCCCTCCCACAAGGAGGTGATTCTATTCATTTCCTTATTCTTCCTCTTCTCAGAACTCCCTTGCATCTTTTCCTAATTCTCCTCTCCTTTCCTGCTTCATTTGTTCCAGTTAATCTGTCCTTCCTCTCCTTGGAAGCAGTCCCAGCTAATTAGCTTAACACAGTCATGAGACAAGTGTATGTGCTGATTCTAGAAGTATATGTTCTAGAGCGCAGCCCCCATGTAATGGAAGAGCCAGCCAAGTGGTACCCTCCCAGTGGGAAGACACTGATTGCAGCCCCAGCTTCTGAGCCGACACTCTGTGCTCTCTGTGTTACCTAATTAATCTTTCCAACAATCTAGTGAGATGCGTGTTTTGGAGATAGGTTGGCTACCTAGTGTCTCTTCTCCTTTCTTTGGGTAGTAGCACCCTAGTCATTTGGGTGCTGCCCTCCCTGCCTTTGGACAGTCTGGCAGAGCTGTAGTCAAGGTGCCAGCTCAACCCAACCACAATGCCCGGACAGGAACTGGGCACATGGAGCCAAGCTAGGGCAGCCCCACGGTCCCTACCTGGAACTGGAAGAGTGAAGTGTTTTCGATAGAGAAAACAGCTGGCACTCATTCACTGAACAGCAGGACTGCTGAGTGTTTATCCTGCTGCCATTCTCTAAGCTGCCTGGATTCCCATCTATTTTGGAGCCTCCTTCTCTAACCTGAACTCCTGGTAATCTTCCCATTTGGATCCTTGTTCCAGTCACCTCCATTCCTAGTTGCACTCAGTAGCTGTGACTGGTAGGGTGGTTGGTGACGTCCCCTGTCAGGGATGAGGAAACTGCCATGGGGAGCTCCACTATCTTGGCCAAGGTTTCCCAGCAGGTGTGGTGGGGCAGGGTCTGAATCAGGCAGTCTGACTCACAGCCTGGGTTCCTGATCCCCAGGCTGGACCCCCTGGTTTCCCTGTCGGGAGCTATGTTCAGAAACCTAGGGGTACTTCCCCAGGAACAACGTTGTGCCTCATGAAGAAAGCTGGACAGGGGATCTCCTTAGGTACCTCATCACCCATCATTATCATATTATCCTCAAACCAGCTGAGACTGCCGCCAGATCTCCTGGGCTGGTTCCCTGCAGACTCGCTAAAGGACCTTCACTCTCTTGTGTTCATGATGTGAGGTGTAGCTGTGTTGTGATGATAGTAGTGATGCTAGCAGTGATGGAAGTGGGTTAGTGGGGCATCTGGGGTATAGACATGGGGAAGTGAACTGAGTGCACCATCCCTGTTAGGAATGGGCTGTCCCTGGACACTTCCCATTCTCCTCCCACACATCTACAAGGTTTATCCAGCCTGATGATTTGGACTTATTATTTTTCATGGGCCAAAATAAAATGAAGGCCACCCTGTGTGAATCCTTGATTTCTTTTTGCCATGACAGGAGAAAGCCAAGGCCGAAGGACTTTGGAACCTTTTTCTACCACTGGAGACTGATCCCGAGAAGAAATATGGAGCAGGGCTGACCAACATGGAGTACGCACATTTGTGTGAGGTCATGGGAACGTCTCTATATGCTCCCGAGGTACCTTCTTTACCGTCTTCCTCAGCATGGGAGAAAATCCTTGTCCTCCAGAGAGTTCAGCCATCCTCCTGGGCTGATGGGGTTCCCTATAGCAGCACTGGACTCAGGAGCTCTGACGCAAACTCAGACTTCTTATGAGTCAAGACATTGCAGGCAGCTGGCCGGAGCCAGGGGTGGTGTATTCTCAGGAAGTTAGGGTCTGGCTGAGCACAGCCTGGTGGCTGGCTTCTGTGGAGCCTCAATCCAGCAGCTCCGATCTACTTTCTCTCCCCAAGGAGCTCTGAAGTTGAGCTTCAGGGGCCTCTCAGCTACTGTATTCAGAATGTTGTGGGTCTTTGCATTTCCTTGGAGAGAGGAAGGACTTTCCTGACGGTGTCAGAGGACCTATGACATGAAAGAGTCCATGCTTCTGAGATGTTTGAATTTTAAATATGGAAGTGAACAATCATGCTTTTTCTTCGTTCTAGATCTTTAACTGTTCTGCTCCAGACACAGGGAACATGGAGCTTCTGGTTCGATACGGCACTGAGGAGCAGAAGGCCCGCTGGTTGATTCCATTGCTGGAGGGAAAGGCTCGCTCCTGTTTTGCTATGACTGAGCCCCAGGTACCTACTTTAGGTTGCCCACAGACGCTCCTCATGAGGCCAGACCCTCACCCAGCCCCATCAGGCTCTGCCATCAGGGACCTCGGGACCCTTGCCAGCTCGAATCAGAATGTGCTCTCACTCAGGTCGCCTCCTCAGATGCCACCAACATTGAGTCTTCCATCCGAGAGGAAGATGGCTCTATGTCATCAATGGTCACAAGTGGTGGATCACAGGTATTTGGCCTGAAATTCATTTTTCAATCACATTTATGTGGGTCTAGCCTGATAAGCATGTCTTCTCTGCCCTGCTGTTGTCTGAGAAACTGTGGGAGGGACTAGCTTCATTTCCAGTTAACACAAAGGAGATTCTGTCTCTGTTCCCAGAAGAGGCAGCAAATCCTGAGAGAACCAAAGGTTCTACATGGACTCCAGGTGACCCCACATGTGACAGTTCCAGGAATCTCTTCTCCACTCCCCACTCTCTTCATTCTGCTATGTGCGTCTCCCTTTAGTCAGGCTGGAGGTCACTTCCTCAATGGTGTTCCCCTCTTGGGAGGTCAGCTGTGCTATAGCAGAAGGGCTGGTAATAATCCTTTCGTTCACTAGGCTTTAACTCTCCAGGGCCCTTGGTACCTGCTATGGGGACCTCCCCTCACTGAGTCTCCACCCTTCCCCAGAAGGTCTGTGGTATTATCCCCACTTCACAGAGAAGGAAACCAGGATGGAGAAGTGACTTGAGTCACTGCCTAAGGTACTAGCCCCCCTATTGGCAAGTAGGGAACCACCCAGAGTTCAAGGCTGGCCTGACTCTGAAGCCTGTGCCCAAAGCCAGCATGTTTCCACCTCCTGTGGGAACAAAGGAGAACAGGCTGCCACTGGTAAAGTAGCAGTTTTCAGCCTCTTGTCTCCAAATTATATTTTCAACCCAATGTGGTGCTTTACAAATCAACTGTTCTTAGGATGTTGGATACCTTCCTCACTGGGACAGAAACCAAAAGCTCTTATTGCTGGTCAAAGGGCTGCATGGCCTCATCTGATCACGTGACATCTTAAAGGGCCCCATCTGCTTGCTGACTTCAGCTTCTCTGGGCCAGGACTGAGTGTTTAAGGAGAGCTGATGGCCCTGGTGTCAGATGATGGGGGTCTGTCTCCTTTCCTGGCAGGCATCCTGGATCCTCGCTGCCAGCTCTGCGTGTTTATGGGAAAAACAGACCCACATGCCCACGCCACCAGCAGCAGTCCATACTCTTGGTTCCCATGGATACTCCAGGGATAAAAATCATCCGGCCACTGACAGTGTATGGGCTGGAGGACGCACCAGGTTGGCCCCTCGGGAACAGCTCGCTTCTCTGTGTGGGTCTGGGTCTGGGGAAAAGACTTTGGGTAACCCTTGCTCCAGTGCAGAAGTAACACCTGTATGAGTCTGAGGACATTTGGAAGACCACGTGCTCCTTCATTTCAGTTCATGAGTATCAACTATGTAGGCAAGGTTCAGACAGGCATTCATCTGTTGTTTTTTTTCTCTTTTAATCATAGAAGACAAGCAGGAGTCTAGGAGGTAAGGAGGCCACAGAGAATGGAGGCAGGAAGTGGCCTCCAGACCTTCTCTTCTAGACCTCAGTGTGGAGAGCCGATTTCCCAGCTTGGAGTTCCTCTCACAGGGGCTCTTTCTCTCTGCTGATTTTGTCCACATTTTGACTTCAGAGTTCCCATATGGTCAATACACTGTTAGAGTCACAGTACTGCTAGGGAGTTTCAGTTTAAGTTAGAGTTACTTTTTTTTTAAGATTTCTTTATCTTTGGTTGTACCTGGTCTTCATAGTTGCCTTCAGGCTTTCTTCATTTGCGGTGAGCAGAGGCTGCTCCTCCTCATGGTGTGTGGGCTCCTCATTTTGGTGGCTTCTCTTATTGTAGAGTATAGGGTTTAGGTGCACAGGCTTCAGTAGTTGTGATTTGGGCTCTAGGGTGCAGACTCAGTAGTTGTGGTGCATGGATGTAGTTGCCTCAAGGCATTTGGGATCTTCCCAGATAAGGGGTTGAACCCATGTCCCCTGTTTTGGCAGGTGGATTCTTAACCACTAGACCACCAGGAAATCCCTAGAGTTATGTTTTAGAAAAGGAATGCCAAACCATTCACTTGTTATCGTATAAATTAGTGACTTATTTTCTATTTTTAATAGGCTCCATTTTGTTCTCCCTCACTGTTCAACCACGTTCCTGTTAGAAGGATACAAAAGGGCAGGATATTGCCAGCAGATGAGATAAACATGTCCAAGGAAAAAGTGTAGGCAGATCATTCGGAGTAACTTTGTGTCTTTCAGGTGGCCACGGTGAAGTCTTGTTCGAGCAGGTGCGCGTGCCCAAAGAGAACATCATCCTGGGCCCCGGCCGAGGCTTTGAGATCGCCCAGGGCCGACTGGGTCCCGGCAGGATCCATCACTGCATGCGGCTGATTGGCTGCTCAGAGAGGGCGCTGGCGCTCATGAAGGCCCGAGTAAGTACTTCCCTTTGCGCCTGTCTCTGGACTAGAACGCCCCATCTGTCTTCCTCTCAGACTTCAAATCCTGTTTCCTGAGAGCAGACTTGGCAGGTGAAGCAAGGTGATGTTCTTTACGAGAAGCTGTGTCCTTGTGTTTGCTCTGCCTCTTTTACTTTGCTGAAGTTTCATGTCCAGAGCAGAATGCGCCTCCCTCTGCCGAGGGGCCAGAAGGCGTCTGGGCTCTGTGGGCTCTGTGGGCTCTGTGGCAGCAGGGGCAAGGCTCCAGGTCCACAGGGTCAGGGCCCACTGATGACTGTTCCTGCCACCAGCTCACCTTTAACCTCAGGCAACAGGCAGAGCCTGGGGTGCCAGCAGCCAGCCCTGCACCGTCCTCCTCCCCCAGCACGTCCAAAACTTTATTCTTCTGTGACCCCTCGAAGGTTCCAAGTCCACACAGATGAAAGCTCTTGCTGGCAATGGTAATTCAAATCAGTGATACCAATCTCGCAAAGAAAACTGAAGGAATCTTTGAGCCCTCAAAATATCTCACAAGATACTGTCCAAATAATAGAGATGTTCATGTGTGCATAGATCACTGAGCAAATTTGAGATTCACACCCTTTTACTGTCCAATTTCTTTGTTTTGTGTTTTTGTTTTTAGTTTTGTTTTGAAGAAAATGTTCCCTTTAAGGGCTCAGGTATAGTATCTAGTCTCATCCTGCAGAGCAGCTTAAGTGTACATGCCAGAAGTCGTAGAAGGTGCCAGGTATTGATGTGGCCATCCCATCATAGGACCTGATCATAAGGAGTAATTAGATTTGATACTAGGAGGTTCACCACAACCATGATTATAATACTTTGAAACAACCTGTGAGGCTAACAAGTAGAGCTTGGTCAGATAACCCTGGTTATGGGCATGCAGTGAAATTCCAAAGCAATGCTGTAGAAATCTGTTTCTTAATATATGTAAAGAGATAACCCTTAATTAAAAAAAAGCAGGCTACAAAAGCATTATAAAGGATATGATTCCATTTTTTTGTTAAAAAAATGCATATGTATGTTTATGCATATGGAGAAGCATCCAAAATTTAAAGTGTGACTAGATGATGGAATACCATGTTGTTTGTGTTGTGGTTTTTTTTTTTTTTTTTTGGTCTGAAAATGTATACTTTTCTGCCATTAGTAATATAATTGGTGTCATTATCTGTTTTTAGTTAAAAAGTGGGGCAGAGAAAAGATCCCTTAGTTCAGTTCAGTCGCTCAGTCGTGTCCGACTCTGCGACCCCATGAATCGCAGCACGCTAGGCCTCCCTGTCCATCACCAACTCCCGGAGTTCACTCAGACTCACGTCCATCGAGTCCGTGATGCCATCCAGCCATCTCATCCTCGGTCGTCCCCTTCTCCTCCTGCCCCCAATCCCTCCCAGCATCAGAGTCTTTTCCAATGAGTCAACTCTTCGCATGAAGTGGCAAAAGTACTGGAGCTTCAGCTTTAGCATCATTCCTTCCAACGAAATCCCAGGGTTGATCTCTCTCAGAATGGACTGGTTGGATCTCCTTGCAGTCCAAGGGACTCTCAAGAGTCTTCTCCAACACCACAGTTCAAAAGCATCAATTCTTCGGCGCTCAGCCTTCTTCACAGTCCAATTCTCACATCCATACATGACCACAGGAAAAACCATAGCCTTGACTAGACAGACCTTAGTCGGCAAAGTATATGTCTCTGCTTTTGAATATACTATCTAGGTTGGTCATAACTTTTCTTCCAAGGAGTAAGCGTCTTTTAATTAAGTTCTTCTGATTGATTGAGTTTTCAGACTCTAGAATCCCCACTGCAATAACAGTTGTCCACAAGAGGGCTCTGGCACCCAGACTTTGTCCCTGAGAGTTCCTCAGGATGTAAAGCAGGCCCTGCTGTCAGCAGAGGGCACCCTCCTGGCCTGTGTGAGGCACCTACAGTTACTGCCTGGTTACCAGAGTAGCCCTGGGCCACAGGCGACTCAGACCAAGCTCTGTCCTGCTTGGAGGCCAGGCCTGCCCAGATGGGGCAGAATGGCTGGAGTAAAGGGGTTCCTGGAGATAATTTGTGCAGCCACCACACTGTCTAGTTTCCCCCATGCCCCCTCCCTCTCCTGTGCTTCCACCCTCTCCTCTGCAGAGCACCATCCATGCCTCCCATCCTGTCTCCTGTGTCCACAGGCGAAGTCCCGTGTGGCCTTTGGGAAGCCCCTTGTAGAGCAGGGCACAGTCCTGGCAGACATTGCCCTGTCCCGCGTGGAGATTGAGCAGGCCCGGCTACTGGTGCTGAAAGCTGCCCACGTCATGGATGTGGCGGGAAATAAGGTAGGAGGCCGAGGGACCTCACAGAGAACAGGTCCTGAGGACATGGTGAGGGATGCCAGCCCGGAAATCTAGATGCTGACTCTTCCCTCCCCACTGAGCAAACCACAGAGAAAGCGCTTGGCTCCTTGACGTGAATAATTTTGCTTCAATTCTCCTTAGAACTGCCTGGCAGCTTTTCAAAAACGGAAAAGGCACAATAAAGAGGACTGACCTTTCTGTTTTACTGACCCAGTGACCATCTGTCAGCAGGCCTGACAGGGCCATATGGTCCCGGCATGAGCTACAGACCTGCCTGGTCTTCCAGGCATCAGGCAAACTGAGAATAAGCCAGGGAGTTAACCAGAGGAGAAGCTTTATTTTCAACGTGACATTATTCCTTAAATGGCTCTTTCTGAGTGCCTCCTAACACCAGGCATGATGCCATGTCAGTCCCTGCCTTCTCCATCTCTCTGCTGGGTCTCCACCCCTTAGCTGAGAGGCCTCGGGACAAGGGTGAGCCAGGCTCAAGGTCCTGGTTTCTTGGTCATCTAGTGCCAGGTCTGAGGGCTCTCAGGGGCTTTGAAATCCCAAACTCAGGGAAGATGCTTGCACTTCAATTCCCCAGAGTCCTGGCTGGCCGCATGCCACCTTTCCTTTGGAAACAGAGCTGGTTGTGACCCCAGATGATGCTCAGGCCAGTCCCTACTCTGCATTGAGTGTGCGGTGATGCTGCCTGTCACCTGGGAAGATGCCCCTTGTCTCCTTGACAAGGCAGCTTCCCACACCACACAGCATCCTAAGTCACTTTCCTTGTCACCCACCCTGCCTCTCCACCCATTGGTTCTGGGTAGGGTCCATGCACCAGGCAAGGCTTGTGGTCCAGCAGGACCTCAGATCTCCGTTGGGAGCGGCTGTTTCTACTCCTCCCTGTGAAACTGATCAGTCTTCCACGCATTCCGCCCTGGGGTCTTGCCCTCCTCACCGTAGTTCCTCTTCCTTGCAGGCTGCAGCTCTGGATATTGCCATGATTAAAATGGTGGCCCCATCCATGGCTTCCCGAGTGATTGATCGTGCTATTCAGGTGAGCATAGATGATGGATTGCTGGTTCTTCTGAATCATTCACAAGATTCAGAATTCCTCTCCTTTAGCTGCCCAACCTCTTGTAAACTAAAAACCACCCTTTGTTGCACAACCCCCATACATAACTGTCCTTTTCCTCCTCAGATACAACCCTATGAGGGGTCCTATTCCTGCTTCCATTTTGAATACATGGAAACAGAAGCACAGGAAAGTGATTTGCCCAAGGTCACTCAGCTTGCAAGGAGCTTAGATGAAGGAGAACATAGGTCCTTCTTACACCAGGCCCAGCCTCCTAACCACATAGAGATGCCTCCTTCCCAAATCTCAATCCATGGCCCCTAGAGAGGGGCTTCCCAACAGCAGAAGTCACCTGGCAGAGCAGACCTGGGGAGCCTGGTGTCCCTGGGATGGCTAGTGAGGCCCCACCTGGAGTCTTCTAGAGCACTGTTTCACACAGGTGTCAGGGGACAGCCTTGCAATGTGGCTGCTCTGAGCTGTCCTCACATCTTAGGAACAAGCACTTGTTCGTGGGGCTCTCAGGGATGAGGGCTCACCCAGGGCTTCCTCCCCTCCTGCCCTGTGTCTGCCAGGCCTTCGGAGCAGCAGGGCTGAGCAGCGACCACCCACTGGCTCAGTTCTTCACTGGGGCCCGAGCCCTGCGCTTTGCTGATGGCCCTGATGAGGTGCACCGCGCAGCAGTGGCCAAGATGGAGCTGAAGCACCGCAGTTAGACCTGCAGGAGCCAGATCATCCCCACCAGGCTTGTTGTGCCCAAATGTTTAAATGATGTGCTTTGAAAGCTCTGGTGTGTGTGCTCCAATCACCCTGCCTGGCAGCTCTGTCCTGGGAACCTTGTGAACTCAGCCTTGGTGGGTCCTCACAGAACATACTTCTGTAAGAAGCCTGGAGTTGCCTGTTTCAGGCAAGGAGGAGGAGGAGTAACCAAGAGCTGAGTGGGTTTTGGCACAGAGCCTGAAGAGCTGGTCTTTAGGCCAGGAGCTGGATGGGCAGCCAGGCCCCTTCTCTCTGGCTGTGGTGTGCAAAGGCTGTGGGCATCTGCATGAGTATTAGGAGACCTGCTGGGCCTGTGGATGCTCCCAATACAGGGCCTGCTGCTCTGTCCCTCCCCACCCCTTCTCCCAGCTGATGGCTGCAGCCTACAAACCTGAGGTAGAACTCCTGGGAAAAAGGAATGAAACCCAAATCATGAAGCCACTGCCATCTGATTTTCTTTCTTTGAATATCCAAAACACAGAACACTGAAATGTTAATTTAGAAAGAAACTTTGGAAACATGAAAGAGTAAGAATGTATACTTCAGAGACATCATGAATGCTCTATATTGTATAAAAAGAATGGAGAATGAAGGCTATCACTTCAACCCCTGTTTCAGTGATGTCAGTTGCCTCCGCATATTTGAGTTTACACAAGATCCTGCCCAGTGCATCAGCCTTACCTGGAGGGCAAAAGACCATGGAGGGCAAAGACGCAGTGACCCGTAGTAGGTCCCAAATCAGCCACCTCAATGCTACTCATCTAAAGGTCAGCAAAAGACCATGGCGTTCTGGTGTGTGAGGGCCATCCTCCATCTGCTCTGTAGTCAGAATATTTGTGGGGAGAGGAGTTGGTAGGCAGTATGCCATTACAATCCAGAGAGCAGTGCTTTTCCCACAGAGAAAGGTGGACGTGCTTGCTCACTTGAGGTCTGAGTTCAAGGAATGGGTGCCCATGAGCCCAGGCAGTGAGTGGAGATAAGCCACTGGCTCTTAGGGCCTGATCTGCTAATCTCATGATCTGGGATGATGTGGCCAACAGCTGCCCGCTTCAGGTCAGACCACATGGGCAGGGATCACCGTTCACTGTCTGTTGCTTTGCAGACCTGGCCCCCTCAAGGAACTGCTTTACCAGAGAGAACACCCACCTGCTGCAGTTACAACCCCATGCCTTCAGGGTACCTGAGAGGCATGGGGGGCTTGTGAAAATGCTCCTCAGATGTCCTTGCCTTAGTGGTCTGGGGAGGCAGGCCCTCCTCTACTGCTTATTGCTCACAAAGATAGTTAAATTCAACTCCTCCCCCACAATGAATTGCTATCACAACACCAACCGCACTGGCAAACAACCTTTTGAAAACTGTGGCAGGGTTCTAGCAGCCTGAATTCTTGCTTTGAGTCTTAGTAAGGAGGGGTTTGAAAAAGGAAGTGCTCTGGCACGTGTATCATGTGACCCTCAGGTTTCTCTCATGGCCTCAGAAGTTAACGTTGCTTGTTAACTAGTGCAGCTGCAGGGATGAAAATAGAAGCTGTGGGGCGACTGCACATCTCCCTCAGGTTCTGTGGGGAAAGGGGAAGCCCTGGGTGGGACAGTGAGCGTACTTAAAGGATGTGACTCACAGAGATGTGGCCTCCAGCAGTCCCTCATCCAAGATCTCCCGTCCTGTGAAATAATTCCACTCACCGCTGTCAGCTGTACCCTTCCTCTTAGCTGGGCACTAGTCAGGCCCTGGGGAATGTGCAGGAAGACAAACTGGCCCAGTTGCTGACACCAGGGGGCCCTTGGCCCCTTGACCCCCTGGTGCCCTGAAGGCATGTGGTTGTAACTGGTGGGTGTTCTCTCAAGTAGGGGATGGTGGCGAGTATCTGAGATGGTGGTGGGTGATGTGGGTGCTCTAACAGGCACTGCTAGAGGGTGGGAGCTGGGGGCTCAGAAAGGGAAAACTCATTCCAGAAGAGGCATTTGAGCCAGACCAGCATGATAAGATTGGGCAAGGGTGCTTCAGAAGAAGGAACAGCAGATGCAGAGGCCCTGCAGGGCAGCCCAGTGTGTCTGGGTATTGAATACCAGAAGGTAGAAGATGCTGGGCCATGTGAGACCTCGGGGCTTTTGGTGGGGAGTTTGGTGTTGATTCTAAATGTGACAAAACAGTAAGTTTAGGTCTTAGCATGACACTTTGATTTGAGTTTTTAAAAGCTGCTTCTGCTTTCCAAAGTTCACCAGGATAAAGAAGGAATAAAGGAAGATTAGAGCTGGTTCAAAGTTCCCTAATGCTGCAGAGGGCTGCAAAAAAAAAACACCCACAAAGTTAAAATTTAAAAAAAAAAAAAAAAAGGAAAGGTGGAGGATGAGGGGCAGAGGTCTTAACAAGTTATGAGCAAAAAAATCTGAATAATAAAGGAAATTTAACCTGGTCTTTATCTCTCTTTTTTCCCCTACCTTCAGCAAATAGTTGGCATTTCTGGTTGGCCAAATGTGCTAACTAATATGGTGCTGTGACAGCATTCTGCTTCTCTGGAGTAGGAGTCTGTATGTGGTTGTAGATGCATGCTTGGGCATGAACAAGCTTGGCGGGTGATGAGGGTGCCTGATCAGCTTTATTTGTGGCACACTTAATCTCTTGCCACCATCTCTATGTGGCTGGGTCTGCCTTCTTATTAGTCTGTCTTGGGTATGGGAACAAAATGTCAACATACTAATGATTTTTTCTCACATCGAGTTTCTGTCTCAAAGCAATTGGACACAAATTCCTCTGCTCATCTCTTGGCATCAGAGGCTAGATTCCCATTGGACTGAGCCCTCCCCAGTGGCCCCATGACAGTTGCAGGGCTCAGGGTTCCATCTAGAGTGCCAGCTGTGATGGGGCGTCTAGCCCTCTTTTCCCATTCTCCCCCACCTCATGCTCCCTGCAGTTACATGTGGTCCTGGTATCCACAGCTGCCTATGTTCCTCCCAGCCCTGATTTCATATACTATCAGATAATTCCAGAATAATCCTAGAAAGGCTGTAAGAAAGAGACTGGATTCCAGAGAACTCCTCTGGTTGGGGCCCCTTTAGGAGAATGTCACTGGAAGTGATGTTGAAAGAACAGGCTCCTGCATTCTCTGCCAGCATTCCCATTTCAGAGTCCCCAGTGTTCATCTAAGAGGGGGCTCCTGTCACTACCCAGAGCTTCTGAGTTCCCCAGGGATGCCTTGGGGAGGCCAGGGCTGTGCTGCCGCTGGCCTCTCCGTAGTCACAGGGCAACGGGGGGGCAAGCCCAGAGCTGAAGCTTTGGTTGAGCATCTATGGAATCTCTGGATCAGTATTTATACTGCCCTCCATGGTGCCACGAGGCTACAGCCCTCTCTCCACCATTGAACTTGCCAATGCATGTAAGCATCACAGCAGAAAGATGGGAGAGTCCCAGGCTCCAGCAACCAGGGGTCCAAACCTGTGACCATCTATTGGACAAAAACTCTGGGAGCAGAGTTCTTTTAATCAAGATGGCTGAATAGAGAAATTATTTCAGGGAATTTTTATCAGTATTAGATAACCTAGTGGTAAAGAGCTGTCACAGAAAAACAGACACTAAAGTGTTAAGGACTGCAGTAAGAATGAGGGCCCAGCATGAACTGACCTCAGCTTCCATTTGTACAGGGGGCATCTTAGGGAGAGAATGAAAGCAGGGAAGGGCAATGGCAGGGTTTACACAGGGAAATTCCTGCTAAATCAACAGAAAGTGGGAAGGTGGAGGGCACTAGTCCACATGAAATTTATCTGGGTTTCTAACTGGCGCTTAAAGAAGCTAGGCTCCTAGCCTCCCACAGACAGGAAGGCGGGGTCCTATCTTGAAGCACTGGCTGGAATAAACTGGCAGTAACTTCTGGGAGCCTTGAGTTTCCCCAGGCAGGAACATTCTCCAGGCTCCAGCCATCCTAGGGATGTGGCCTTGAGCTGCTAGAAACTGTATTAGTGTCTGTTCAGGTTTTCGGATGTGGTGGGGGTGGACCACATCATTCATACTGAGAGTCTGTAGTTTTTGTAGGCTGAGGATGAGGCCCAGTCAGCAAGAGTGCTTAGAGAAGCCTAGCAAGAGTCTAGTCAGGGAGAGGCTCTTTGTCAGTTATGCTTCTGGATTCAAATGACCCTGGGTTTCAACCCTGCCTCTGTGACAGATGAGCTGGGTGATGACAGAGAAGATATTTTCATCTCATAGAGTTGGTTTTCCCATTTGGAAAATGGGAGAGAACAGCAATCCTTCCTAGGACTGTTTGAAATGAGCTGACTCATGAAGATTAAATATGAAGCCTGTAGTACATGCCAGTGTGTCATGTGGCTGGATTCTGGAGGGCGCTAAAGAGGAGGCTATGCTCAACTTGAGATACAGGGCTGTGGGGGTCCCACAAGACTAAGCACAGCTGGACCAGCCACGGCTGTAGCTCTCCCACAGGCTAACGTGCAGAGGAGTGAACCTGGGGATCTGGTTTAGTGCCAAGTATGACTCAGCAGACCTGTCTTCCTAACGTGCTAACAGTTACTGCTGTTTGCTTGGGGACCCCATCTGGAGAAGCAGAGTGAGGAGAATGGCTAGACTCCCCTCACTTCATCACATGGATACAGTAATAGCTACTGCTGCTGCTAAGTCGCTTCAGTCGTGTCTGACTCCATGCGACCCCATAGACGGCAGCCCACCAGGCTCCCCCGTCCCTGGGATTCTCCAGGCAAGAACCCTGGAGTGGGTTGCCATTTCCTTCTCCATAGCTACTAAGTATGGGCTAATGCTAGTGGTAAAAAACATGCCTCCCAAACAGGAGACGCAAGAGACAGGAGTTCAATCCCTGGGTTGGGAAAATCCCCTGGAGGAGGGCATGGCAACCCATTCCAGTATTCTTGCCTGGGAAATCCCATGGGCAGAGGAGTCTGGTGGGCTACAGTCCATAGAGTTGTAGAGTCGGACACGACTGACGTGACTTAGCACAGCACTTTTAGTACCTACCAGGTGCCAAGAACTGCACATGTCAACTGGCAAATAATTTTTTCTGCCTATTTTAGAGGTGAGGAGACTGGGGTTCAAAGAGGTTTAATGACTTGCCTAAGATCACACAGCTAGTCAAACCTAAATCACAAGACTGCAGAGCTCTTTCCACTCAGAGGCATGGATTTTTACCATCTCTGTGAGGCTTCCTGAGAAGTGCTGGCTGCCTCACCTGGGGAAGGAGGAAGAAGAAAAAGCAGCCCCAGGCAGCCAACGAGAGCATGTCCTGCCATGAATAAAGTATGTGAGTCTGCTTCCAAAGCTGGGGAATCTTGGGGTACCTCCTTACTGCCTAGGGGGCAGCCCCTGTGGGAACATCTGCATTAGGGCTGAAGGTAGGGCATGGAGTGCTGGTGGCCTGTCATCAGAGTGTGTGTGTACGTGTGTGTGCATGTGTGCACATATGAAAATAAAGAGGGCATCCTATGCACAGGCTGGACCACTTTTTTTCCTTTTGCTCCTGAGACAGAATGTCTTCTTGTTTAACTATTGCTCTGAATTACTCTCCCTCCCCCTATACACAGTTTCCAAAACAGAAAACTCCCTCCATTTGATAGTGTCAGTATCCCAACATTGGGACTAAACAACCAAATATCTAAAATCTCACCATTCAATGACCCTGAAGGACATCTCGGTTACCACTGTTTATAGAGAACAGGTGGAACTAGATTTTTTCCAACCTGAAAACAAACTTGTTGGGCCCTAACAATAAAATGCTCTGGAATATTTCAAAGCTAAGATTTTGTGTAACTTCTTAGAGTAAGTGAATGTTTCTTACCCAATTCGGAGCTTCTCCAATGATCTCAGCATGGTGGGAGGATAATATTTATTCATGTCAAAGTGTTCACATCTCTTCCTTCTGTAGCATCCTCAAAAGACATTACATTTTGCTTGCTTAGATCTCCTCACTCTAAGGATACTTTGCTTTTGTCAGTTTCATTCCTGGCAGTGAGTCCACACAGACAAGGGGCAATGGAGAGTAACAGAAACTTGGACCTAGAGACAAAGATAACAAAAAAATCAGAACAAAGACTTACAGAAGAGCAAGAAAACATATTGAAAGTAAAGTGGAAGAAAGAAAAGAGTCAACACATTTTATCAGGGAGAAATCTAGGTTGAAAGTTAAATTGTACTTAATGTCTTGGACAGACTGAGCCACATGGAGCCACAAATATATTAGGGTTTCAGCACATGGCAGTTAATCTTGGGCTGCAGTGTATGGTTGACCTTGAACTGAAATTGGTGGAAGCAGCTAAGAGAAGCTAGTGTGATTATTGAAGACTTCCCCAGAAGATGGAGTTTGGGCTGAATCTTGGTAGGAAAGATTTCCTTAAGCAGAGATAGTTGGATGGGCCTGGGGAAGAAGGGCCCCTGAAACTAGGGGGCCAGGGTGAGAAAACTGCTAGTGGGGTATGGTGAGCACCACAGATGAACAAACCGGAATAAAAACCTATGACCCAACATGTGCTAAACTGATACAACTGTGCACACCAGTGGGAACCCAAGCATGACCTCATATAGGCCTATAATATGATTTGAATGAGTGAAAGTAAGGTCCTAAGATCACACAGCTGGTTGGTGCCTGGCTCCCGTTTTCAGTTTCTTTCCATTTTAACATTATTTTTCTTCTTTTAGACAAAAAGCCACAGAGTGGATGACTTTCAGATATGCTAAAAACTCATCCCCTGGAATGAGGAAAGTCTGATGCCACTAACAATGTTTATTATTCATGGAAGGGAATGCCTGTTTATATGGATCTGTGAAAAACTGCCCTCAGGGGTCCCGTCTAATTTTATTTGAACTAACTTTAAAATTAAGCACAATACTAGTTTTATTATCATCTTTTATTCACGTCACAAACAGTAATCCTTCAGCATCAAAGACCAGCAAATCTGGCAGCACAAGCTTTTAATAGAAAGAAAAGGACAAATGTTAATCTGCTTTTGTTTTTGGAGGAGGGTCATTATTCAATGTCAGATCCCTGCTGCTAGTTAAATAAAAAAATATTTCAGAAGAAGTCAGAATAGATTTTAAAATTTTTATTTTTAAATATCCTATGAGGACTCATAAAATAAAACAGGGCCCAGATGTTGCCAGTATACTGTATTCACAATCAGAGCTTTTGATTCACTTGGTCTACCCTCTCCTTTTTTTAAAAAAAAAAAAGAAAACAGAATGACACAATCCTCTGTGTTGATGGGCTGGCACTTTGCACTAACTCCAACATGGATGGAACATTTGCTATGTTTTTAATTGAGGATACAGAGATGAAAAAAGACTCTGTTCTTGTGGGAAAACTGTCCTCCAAACTCGACCTCTGAAAAGAGCACAGTCTTCTCTCACAGTTACTGCATTGTATAACCTGAGGCAAAACTACACAACTCTTTATGCCTTAGTTTCCTCACTTGTAAAATGGAGATAAAGTGGTAGGTACCTCAAAAGCCTGTTGTGGAGGTGAAATAAGCTAATCTAAATAAAAGTAGGGAGAAGAGCATCTGGTGCACAGTTAAGTACTGTATGTGCTAACTCTTCTGCTGCTTTGTTGTCTGCATCACTATCATAGCTCTAATAACCTCAAAGATCAACTGGATTGAAGATCTGATGTTCAAGTCATTGGCAGAGAAAGCCCAAAAGATTAAATGTAAAAGAAGGCAGTTTGGTCTTAAAAGAGCCAAGAAAATTTGGCACAGAGAGTGATGGAGAGAATGACAGCCCTACCTGAGGCCAAGTTGCAGAGGATCTGCACAAAAATCCTTTATTTTATAAGGTCATTATTGATTGATAGGAAATAGATTTGAATCAAATCCTTTTTGGAGCTTATCATTAAGTAGACACCCCAAAAGTATATGTGAGAGTAGACTTTAAATTCAGGTTATTTTATTTTGGAAGAGAAGCTCAGGTTTTGTTAGTATGGATTGAATGCAACAAACTAAATCTGAAGAAAAAGAAGATAATATTTTTAAAGCACTTACCACATCCAACCTCTAAGAAACATACGTCATTTCATTTTATCTTAACAATGCTATGGGATATGTCCTGTTAACCTGTTTTATAGGTGAAGAAAGTGAAGCTAAATGAGATTAACTCACATGGTTGAGCTCACTTAATTAGTAAATGATAGAGCTAGTATTCAAATACAGGTCTGATCCAAAAGCCAATGAAAATGCCACTCTACAACCACACCCATGGGAAAAGACTCCTCATAACTACTTTGGGTAGGTTTACCAGCAACAACCAGGTCTCCAGTTGGCACTTCTTCCTGAATGCTTTCAGACCACTTTTGTAATTTATCTCCAGCTCTGACTTCTGGCTCCTCCAACTGCCTACTCAAACAAGTCCAGGTGGATAGCTGATGTGCATCTCAAACTCAACACGTACAAAAGCGGAACACTTGGTTCTAGGACCTTCACCCAAACATGTTTCTCCTGCCTCTTCCCTTCTTTGCTACTGCTGCTACTGCTAAGTCGCTTCAGTAGCGTCTGACTCTGTGCGACCCCATAGACGGCAGCCCACCAGGCTCCCCCGTCCCTGGGATTCTCCAGGCAAGAACACTGGGGTTGGTTGCCATTTCCTTCTCCAATGCATGAAAGTGAAAAGTGAAAGTGAAGTCCCTCAGTCAGGTCTGACTCTTCACGATCCCATGGACTGTAGCCTACCAGGCTCCTCCATCCATGGGATTTTCTAGGCAAGAGTACTGGAGTGGGGTGCCATTGCCTTCTCTGTTTTCCGTTCTTTAGGAAATGGCAACTCCATTCTTAGGAGTTTTAGCCCTACACAAAGGAATTATCCCAGACTTCTCCTTTTTCCCCTTCTACCCACATCAAGTCTCTATAACATATTCCTTAAATGTCACAGAAAACAAATAAATTCTATAAAATCCCCCGTATTACAGTGAGTTCAGTTTTCAGCAAGAAATTTTTATATTTAAATATTAGGAATTTTAGTTTTAAATCATTCAGTAAAATCAACAAAAGATGATCAAGTCAATTTTACCTTCCTACCTAATTACCAGTAGTTACAAAACTTTATCAATAGTCACAGAAATATTTATAAATGAAATATAAAGCCTCTCCCACCTCTCAGATTTATCTTATCACTTATGTCCATTTTCCAAAAACTATTCGAACAGAATTCAAGCGTAATGATATTCCATTATGGGAGAAAATCCATGGCAAGATTTTTTTTCTTAAAAATATCTCCTACTAAATGTTCAAACAGATAAATGTAGAAGAGCGGGGTTTATTTTTTTTTGTGTGTGTGTGTGTGTGTTTTTAAAACAAGCTCTGGCCAGTTTTATTAAAGAAAAATTGTACATGATTTACTTTTCACCAGTCTGTTCTGGCATGCTTCTAATAATATCAGAATCACCTGGATCAATGATAGCCAGTGTGCATACTCTGTAGTATTTTCCACATGCTGTGCCCAATTCAATATTATTGCCACTGTAGTGATGGACACCAGTTTTGGCCAACATGGCATAATACTCTATTTCAGATTTCCTCAAGGCTGGGCAGTTGTTGGCGAGGATGACCAGTTTCGCTTTGCCTTGTCTGATCATTTTCAGAGTCTGTTTGTACCCCAGCACGTACTTTCCACTTTTCATAACCAGCTGGAGCCTAGAGTTGATTGACTCCAGTGACTTTTTCGTCTTCTTTGCGGCCACCATCTTCCTGCCTTAGATGCGGGACGCCCCCAACCAAGAGCAGCCGCCAAGATGGCCGGGGAGCGAGAAAAAAAAAGAGGAGCGGGGTTTAGATTTGGGGGACAGAAATACTCTATTTCAGATTTCCTCAAGGCTGGGCAGTTGTTGGCGAGGATGACCAGTTTCGCTTTGCCTTGTCTGATCATTTTCAGAGTCTGTTTGTACCCCAGCACGTACTTTCCACTTTTCATAACCAGCTGGAGCCTAGAGTTGATTGACTCCAGTGACTTTTTCGTCTTCTTTGCGGCCACCATCTTCCTGCCTTAGATGCGGGACGCCCCCAACCAAGAGCAGCCGCCAAGATGGCCGGGGAGCGAGAAAAAAAAAGAGGAGCGGGGTTTAGATTTGGGGGACAGCAGCTAAGTGATAAGGTTATCTCCCATGGGACATTCCACAGTAAATTTGGGCATTTGTTGATGAAAATACTTCTCACATCTTGCCTCACTAAGATTATATATCTTCTGATGGTTGCCATGAAAACAGCAATAATACTAACAAGGATTAGCTCAGGGTTTTACCACAGAGTACAGAATTATTTTCTGTGAAGTCACTCAGGAATCAATGCAGATACAATGTTGGCATAAAAAGCTGATGAGACTTAAGTAGGGAGTCCAAACTCTTTCTCCAAATCAGAGCCAATCCATTCCTTACCCTGATAATACCTACAGCTTCATCATTTAAGCTCTGAGACTCTTTAAACCTCATATCCTCCACAGATCCTTTCCTAATAAATTCTAGCTCTCAGTTCTCGTTATGTCTCTCAATTCATATTTTTAAAATAGCCTTCATATTATAATTAAATAATCTAATGATAGTGTCTTGCATGGTTCTCCAGAAGTAAACTGAATAAATAGTCTCTGAGTGCCTGCCTTGTGCCAGTAATAAGTGCTATCATGTGAATTATTTCCTTAAGTTCTTATAATGATACCTGTTAAGCAGGTATTATTAATCCACTATTTAGATGAGAAAACTGAACTTTGGAGAGGTAAGTGATTTTCCCAGTACAAGTTATTTCCTCAAAACAATCACTTGTGCTTGATTGCAGGCTATTCAAGGTAAGGGTGGCTCACCTCTTACCACTTCTCTAGGATTCAGAAAGGGCTTGGCTCACAATAGACAAAAATGACTTAAAGAAAATCAACAGTGAAAAAAATAAAAAGAACTATACCTGATGTTAGCAAGTAAGAGGAAGACTGTTGGGTTTGTTTGTTTTTGTTGAAGAAATCAAATATACTGAAAAATATAACAATGTCTACTATTTTGAAAAAAATTAATTTAAAAAATCTTATGTAAAGTAACTATGAACATACCATTTGGTCGTAATTAGTTGTGAGATGTGTTGCAAACATTTGTTATTACTAATAAAGTAATGAAGTAAATATTTCATTTCTTCAAAAAATTTAAGAGAGGTTAACGCATCTGCCTCCAATGCGGGAGACCCAGGTTCGATCCCTGGGTCGGGAAGATCCCCTGGAGAAGGAAATGGCAATCCACTCCAGTATTCTTGCCTGGAGAATCCCATGGACAGAGAAGCCTAGTACATTACAGTCCACGAGGTCGCAAAGAGTCGAACACGACTGAGCGACTTCACCTTCACCTTCAACAAAGTTAAGATTGCCGGGAGAAATATCAATAACCTCAGATATGCAGATGACACCACCCTTATGGCAGAAAGTGAAGAGGAGCTAAAAAGCCTCTTGATGAAAGTGAAAGAGGAGAGTGAAAAAGTTGGCTTAAATCTCAGCATTCAGAAAACGAAGATCATGGCATCTGGTCCCATCACTTCATGGGAAATAGATGGGGAAACAGCAGAAACAG
>SJXQ01002245.1:17932-44820 GCA_006408695.1 Aepyceros melampus | reverse complement strand
GTGAACTCCGGGAGTTGGTGATGGACAGGGAGGCCTGGCGTGCTGCGATTCATGGGGTCGCAAAGAGTCGGACACGACTGAGCGACTGAACTGAACTGAACAAAGTTAAAAATATTTACTCATTATATTTTCTTGACTAGAAGAGAAAAGGTATTAGAGCTAGACCTCTGGGCAAAATAAACATATGTCTTGAAGGAAAAAAGGTTAAGAACCAAAAAATATTGGGAAAGGGATCACCTATCACTAGATTCCTTTCCTAACTGGGTGAACATAAGCAATTCATGTAAGCAATCTAGCCTTCAAACACATGGACCAAACTAACTCTACCCACCACCAGACCATCCTTCAGGGGGAATTAGATGTTACTTTGTGTTCTGAGTTGGCATCTGTTCTATTCTCTTGTTTCTCCAAGGATGGTGAAGAAGCAAAAGGAGCTTACTGCCTAGTGTGTTGGCTTTGTGAAATGAAATCAATAAGCTTTGAAGTTGATTCAGCTGCCTGCTTCTCAGAAAAATGGAAGGTCAAGGGATGAGTCTCTTAAAAGATTAAGCTTAAAAAGACAGAAATCTATCATGTAAACCTGGCTGCAAAAAATGTCTTTATGATTTTAAACAAAGAAAGTTGTGAATGTCCACTTCTCAGGAAGAGTTAAGAGATTAAAAGCATATCTCACTTTCTCAGCCATTAAAATATAATAAAAACCCATTTCCTACTTCTCCAATTTGTTGGAAAATCCATTAGGTAATGTCTACGAAGGCTTTCAGGTATAACATGTTATCTCACTGCTAAGCGTTTTTCTATTTAAACTTGTTTCTGCTTCCTTTCTGGCAACTCCCATGTCTATCTGGGATGCAGCAATGGAGATTATTAACTACCTGCAATCTTATAAGCCTGAAAATTCTAGGAGCAGGAAAGTTTAAAAAGATAGAAATGAAAATTTGGGCACATTCAGACAGAGGCTCATTTAAATGTCAAAATAAATTCCAAATCAAAAAGAATCAAAATAACCTGTCACCTCACAGCTCCTAAGGGGAAGAGAAGGTGCTTTGTAAAGTCAAAATGATCATAATCATTAATACACTTAACATACTAAGGAAGAGCAAAAATACAAAAAGGCAACAATTTCAAATAATGTGAGTATATGTGCACTCAGTCATGTTCAACTCTTTACGACCCCATACACTTTAATGGCATGGGAATGTAATGGCATGAGAGGAACCAGAGATCAAATTGCCAACATCTGTTGGATCATCAAAACACGAGAATTTAAAAAATATATATCTACTTCTGCTTTATTGACTACACCAAAGCCTTTGATTGTGTGGATTACAACAAACTGTGGAAAATTCTTTAAGAGATGGGAATACCAGACCACCTGACCTGCCTCTTGAGAACTCTGTAAGCAGGTCAAGAAACCACAGTAAGAACTGGACATGGAAAAACCGACTGGTTCCAAGTCAGGAAAGGAGTACGTCAAGGCTGAATATTGTCACCCTGCTTATTTAACTTATATGCAGAGTACATCATGTGAAATGCCAGGCTAGATGAAGCACAAGCTGGAATCAAGATTGCCGGGAGAAATATTAATAACCTCAGATATGCAGATGACACCACCCTTATGGCAGAAAGTGAAGAGGAAATAAAGAGCCTCTTGATAAAAGTGAAAGAGGAGAGTGAAAAAGCTGGATTAAAACTCAGTGTTTAAAAAACTAAGATCATGGCTTCAATCCCATCACTTCATGGCAAATAGATGGGGAAACAATGCAAACAGTGACAGACTTTATTTTGTTGACCTGCCTCTTGAGAACTCTGTAAGCAGGTCAAGAAACCACAGTAAGAACTGGACATGGAAAAACCGACTGGTTCCAAGTCAGGAAAGGAGTACGTCAAGGCTGAATATTGTCACCCTGCTTATTTAACTTATATGCAGAGTACATCATGTGAAATGCCAGGCTAGATGAAGCACAAGCTGGAATCAAGATTGCCGGGAGAAATATTAATAACCTCAGATATGCAGATGACACCACCCTTATGGCAGAAAGTGAAGAGGAAATAAAGAGCCTCTTGATAAAAGTGAAAGAGGAGAGTGAAAAAGCTGGATTAAAACTCAGTGTTTAAAAAACTAAGATCATGGCTTCAATCCCATCACTTCATGGCAAATAGATGGGGAAACAATGCAAACAGTGACAGACTTTATTTTGGGAGGCTCCAAAATCACTGCAGATGGTGACTGCAGCCATGAAATTAAAAAACGCTTGCTCCTTGGAAGAAAAGTTATGACCAACCTAGACAGCATATTAAAAAGCAGAGACATTACTTTGCAACAAAGGTCCATCTAGTCAAAGCTATGGTTTTTCCAGTAGTCATGTATGGATGTGAGAGTTGGACTATAAAGAAAGGCAAACATTGAAGAATTGATGGTTTTGAACTGTGGTGTTGGAGAAGACTCTTGAGAGTCCCTTGGACTGCAAGGAGATCCAACTAGTCCATCCTAAAGGAAATCAACTCTGAATATTCATTGGAAGGACTGATGTGAAAGCTGAAACTCAAGTACTTTGGCCACCTGATGTGAAGAATTGACTCACTGGAAAAGACCCTGATGCTGGGAAAGATTGAAGGCGGGAGGAGAAGAGGATGACAGAGAATGAGATGGTTGGATGGCATCATTGACTCGATGAACATGAGTTTGAGAAAGCTCTGGGAGTTGGTGATGGACAAGGAAGCCTGGCATGCTGTAGTCCATGGGGTCACAAAGAGTCAGACACGACTGAGCGATTGAACTGAACTGGACTACAATACATCAGGCTCCCCTGTCCATAGGATTCTCCAGGCAAGAATATGGGAGTGGGTTACCATTTCTTCCTCTAGGGGATCATCCCAACCCAGAGAACAAACTCAAATCTCCTCAGCAGATTTTCTACTACTGAGCCACTGGGGAAACCGAAATAATGTGTTAATCCAACACTATTCCAACACACAGTTACTGAATATCCACCATAGCCAAGGCAAGATTTTAGGCATTGATTAGGATTCAGCCTGCATTCAATGAAGGACACAAAACAGCTGAATGAACAAACACATTTCACATTTGCTAAAGTGAAAACAACATAGAAGCACATATATTAAAACATTTAATTGACTGAATTTAAGCTCTGGAAAGTGAATCCTCAAAGCACACTGAATCAATGTCTTTATTAATTTGATCATGGTTAATTGATGTTTCTATATAATGAGATTCAACAGTTCTAAGCTTTCTAGTCAATCAGCCATAATCACTACACAAACCCATATGAATCGGAAGGCATTAGACTGCATGAAAGAAATACAATTCTGCCGGGGTCCAGCCCGGTGGATCCAGGGAATTCGAAGGGGGGATGGCGTCAGCGAGGAAAAACTTATTTATTTAGAAATATAAGGATAGATTAGGAAGAAATAATATAGTAGGAAAATTAAGATGGAGAAAAGAAGGCTGAATAACTTGGTTTACGTGGAAAACCAATAAAACCTCGAGACAAGAGGTTTGCACCATCTACGTTAGGCTACCGGGCGTCCGTTTAAATATCGGAGAGTGCCCCGCCCTGGGCTCTCTCTCTCATGGATCTTAGCAGCCGTGACAGGTAAGTAGACATGGCGAGCCTCCACGCCCCAGATGGGAATTCAGCCAGAAATTAGAGAAAATAGGAGACACGGGGGGGAGCCCAGCATCAGTGCAAGACTCTCCAAGAGGGAAGGGGAGAAGGGAAAAAAAGGGGGGGAGGGAAAAAAGGGAAGGGGGGAAAAGGGGGGAAAAAGGGGAAATCCAACATCTGCGTAAGGCTCCAAGAGAGAGTTTATGGTTCAGAATCAACTTATATACCCCAAATTATACATAATAGAATATGCAGAGTTACGCAGAAGTAACAGTCCCGACCCTCACTGAGACAAGGCTTTCTTTTTTGCATACTCTCCTGTTACAAAAGTCTCAGGTGGTTTACACTATCTTCTGGCCAAGAGGCCTATTAACATTTCTATGGCTCTCTTCTGATGAAGTTTTTGTTAACCAGAAGACTTATTTGTGTTAATCTTTCCAAAGTCTGAATGCTACTCTCAGAAAACATTAAATAAGAATACAGCAGTTTGTAATAAAAGGAAGTACAGTGATTTATAGCAAAAGAAAAGTAATTTACTCAAAAGTTCAGTATTGCTAATATCAAAACTACTACATATCCCTTTTCCCATATCCCGTTTATATAGATTACATCTTCCCGGGTGCCTGAGAGATAAGAGGAGGTCTGGCAGCAATCATTGAGTCAACCGTGAAATCCTGTCACCAATATAAATTTGAAAAGACTCTGAAACTTTAAGATACTTTGAGGCTTTTGTGCCTTCCACATTTGGGAGGTTGTGAGCAATTCACAAGCTTGCAGAATAAGTCTCAGGTGGTTTACACTATCTTCTGGCCAAGAGGCCTATTAACATTTCTATGGCTCTCTTCTGATGAAGTTTTTGTTAACCAGAAGACTTATTTGTGTTAATCTTTCCAAAGTCTGAATGCTTCTCTCAGAAAACACTAAATAAGAATACAGCAGTTTGTAATAAAAGGAAGTACAGTGATTTATAGCAAAAGAAAAGTAATTTACTCAAAAGTTCAGTATTGCTAATATCAAAACTACTACATATCCCTTTTCCCATATCCCGTTTATATAGATTACATCTTCCCGGGTGCCTGAGAGATAAGAGGAGGTCTGGCAGCAATCATTGAGTCAACCGTGAAATCCTGTCACCAATATAAATTTGAAAAGACTCTGAAACTTTAAGATACTTTGAGGCTTTTGTGCCTTCCACATTTGGGAGGTTGTGAGCAATTCACAAGCTTGCAGAACGTTAGGGGAACCTGTTAGGCAGGCTAGAGAGTTATCAAAGGGGGGTTGGGCTGAAATGGGAAAACAGACAAATTCTTATTTTGGGGGGCACATGTTCAGGAAAAACCAGGGAGAAATCCGATGACTCAAATTGCCCTGCCATCTGAGTTTGCCACGTGACCCTGTCACGGGTGGGATTCCTCACGCTGGCCCCCGACACAATTCCATATGAACTTTAGGAAAAAAATAAGGAAACTGCTTACTGATTCTATAGTTGGTTCCCACACTGAACGAAGTGTAGCTAGTTTACAATGTAGAAGAATTAAACTTGTGGGGGTGGGGGAGCTCAAGAGGATATATGTATACCTCCTTAACAGCTGATTCATGTCATTGTATAGCAGAAACCAACACAACATTGTAAAGCAATTATCCTCCCAATTAAAAGTAAATTAAAATTTAAAAAAGAATTAAACTAGAATAAAGGCTATCTGCTGATTACGGAGTAAATTCACAGAGGTCCTGAATCCTCTTCCAAGCTTAGAACTTCTGATCCATTAATTTAACTGCTAGGAATCTATCTTCAGGATAATCAGATAAGCTGTCAGTTTTATGTACCTAGCAATTCCTATGTGTAAATCCTACAGAAGTATGTGTTAATGTCTACCAGAATGGATTGTTCATAACAGCATGATTTGTTAACTAAAACCTAGAAACAACCATTTCCAGACAAATAGGTATGTCAGGGGAGTTTGTAATTTCCTCAGTCTGTCTCATCACAACAAAAATTTGAAGCGACAGACAGACCAGTGTTACAGCCCTCGGACAGACTAGTGTTACAGCTCCATGTTATAGCTCAGTTTTATTTAGAAAGTAAAGGAAAATACATCCTCGAGGCATGAGGTATGAGGGCATGCTGACCCAAAAGACGTGGAGAGAAGAGAGGCCCCCAGCTTAGTTTTGGCTTCTCTTTTTATATGTTTTTCTCCTCCCTCTGGGCCTGCCCTGTGTAAATTGGGCTAGCCAGGAGTGCTGTTTGTTTTACCTGAGGTCCCCACTCCATTCCTTGGACCTTCCTTTGTTCTAGTTTCATGGGCTTTTGCCTTCCTTTTCTTTTAGCCACCGCCATTCTGGAATCCTTTTTCCTATTCTAACTACCTAACATTCCCCCCTCAAGAGATGGGAGGCCCAATTCTTTGGGAATAGGGGCATCAAGGTCTTTCTGGCTACTTCCTGCTGAACTGGGACAGTGAGGGGCACTGGGCCTCTCCCTCTTGCTAGTCTCAGGCCTCAGAGTCTTTATAGCAGTGTCCATCTAAGGGTGAGTGACATTTTCTCTGGAGCACTGTAGCTTTATATATCCTTGTTGAACTGGCACTGCATGTTGTAGCTTGTTGACCTGGACAGAGACAAAATGGGGTAGACAATTGATAATATATGGAACAATCATAAGCAGCATCAATATGTGATGACAAGGACTAGTAGGGGCATTCAGTTCAGTTGCTCAGTTGTATCCAGCTCTTTGCAACCCCATGGATTACAGCACGCCAGGGCTCCCTGTCCATCACTAACTCCTGGAGTTTACTCAAGCTCATGTCCATTGAGTCAGTATACCATCTAACCATCTCATCCTCTGTCATCCCCTTCTCCTCCCACCTTCAATCTTTCACAGAATCAGGGTTTTCTCAAATGAGTCAGCACTCTGCATCAGGTGGCCAAAGTATTGGAGTTTCAGCTTCAGCATCAATCCTTCCAGTGAATATTCAGGCCTGATCTCCTTTAGGATGGATTAGTTGGATCTCCTTGCAGTCCAAGGGACTCTCAAGAGTCTTCTCCAACACCACACTTCAAAACCATCAATTCTTCAGTGTTTGCCTTTCTTTATAGTCCAACTCTCACATTCATACATGACTACTGGAAAAACCATAGCTTTGACTAGATGGACCTTTGTTGGCAAAGTAATGTCTCTGCTTTTTAATATGCTGTCTAGGTTGGTCATAACTTTTCTTCCAAGGAGCAAGCATTTTTTAATTTCATGGCTGCAGTTACCATCTGATGTGATTTTGGAGCCTCCCAAAATGAAGTCTGTCACTGTTTGCATTGTTTCCCTATCTACTTGCCATGAAGTGATGGGACCGGATGCCATGATCTTAGTTTTCTGAATGTTGAGTTTTAAGCTAACTTTTTCACTCTCCTCTTTCACTTTCATCAAGAGGCTCTTTAGTTCTTCTTCACTTTCTGCCATAAGGGTGGTGTCATCTGCATATCTGAGGTTATTGATATTTCTCCCAGCAATCTTGATTCCAGCTTGTGCTTCATGTAGCCCAGCGTTTCTCATGATGTACTCTGCATAGAAGTTAAATAAGCAGGGTGACAATATACAGCCTTTGACGTACTCCTTTCCCGATTTGGAACAAGTCTGTTGTTTCATGTCCAGTTCTAACTGTTGCTTCCTGACCTGCATACAGATTTCTCAAGAGGCAAGGCAGGTTGTCTGGTATTCCAATCTCTTGAAGAATTTTCCACAGTTTGTTGTGATCCACACAATCAAAGGCTTTGGTGTAGTCAGTAAAGCAGATGTTTTTCTGGAACTCTCTTACTTTTTTGATGATCCAGTGGATGTTGGCAATTAATCTCTGGTTCCTCTGCCTTTTCTAAATTCAGCTTGAACATCTGGAAGTTCATGGTTCACATACTGTTGAAGCCTGGCTTGGAAAATTTTGAGCATTACTTTACTAGTGTGTGAGATGAGTGCAGTTGTGTGGTAGTTTGAGCATCTTTGGCATTGCCTTTCTTTGGGACTGGAATGAAAACTTTTTCCAGTTCTGTGGCCACTGCTGAGTTTTCCAAATTTGCTGGCATACTGAGTGCAGGACTTCCGAAACATCATCTTTTAGCATTTGAAATAGCTCAACTGAAAATCCATCACCTCCACTAGCTTTGTTCGTAGTGATGCTTCCTTAGGCCTACTTGACTTCATATTCCAGGATGTCTGGCTCTAGGTGAGTGATCACACCATTGTGATTATCTGGGTTATAAAGATCTTTTTTGTATAGTTTTGTGTATTCTTGCCACCTCTTCTTAATATCTTCTGCTTCTGTTAGGTTCATGCCATTTCCGTCCTTTATTGTGCCCATCTTTGCATGAAATGTTCCCTTGGTATCTCTAATTTTCTTGAAGAGATCTCTAGTTTCTCCCATACTATTGTTTTCCTCTATTTCTTTGCATTGATCACTCAGGAAGGCTTTCTTATCTCTCCTTACTATTCTTTGGAACCCTGCATTCAAATGGGTATATCTTTCCTTTCCTCCTTTGCCTTTCACTTCTCTTTACATAGCTCTTTGTAAGGCCTCCTCAGACAACCATTTACCCTTTCTGCATTTCTTTTTCTTGAGATGGTCTTGATCCCTGTTTCCTGTACAATGTTACAAACTTCCATCCATAGTTCTTCAGGCACTCTGTCTATCAAATCTAATCCCTTAAATCTATTTCTCACTTCTACTGTATAATTGTAAAGGATTTGATTTAGGTCATACCTGAATGGTCTAGTGGTTTTCCCTACTTTCTTCAATTTAAGTCTGAATTTGGTAATAATGAGTTCATGATCTGAGCCACAGTCAGCTCCTGGTCTTGTTTTTGCTGACTGTATAGAGCTCTCCATCTTTGGCTGCAAAGAATATAATCAATCTGATTTCGGTATTGACCATCTGGTGATGTCCATGTGTAGAGTCTTCTCTTGTGTTGTTGGAAGACGGTGTTTGGTATGACCAGTGTGTTCTCTTGCCAAAACTCTTTTAGCCTTTGCCTTGCTTCATTCTGTACTCCAAGTCCAAATTTGCCTGTTACTCCAGGTATTTCTTGACTTCCTACTTTTGCATCCCAGTCCCCTATAATGAAAAGGACATCTTTTTTGGGTGTTAGTTCTAGAATGTTTTGTAGGTCTTCATAGAACTGTTCAACTTTAGCTTTTTCAGCATTGGTTGGGGCATAGACTTGGATCACTGTGATACTGAATGGTTTGAAAACGAACAGAGATCATCCTGTCGTTTTTGAGACTGCATCCCAGTGCTGCATTTTAGCCTCTTTTGTTGACTATGCTGGCTACTCCATTTCTTCTAAGGGATTCTTGCCCACGGTGGTAGATATAATGGCTATCTGAGTTAAATTCACCCATTCCAGTCCATTTTAGTTCGCTGATTCCTAAAATGTCGATGTTCATTCTTGTCATCTCGTTTGACCACTTCCAATTTACCTTGATTCATGGACCTGACATTCCAGGTTCCTATGCAATATTGTTCTTCACAGCATGAGACTTTACTTCCAACACCACTCACATACACAACTGGGTGTTGTTTTTGCTTTAGCTCCATCTCCTCATTGTTTCTGGAGTTATTTCTCCACTGATCTCCAGTAGTATATTGGGCACCTGCTGACCTTTAGGAGTTCATCTTTCAATGTCCTATCTTTTTGCCTTTTCATACTGTTTGTGGGGTTCTAAAAGCAAGAATACTGAAGTGGTTTGCCATTCCCTTCTCCAGTGGACCACGTTTTGTCAGAACTCTACACCATGACCTGACTGTCTTGGATGGCCCTACATGGCATGGCTCATAGTTTCATTGAGTTAGGACCAAAGCTGTGATCCATGTGATCAGATTGGTTAGTTTTCTGTGATTGTGTTGTGGTTTTCAGTCTGTCTGCCCTTGTCTAGCTGAGGCTTCTCCTTTGCCCTTGGATGTGGGGTATCTCCTCATATGCAGCTGCTGCTCCAGTGCCTACCGTCTTGCTGGGGCTTCTCTGCCCTTGGATAAGGGGCATTAGCCAACTCCAAATTTCCCATCGCCAGGAGGATCCCCCAAAGAGAGATTGTAGCCACCCCAAGAACTCTCCAGCTTGTTCTCTGAGATCCTGTAGGGTCTGAATGTTTTTCTTGAGGACTCTGAGACTTTAAACTTAGCTGGAGGTATTTACCCAGAAACAACACATCTCATTCAAGATGGCTCAAGTCCCTCCTTGTCAAGGGATCAGGAGATCTATTCTCCTGTCTGTTTTGGAGTACAACCTCTGCCAAGTTGTGTTGGCTGTTTAGAGCTGTCCTGAGAAATCTTATGCCCAGAAACTTAATTTTGAGGGTGTTCATTAGAATGGCACTCATTTGTAGTTCTGAATAGATATCTGAGATCTCCCAGGGGCTCATAGGTGTATTGAGTGTCCTCTTCTGTTTTCTTCCATGGCTTGACTCATGAGTAGTGAATCCAGGAGTCATGTCCTGGTACCTTGACTGCTGTGGGGGTAGAAAGTATTACAGGGTAGGGGCCCTTCCATGTGGGCTGAAGTTGAGCCTTTGGGGACCCATCTTTCCAGACTTTAATTAGGACTTAAGTTCCTGGAGCATATAGCGGTGACTCTTTAGAATCTTTTGGGTCCTGGTTAATACCTCACAAGCATATATCCTGTTGGAATTGCCCAATGGCCATGGTATAAGACCAGAGGGTCTGAGCCTCTGGATCTAGGAAGAGGTCATTGACACAAACAAAAGGTCTCCCATATAGCATCTCAAAAGGACTAAGACCAACATGTTCCTTAGGGGCAATATGGGTGCTGAGGAGAGCTATTGGTAAAGCCTCCTTCCATCCCATGGAGGTCTCCTGGGTAATCTTTTTATCACTGATTTTAAGAATTGGTTGGCTCTTTCTACTCTCCTGAAGACTGAGGCCTCCAGGCACAATGGAGATAATAAGTAACACCCAATGCTTTAGAGACCCCTTGGGTGACCTTAGAAGTAAATGATGTCCCACTGTCACTTTGTAATGACCTGGGCAGACCAAATCTTGGGATGATTTCATGGAGCAGTTTTTTTTTTAACCACCTCCTCAGCGTTCTCAGTCTGGGTGGGAAAGCTTTCAATCCATCCTGTGAATGTACCTCTCATAACTAATAGGCATTTTTACCCTTGAGAAACTGGCATCTGGGTGAAGTCCATCTGCCAGTCCTCTCCTGGGTAGGTCCCAAGTCATTGGACAGGCTGAAGTCTTTAAGCTCCTTGGGGGTTAATTGGCAAGTGGGACAAGAGGAGACCACTTGCCTTATAGTTCTTTGGAGGCCTGTTCCTCTGCAGGATCTTTCTAGTAATCATTGGAGGGCCTCTTTTAGCCTTTCCAGAAAGGCAATGGGGTTCTCACTGGGCTCCTGAGTTACTGCTGAGACCTAGACATAGCTGATTACTTTTTGCTGGGCTCCTTTCAGTCCTGCCTTCACAAAGATCAGAAAATGTTCCCTTTCCCAGATGTGCTCAGGGTCATTATAATTCCAATTAGGATCTAAGGAGGGGACTGCAGTTTCCCCTACTGGATATTTATCGCTTGACATGTGAAGCCCCATAGCATACCTTTGGGCTTCCTTTAAGACCCTAGCATGCTCAGGGTCAGATAAAGTTTGACTAAATATAACCATGATGTCCTTTCACATCAAGTCAAAGGCCAAGGTAATGTGTTGGAATGTAGCTATATATTTGCCTGGGTCATCTGTATAGCTTCCCAGATCTTGTTTGATCTGTCTTAGTTCTAAGAGGGAGAAGGGCTTATGGACCCAAGTTGGTTCAAATACTCCTCCAGTTTCGACTAAGGGACTTAATCGAGTTCACTTTTGTGGAGGGGGTGCTCTCAGATATGGGGGCATGGTTTGGATACAAGGAAGGAGCACCAGGCAACTTGGGAGCCATGGAGGTGAGCCTTCACAGACGGGTACCTTCTCTTGGTTATCTGTGCCTAACACCATTTGCCTAGTAGGCTCACTTTTAGGGCATACAACAATCCCATACTTAGGACAGAGTTCCTTCATATCTCTTAGTCAGAAGAAAACTCGGACATAAGGGATCTCTGTCCATTTCCCTTGTCTTTTACAGAATAAGTCTAGCTGCAGGATGGTATTGTAATTTAAACTCCCATCCTCAGGCTGGTGTTCCTGGTCCCTCAGAGGATACCATGGCCATATAGTGGTACAAAAGAATTTTAAGCAACTTCTCCTTAGAGGATCAAACATCTTCCAGTTATCAAGGATGCATCTCAAGGATGTCTGTCAGAAAGTGGATTGGTTATTTCTCGTATGAAAGACAGTGATGACAGGGAGGAAAAGAAAAAAGAAAAAACTAATAGGCCTCCTCCAATTTCCATGGGTGGTGAATCTTTTTGAAACTTATCCTACCCAGTACTGTTACAAGCTGAGAGCCAGGCATCCCTGGGTCAGGTTGCGGATCCCTAGGCAAGCTGAGGAGTGACAGCCTCCTGGAGATTGAATCCCCAGACAGGTCAAGGCAGGTCAGCCTCCCGAGAACTGGGTCCTTGGGCAAGTCGAGGTATGTCGACTTCCTGGGACCCCTGGACTGGTGGATCCCTGAGCAGGTTGAGGCATGATAACCTTTCAAGGACCAGATCTCTAGGCAGGTCGAGGCAAGTCAACCTCTTAGACTGGAGTTGGGCATCCCCAAGGTCTCCAGCCCACATGGAAGGGCCTCTACCCTGTAATAGTTTCTACCCCCACAGCAGTCAAGGTACCAGTACATGACTCAGGTATGTTATATATTCACATAATGGAATATAATACATCAAAGCAAATGAATTACCTAAGCTATAGGTATCAACATGGATGAACTACAAAAACAAAATGCTAAGTGAAAAGAAGTCAGACACAAAATAATTCACACTGTATGATTCCATTGATGCAAAATTCAAAAACAAGCAAACAAATGGTATTATTTACAGATGCACACTTAGCAAGTAAAACTCACTAGAAAGCAAAGGAAAGGAATGATTATTATAAAAAGTCTGGATAGTGGTTCCTCTGGAAGGAGGGGGGGTGTGCTGTCACTATTTGCAGATGCCATGATATTATATATAGAAAACCCTAAAGCGTCCACCAAAAAATGATTAGAATAAATCATTCTGTAAAGTTGAAGGATATGAAATCAATAAACAGGAATCGAATTTCTGTACAGTAATAATTACCAGAAAGAGAAATTTATTTTATTTAAAAAATTTTTATTGAAGTATAGTTGCTTTACAATGTTGTATTAGTTTCTACTGTAAAGCAAAGTGAATGAACTATATGTATACATATATCTCTTCTTTAGATTTCCTTCCCATTTAGTTCGTCACAGAGCACTGAGTAGGTTCAGTGCTGAACTGTACAGTAGGTTCTCATTAGTTACCTATTTTATTATTGTTGTCGTTGTTGTTGTTGTTCAGTCGCTCCGTCATGTCCAACTCTTTGCGATCCCATGGACTGCAGCACAACAGGCTTCCCTGTTCTTCACTATCTTCCAGAGCTTGCTCATACTCATGTCCATTTAGTCAGTGATGACATCCAACCATCTCGTACTCTGTCATCCCCTTCTCCTCCTGCCTTCAATCTTTCCCAGCATCAGAGTTTTTTCCAGTGAGTCAGCTTTTAACATCAGGTGGCCAAAGTATTGGAGCTGCTGCATCAGTCCTTCCAATGAATATTCAGGGTTGATTTCCTTTAGGATTGACTGATTTGATCTCCTTGCTGTCCAGGGGACTCTCAAGAGTCTTCTCCAACACCACAGTTCAAAAGTATCAATTCTTCAGCACTCAGCCTTCTTCACAGTCCAACTCTCACATCCATACATGACTACTGGAAAAACCATAGCTTTAACTAGATGGACCTTTGTCGGCAAAGTAGTGTCTCTGCTTTTTAATACACTGTCTAGGCTTGTCATAGCTTTTCTTCCAAAGAGCAAGCATCTTTTATTTCATGGCTGCAGTCACCATCTGCAGTGATTTTAGAGCCCAAGAAAGTAAAGTCTGTCACTGTTTCCACTGTTTATACATCTATTTGCCATGAAGTGATGGGACCAGATGCCATGATCTTAGTTTTTTGAATGCTGAGTTTTAAGCCAGTTTTTCACTGTCCTCTTTCATGTTCATCAAGAAGCTCTTCAGTTCCTCTTCACTTTCTGCCACAACGGTGGTATCATCTGCACATCTGAGTTATTGATATTTCTCCCAGCAATCTTGATTCCAGCTTGGAATGATCCTATATATAGTATTTTTACATTGTATCAATAGTGTGTATATGTCAATCCCAATTTCCCAATTCTTCCCACCCCTACCCCTTCCCCTTCTCCTCTTGGTGTCCAGCCTGTGTGTCTTTATTCGGGCTTTGCAAATAAGATCATCTGTACAGTTGTTCTAGATTCCACATACATGTGTTAATATACAGTATTTGTTTTTCTCTTTCTGACTTATTTCACTCTGTATGACAGTCTCTAGGTCCATCCACGTCTCTACAAATGACCCAATTTTCTTCTTTTTTATAGCTGAGTAATACTCCATTGTATATATGTACCAACTCTTCAACCATTCATCTGTTGATGGACATTTAGGTTGCTTCCATGTTTTGGCTATTGTTGAGTAGTGCTACAATGAACATTGGGTTGCATCTGTCTTTTGGAATTATGGTTTTCTCTGGGTATGTGCCCAGTAGAGGATTGTTGGCTCATATGGTAGTTCTATTTTTAGTTTTTAAAGGAAGCTTCATACTTCTCTCCACAGTAGCTATATCAATTTACATTCCCACAAAAAGTGCAAGAGGGTTCCCTTTTTTCCACACCCTCTCAGCATTTACTGTTTGTAGATTTTTTAATAATGGCCATTTCAATGGGCAAAAGGTGATAGATACTTCATTGTAGCTTTGATTTGAAGTTCTCTCATAAATAGTGATGTTGAGCCTCTTTTCACTTGTTTGTTGGCCATCTGTATGTCTTCTTTGAGAAGTGTCTATTTATGTCTCTGCCTATTTTTTTTTTTTTTAATTGAGCTATATGAGCTGTTTGTGTATTTTGGAGATGAATCCTTTGTCAGCTGCTTCATTTGAAAATACTTTCTCCCATTCTAAGGATTGTCTTGCTTATGGTTTCCTTATGTCTTTTCATCTTGCTTATGGTTTCCTTTGGTGTGCCAAAGCTTTTAAGTTTAATTAGGTCCTATTTGTTTATTTTTGTTTTCATTTTCATTAAATGAAAAGGTGGGTCAAGAAAGATCTTGCTGCTAAACTGATGTACACACATAATTATTCCATTAGGTTTTGAAAACTTTCTTGCTTCTAGCACAAAATGATGTCTCAGACTCAGCCTAAGTTCCTACCACAAACTTGGAATTACTAATTTCTCCAAGGAGCCCTGGTCCCTTTTAGTCAAGAACGATATTTAGGAAGTAAAACTCTGTGCATTAGGGGTACTTATTACTACTAGTATTTCATTGCTTCTAGGCCTTCTGAAGTCAGAGCTAGGAAAAAAATACACGACAAACTGCATTTGTCTAATATGTTCTGATTCTGGCTTGTGTATCTGTCCTAACCTTTTTAACTCTTGATTTTTCTGACACTAAGTTCTTGTCTATTTTTATAATTGTCCCTTCCCTTGAAACCATATCTCTTGTTTATCTCATACTTAGTATAGCCACTAAAGCATCACTTGCTAAATACTGAGATGCTACTATTTTTTCCATGGATTGTATGACACTACATGACTTTGACCATGAATCTCATTAAACAAAAATGAAGGGATACTGCCATTAAATAATGTGTGGCAACACTTACTTGCTGAGCTCTAATTTTATAATGCCACAACTCTATTATTTACCTATGAGTAATTGATTAAAAAAAAGAAATCAGATTTTCTATATCATCATCAAATTTTATAACCTTCTGAGCATTAGGGCACTGTGATTGGCACTGGAGATACAAACAAGTCAAAGACAGTCTTTAGATTGAGGAGAGATGGTATATACAACGCTATTTACTAAGCCAGAAAGTTTGCTAAGGATTTTATATATAGTCTACAATGCTAACAACCCTGTACGGTGTATAGTATGATTCCTGTTGTGTTTTTCATAATCCTTATTTTTTTCCACATGAGAAAAATGTGCAATTGCAAACTCTGAATCTCAATCAACATAGTAATCACAGATCCAAAATAAACCCAAATTCATCTAGTGCCAAAACCTGAATCCATTTCACTATGGTACAGTGCCTTCTAGAAGAAGTGATGATGAATGAAACATGCCCTGACTTCAGCATGCCTTAAAGTTTTTGTTTTCATTACACACAACTGTACCACTGACTGTACCACTTAGGTGGAAGAAAGGCTTACCTCAGAGATTCCTCCAGCAGCTTTGTGTCATTCTAACAGGTATCCCAGAGACTCTATTTTGCTTAATGTCTTTACAATGAAGGAATTAAGATACTTGTAACACTATTGACACTCAAGTAGGCAAGAACACTGTCACCAATCCTGTTTCATATTAGAATAATAATTCTCACCCTTGGCCATACATTATAATCACCTGCCTTTTAAAAAAAGATGTTGATATGCAAATCACAGAGCAGTTAAATGAGAATCTCTGGGGATGGGACCCAGGAATCAGTATTCAGTGCAAGAACTACCCAAGTGATTCCTGTGCACATCAGAGATGAGAATTACAGCTGTAGAACACAGTAACAACATTTGCTAAGGGGCTTTGATAAATTTGAGGGTGGGGAAGAGGAGTTTCCAATTCAAAAAAGATGAAATCAAATGAAATGGATAGATACAAGCAACATTTTGAAGTCAGCAAGAAGTATGGAAAACAGGTGTTTCCAAAAATCCAATTAGCCTCTATTACAAGTCAGTTTGAATAAAGAAGAGACTGCTATTAGTTTAACCTGGTTCAGAAAAGTTAGAATTCTCACCTGTATGGCTCCAAAAGTGAAAGTGAAAGTCGCTCAGTCGCGTCTGACTCTTTGCAACCCTATGGACTATACAGTCCATGGAATTTCTAGGCCAGAATACTGGTGTAGGTAGCCTTTCCCTTCTCCAGGGGATCTTCCCAACCCAGGGATCGAACCCAGGTCTCCTGCTATTTAAAGTCACACTAATTCCTAGTAGTAACAGCTGTCACTAATTGAGAACCTGCTGCTGCTGCTGCTGCTGCTGCTAAGTCGATTCAGTCGTGTCCGACTCTGTGCGACCCCATTGACAGCAGCCCACCAGGCTCCCGTGTCCCTGGGAATCTCCAGGCAAGAACACTGGAGTGGGTTGCCATCTCCTTCTCCAATGCATGAAAGTGAGAAGTTAAAGGGAAGTCGCTCAGTCATGTCCGACTCTTCACGACCCCAGGGACTGCAGCCCACCAGGCTCCTGCGTCCATGGGATTTTCCAGGCAAGAGTACTGGAGTTGGGTGCCATTGCCTTCTCCAATTGGAACACCTAGGATGGGCCAAATGCTTTGGTTTCTAAACAACTTTATGAAGTAGGTCTCTTTATAGAAGATGATTAAAAGATGGCTTATATTTATTCATAAACATATCATCTGGACCAGTAGCTTCCAACCATGATCCTTGTGGGCCACTGAATTGCTATAAGAGTGCACACAAAGTACAGCCTATAGACTAATTGCATCAAGTCGTTAAATGCTGTTGTGATTACAGAATATAAATCCTTCTAGGAATATTACTAATTCCTTTGTCATTTTTGTTCTTTATCATCCTGCAGATACTAAAATGACATCTATTATCATGTGAGAATATACCATATTTTTTTAACATTAAAAATGGTCCTTTTTGTTGAAACTGGAACTCTCAGACATTGCTCACGGAAATGCAAAATGATGCATGGTCCTTTGAAATGCAGTTTGGCAGTTTCTTGAAAAGTTACACTTGTCCACACAAAGACTTGTACATGAATCAAGTTCATGTTCATAGCAGCACAATTCATAACAATCGAAAACTAGATAATCCAAATGTCCATCAACTGGTTAAATGATAAACAAAATCCACTGCATCCACACAACAGGATACTTTAGCAATAAAAAGGAACTATCGATATATGCTAATGTAGGTGAGCATCACAAACATTATGCTAAAGAAGTCAGACACACAAAAAAACTATCCATTGTCCAGTTCTACTTATACAAAATATCCAAGAAAGACATTAATACAGATCAAAAGCAGATCAATGTTTGTCTGGGGCTGAGGGTGGGGATTAAAAACTGAGTGCAAAAGGTCACCAGGGAATCTTTGCAGGGAGAGCAGGAGTACTGAAATTTTCTAAAAGTGGTTCACAGTGATGGTGGCACAATTCTATAAATTTGCTAAAAATAACTGAATTGTACTACTTTATAACTATTCTGAGGCACCTCTTGGAGACCTATGGCTCCTCAGACTAAAGTTTTAGAACTACTGATCTAAACTAATGGCTTTCCAATTTATGTCTGGTGAGGTTTTTTCCCAACTCATATACTTTCATATGTGTAATCTTATAAGAAGTCTCAAGAAACAGATATAGATAAAGGTTATCTTTTGTTCATATTAAATATAAGTTTAACTATATAAGATTTATAAACTCATTAAAAATAATTCAGTTCAATTCAGTTCAGTCGCTCAGTCGTGTCCGACTCTTTGTGACTCCATGAACCACAGCACGCCAGGCCTCCCTGTCGATCACCAACTCCCGGAGTTTACCCAAACTCATGTCCATTGAGTTGGTGATGCCATCCAACCATCTCATCCTCTGTCGTCCCCTTCTCCTCCCACCCTCAATCTTAGGCCTTCTAAAAATAATTTGAAATTGGAGGACAAGGATGATAGTGGTAACTTTATTCAGTATGTATTTGTATTTGTAGGTTTAGCTTAGCTCTGATTTTAAAATACTGAACACAAATTTTTAAATTCACCCAGTGAAGAAATTACAAATGCCACCAGATTTTACACAGCTCAGGTTACAAAAGCATCATACGATTTAGTTAACAGAGAGGGCACAAAGGCAAGATAAAATGGCAGCACAACCTGAGGCACCAATGGTCTTTTCACCTGTTTAGACTGTGAAAGTTTAACCAATTCATCTCAAGAGAACATAGGATGTTTTTTGGTAATGGCTCTTCAAAGTGTAACAAATATTTACAAACACAATCAAATTTGCAGAACCTCTGAAAAACATTTTACCAACATTTTCTGGTCTGGTCCAGCTAGACTAGAAATTATTTTTCAGTTCTAAAAATACATGATAGTATTGTATCATTGTCCTGGAGAGCACCAATGAAGAGCAATGGAGAAGATGCTATCAGAGTCAAAACAAATATTACCAGCTTTTCTGCTGATTATGTTTACTCACTGATTACAGATACTTTATTTTTCAAAGCAATAATATTCAGTGACCAGAACTATGGGTCAGGCAGCATAATAACAAAAGAGTGTGTAATTTGCAGTCAATATTTTTTCTATCCCAGTAAACCCCAACCTATCACCTGCAATCCATGTGGCAGGTACAAAAATTAGAGGCCTCACCCCATACCAGGCAGGGGCTACTCATTTAATTCTGTTTTCATTACTCCAATGCAATATACTAAGCTGCCTACAGGGACCAATGGAATTCAGATCTCAGTGTAGAAAAAAAAAAAGCCCACTGCCACTGTATTAAGTCAAATCTAGCAGCATTAATAAGATCTACTCCTACAGTGACTCATCTGAATTTTGGACCTTCCAACCCCCCAAATTTAGACCTAATACGTTAGAACCTCAAGCTCACCTCTTTTGAAAAAGATAATCAGCACATGATACTAACAGAACCAACCTGAGGACTCCTGAATCAGGCATAGCTCTCTCTGGGCAAATAATTAAAGAAAGAAAGTAAAGTTGCTCAGTCATGTCCAACTCTTTGCAACCCCATGGACTGTAGCCTACCAGGCTCCTCTATCCATGTGATTTTCCAGGCAAGAGTACTGGAGTGGGTTGCCATTTCTTTCTCCAGGAGATCTTCCCGACCCAGGGATTGAACCCAGGTCTCCAGCAATGCAGGAAGACGCTTTACCATCTGAGCCACCAGCTGCTGCTGCTACTGCTAAGTACTTCAGTCGTGTCCGACTCTGTGCGACCCCATAGATGGCAGCCCGCCAGGGGAAGCCCCTAAATAATTAAGAGCAGGTTCAAATAATGTATTTAACCTACTAAGGAGCAACAGTACTAATCTGGAAAAAGCTGGAAATGCTGTCTTCACAGAAGAGCACTCCTATATACAAAAGCTACTTCTCTTTTCTAGCTGAAGTGAGCCTCTCAACAAATCCTTCTTTGTCTTTCCAGTACACTCCTGATATAACAACTGCTGAAAGTGGACTCCAAACTTCTAGATTCACTTTACTCAGTGACTTGGAAGTTAAAGAGTATCCAAAACAATAACATTCAGCAAAAGCAACTAAAAAATAAGCCAATAAGATGGAAATAAATGTGAGTTTCTTGTTGCTGACTGACCACCCATTCTTGAAAATATACAAAAACCACTCTTGAAATCAGTGGTTAACCTGTAACCTGTGCAAAGCCTTGGGCAATGTCACTAAACTTCTGATGCTCAGTTTCCTGATGTGTCAAAGAATAAATACCACTACTTCCATTCCAGAGTGGTAGAGATGAGAGTGCTCTTGCTATGTCACACTAGTATTTGTTTTCTTACTCCATCTCTCTGCTGTTGCTGCTGCTAAGTCGCTTCAGTCGTGTCCAACTCTGTGCAACCTCATAGACAGCAGCCCACCAGGCTCCCCTGTCCCTGGGATTCTCCAGGCAAGAATACTGGAGTGGGTTGCCATTTCCTTCTCCAATGCATGAAACTGAAAAGTGTAAGTGAAGTCACTCAGTCGTGTCCGACTCTTTACAGCCTACCAGGCTCCTCTGTCCGTGGGATTTTCCAGGCAAGAGTACTGGAGTTGTGTGCCATTGTCTTCTCCGACTCCATCTCTCTAGGCCACCTATATTTCACCAGATCCGAAAGCAGAGTTTGAGTCAGCTTCTGCTCACATCATTTTGTAACAAAAACTTAGCTCCCAAGAAATAATTTCCTCCTAAATCATTCTGGTTGGTTGTATTCTTTTCATAAGTTCCATAAGAAACACTTATTAGAATAGGTATTAAATGGGGGAGAACTGGGCTTCCCTGGTGGCTCAGTGGGAAAGAATCTACCTATAGTAGATATAGGAGAGTAGGGTTTGATTCCTTGGTCAAGAAGATCCCCTGGAGGAGGGCATGGCTATCCACTCCAGTATTCTTGCCTAGAGAATCCCATGGACAGAGGAGCCTGTCTTAAAAAGTTTTTTAAAAAAAACAGAGACTGTTGTAATAATAAAGTATTAAATAAGTGTTTTTGAGCAAATAAGTCAATCTAGCCAGGTCTATCTGGTTAATCTTTCATGAATGGTGAACAAAGACTTAAAAATCTATGAAGTCTTATAAGGATAAAGATATCCTTCCCAACTGCTGAAAAAAGGTTTTAGAATTGAGTCAGAAAGGCTACTGAGCTGGCCCTGTAATGACTTCTTGAAGAACTGTCCAGCTTCTCCTTTTCAGCCAATCAAATGGTGATTTGATTCCCCAGACAAGAAAGAAACCAGTAGGCGAGATCTTTGGTTTTAGCTCCACCTACCAACTTAATTTTCACCTTCACATACATTCAATACCTCCTACAACTAGCTATTTTTCAAGTTTTTCCCATCTCTCCTGTCTCTCCACTGCCCCTCATCTCCCCTGGCCCCCTGGTTCTACTCTCTCCTTCTATACCTCTCCTTCTTCTTCTTTTCTCTAGTGGGAGCATTTACTTCACACTTCCTGGTAAGGCACGACGGTTCTGACCTGTCTCAGGGTTCCTATAGGAAGCAACTATGACACAAAATGGTGAAATAGCTTCACATGCTGCTCTAGCTAAGCCTTTCCCGGAGACCTAAGCACCAAACACTAACCATGCAGACAAGAGCAGTGCTCTCCTGAGATCATCTGTGCTTAGGGATGAGATCAGAGTAGAAGTTCTTTTTCCCTCTGGTAACTGAACTCATTTTCAACACATAAGAAGGGCTGAGGTACAATAATAAATCCAGCTCTTAATTTTCAAAAGTAAGTAGATTTAGAGACAGGGCATGAATAATGTTTCTGCATTTGTAAAAGGTATGTTCTGAATTTAAACTAGATTTTCACCTACTCAAACCTCAAACTCCTTCTCTGCAATGATTTTACAGTCTTGACTTTGGTTAATTAATACTTCCATGACACCACCTTAAAAAGCTACAGAAAAGAACTTTTACTTAATGTGGCAATAAAGAGAACAAATTTTAAATATAGATATACATACTTCTTTTCATGTTTAAATAATATGAAAAAATGTACTGATACAGTCACAAATGTAACATCAATGAAAACCATTTGCTCTAGAAATTTCCCCCCAAGCTTTTCCTTTTAAAGATGGCACTGTTTAACATTTATGCTAAAAGCATTAACAGAATTTTATCAATGAAATATTTTCTCTAGGTAAAAGAATCATGTACTTTTAGAGATAGGCAGATGACACCACTCTAATGGCAGAAAGTCAAGAGGAACTAAAGAACCTCTTGATGAGGGTGAAAGAGGAGAGTGGAAAAGCTGGCTTAAACTCAACATTCAAGAAACTAAGATCTATAGCTGATCCATGTTGAGGTTTGACAGAAAACAACAAAACTCCATAAAGCAATTATCCTTCAATTAAAAAATAAATAAAATTTTTAAAAAGAAAAAAAAACTAATATCATGGCATCTGGTCCCATCACTTTATGGCAAATAGATGGAGAAAAAGTGGAAACAGTGACTTTATTAAGATCTTGCTGCTAAGTAGCTTCAGTCGTGTCCAACTCTGTGCAACCCCAGAGACAGCAGCCCACCAGGCTCCCCCACCCCTAGGATTCTCCAGGCAAGAACACTGGAGTGGGTTGCCATTTTAAGTTCCAAAATCACTGCGGACAGGGACTGCAGCCATGAAATTAAAAGACACTTGCTTCTTGCAAGAAAAGCCATGACAAACCTAGACAGCATGTTAAATAGCAGAGACATAACTTTGCCAGCAAAGGTCAAAGCTATGGTTTTTCCAGGATGGAGGAGCCTGGTAGGCTGCAGTCCATGGGGTGCTAGGAGTCAGACAGGACTGAGCGACTTCACTTTCACTTTTCACTTTCATGCACTGGAGAAGGCAATGGCAACCCACTCCAGTGTTCTTGCCTGGAGAATCCCAGGGACGGAGGAGCCTGGTGGGCTGCTGTCAATGGGGTCGCACAGAGTCGGACACGACTGAAGCGACTTAGCAGCAGCAGCAGCAGCAGCATGTATGGATGCAAGAATTGAACCATAAAGAAGGCTGAGCGCTAAAGGACTGATGCTTTTGAATTGTAGTGCTGAAGAAGACCCTCTTGAAAGCCCCTTGGACTGCAAGGAGATCAAACCAGTCAATCCTAAAGGAAATCAACCCTGAATATTCATTGCAAAGATTGATGGTGAAACTGAAACTCCAATACTTTGGCTACCTGATGTGAAGAGCCGACTCATTGGGAAAGATCCTGATGCTGGGAAAGATTGAGGGCAGGAGGAGAAGGGGCTAACAGAGGATGACATGGTTGGATGGCATCACTGGCTCAATGGACATGAGTCTGAGCAAACTCCAGGAGATAGTGAAGGACAGGGAAGCCTGGGGTTGCAAAGCGTCTGACACGACTTAGCAACTGAAGAACAAGCGTAACAACAAACGTTATAAGAAACACCAGAAATCATTAAGCAAACTCTTTCATTTTTACAGTGAGAAAACTCCCAAGTTAAGTGATTGCCAAAATCACACAGCTGGCTAATGACAGGCAAGGGTCTTTGCTCCTGACACCTGAAAACTGGAATTCTTATAGGTGAAAAACACTTCATTTGTTGATATCAGTACAGAGGCAATAAAAATCTGAACTACTCTTACCATATACACAGTCGACATTACACAAAAGCTGTTTCAACTTTTATAATTTTATTCCACAAATTCTTAACTTGTGACTCACCCTGCTGAGTTGATCCAATAACCTTTGGTTCTGTTCTGATAATTCCTGGACAGTCCGTGTTTCTTCTCAATCTGCTTCCTTGCTTGCTGACTCTCCAACTCAAACTGAAGCTGTTTCAAACCACTCTCCAGCTCAGACACATGCCCTCCCCTTCTTGGTTTTCAAATCACCTTCCTTCACATTTCTCTTGTTCAAATTGCTGGGTGAAAAGGATTTAATTTCAGTTCAGTTCAGTTGCTCAGTCATGTGCGACTCTTTGCAACCCCATGGACTGCAGCACGCCAGGCCTCCCTGTCCATCACCAACTCCCTGAGTTTACTCAAACTCATGTCCATTGAATCGGTGATGCCATCCAACCATCTCATCCTCTGTTGTCCCCTTCTCCTCCTGCCTTCAATCTTTCCCAGCATCAGGGTCTAAAAATTCCAAAGTCTTTTTTTTCTCTTTTCTTTTCCCTTGTCAGTCAAAACAAAACACTTTTCCATATAGGAAAACTTGCCCATTTCACAACTGCAAAAATATTCCCTTCTTCCAGAGAAGGGAAGGTTGGTTTCACAAACAAAATGTCAGAACCTTTCTCATTATAGAATTTGAAAATCATTTTCTTTTGTTAAAGACATGTACAAAGGTTCCAAATGGAACCCAGAATATGTGTAACTGCACACCGAGGATTACCCTGAAATCTATCACCAATCAAACTGACTGATAGGATGTTTCTTTCAGGTTAGCTGTCTCTTTAATCAAATCCCTCACTGAAGGAATTTCAAATCACAAGCATACATCTTTGCAGTAATACTTCTATATAATCATAATCAAATCTCTTTTTAATTTTTGAATCTTTTTAAAGACACCCTTTTATTTCTTGTTGCTTGCCTTCAAGTGAAAATTAAAAATTTCAATTCACGGAGTTGTTTTTTGGCAGTCTACCTATAGGTTTCACTAACCACTTTTCAGAGTGGTATCTCAGGAGTTCATCAACTGGGTTAGCTGGTTACAACTAGGCAGTTAACTGAACTACAGGGCACTCACTGGTTTCCTTTTTTCCCTCTCTGATTTGATATGTCATTGGACTACAAACACACTTCTTACTACAGAAAAGTTTTTGAATCTATATTCTGACTGTTCAACCAGCAGCAGTAAATGGGACCAGACTAGGGTCAATTTCAGACCTTATTCAGGACCGTACTATTCTCTTGTAAATAAGAGTAAAAAGAAAGCTGCAACCAAATTGGGTAACAATATCCTGGAGAATCCCAGGAATGGGGTCGCACAGAGTCGGACACAACTGAAGTGACTTAGCAGCAGCAGCAGCAAACGTATAGGCAGAAAAGGACAACAAGTTATATGGTTCTCATAGGTTACATTTGGCCATCCAGTTGCATGTGTGAGACTGAGAACACAAACAGAAAAGTACTATTCAAATACATATAAATATACTGCAGTCCAAAATAAATCTTTAACCAATGGTCACATGATGAGCCCAGACTTAACTTATTTGTGCAATGGAGCCATATTTCCTAATTCTTGAGTATTTGAAGGTTATATGAAGCTCCCTTAAGGCAGTTGTTTCCTTCCATGTGGGAAGTTAAAACATGGCACCTGGAGGCCTTAACACAGCTGAAAAGCTTTAGGATAACACCTTGATTAGTGATTCACTACTTCTCTGAAAACCTGGAACATATTTTAAATGCTTCGCTGCTTTTTAATTACTCTGTGTGCAAACATCACTTCAGTGCTGTATAAAGTAGCCATGGTGGTGGGGGTGGTTTAGTCACTAAGTCATGTTCAACCCTTGCGACTTCATGGACTATAGCCTGCCAGGCTCTTCTGTCTGTGAGACTGCCCAGGCAAGAATACTGGAGTGGGCTGCTTAGCCACAGTAGTAGTTCAGTCGCTCAGTCGTGTCCGACTTTTTGTGAGCCCATGAACTGCAGCACGCCAGGCCTCCCTGTCCATCACCATCTCCCGGAGTTCACTTGGTATACTCTATCTCAGATGCTGCAAACAGTACATATCTAGAATGGCCCACAGTGTTTGAAACCCTGCATGGACCCATTTGTTGTGAGCAGCGTGGTAAAAGTCAAGTGGGCTCAGTGAATGCCCTTCTCTGATGATCCCAAATGGTCCATTCCACCCCCGTTCCAGGCAGTCTTCTGTGAGATGTGTATCACAGCAGGATGGGCACATCCCTTAGCAGGCAGCCACTGCTGGGCCTCATTACTCCACACCCTATTACTAGGCAACAGGTCTTGCTTAGCCATTGGTCCGGTTCCTCAGTGGGCCCTGCCCATAAGCCACAAACTGTCAATGAGCAAGCGGTAGATGTCTTGCTCAGCTACTGGTCAGTGCCACAGTGGACCCTGCCCACAAGTAACAGTGAGGGAACATTAGGTAAGTGATTCAGCTAAGGGTTAGTGGTGTGGCGATCATCAGGTAGAGAGTGAAGTAAGAGGCCCTCAGGCCTTCTCCTGGAGGCCCTCAAGCTCACCCAGCCTTAGGCCAGCAGGTGAGCTGGAGGGCCCAGGAACAGACCCGGGACTATGTCCTGCTCCAGAGCCCTGACTAAGGGCCTCCACTAGCCCAGGCCTTGAGGCAGTGGTGAACCTCTCCCCCATCCCTGTCTCTGCAACCTACTAGCAGTGGCCGACTGTGTGGGTCACAGTCTGTGAGAGCTGGTCTCCCCTATTTGGGTGGCCTGAGGAGACTACGGACCAGTTGAGTTGGGTGCCTGGTTCCCTCAGGGATGACAGCTGGGCAGGGTGTGGGAACCTGGCCCTGAGGGAGCTGCCACCTGAGATCTGCCTCCTCTTAGCCAGGACTGGGACGGCGGAGGGTGCAAGTTGTGCCTTGGGACCTTGCTCTTTCTTGTCAGCACAGAGGATAACATTCATCTGGTAGAGATTTACAGGAACATCGCTACCTGACCACGACCTGACCTGAAGAACAAAGGATCTGACATCACACCCCACCTTCACCTTTTGCTTTTGAGGGGGCTTGCTGAAAGCTTTCAGTAACCTTGGGGTTTTTAGGGTATGAACTACCCTCTCCTTGTATGAACCTATAATAAATCTTTCTCTGTTTTAAACTCTATAATGTTTTACTATTGATTGGCCTCACTGTGCCTGGGGCGCTTGTACTTGAGATTTGGTAACAGTAGGATGAGGAGGGAAGCTGGGGAGCGGGG
>SJXQ01002245.1:0-17370 GCA_006408695.1 Aepyceros melampus | reverse complement strand
GGGGGGGGGGGGAGGGGAAGGGTGTGTGTGCGGGGGAGGGTGGGGATGGATGAGTGAGTGGCTCCCAAAGCTACCCAGCGGGCAGGTGCCTCCCCAGGCGTCACCACTCGGTCTCACTCATCGCCGAAGGGACGTCCTCACCTCCAGTTTATCTTTCAGTTCCTTGTTCATCTGCTCATCCTGCCGACTCTTGTCTTGGTTCCTCTCCAGCAATGCCGTGCCCCCTCGGGTCGCTAACACCAGATCGTTCTGCCAGATTCTGGGCGGGCGCGGTGGCTGCAGTCCGACCCTCCCTGGGCTTGTCCTGGGGATGCTCCCCGGCTGCCAGCAGCTCCAGTTCCTCCTCTAGCGCCAGTTCCAGCTCCGCGGGGCCCCCGGGAAAGAAGTTGAGGGCGGCGGCAGCACTATAGATTGCGACCTCAGCCGCGCCAGGCAGCCAAGCGCAGCAGGCGCTCTTCAGCTTGGCGGGTGTTGAAGCGCGGCCGCCAGGCCCAGGCAGGAGGCGGGCGGACTTGCCCCAAGCGGAGCCCTCAGCGGAGCGGCTGGCCGGCCCGCGCCGGGCGGCAGGGGGGAGGAGCCCCGCCCGCCGGGCGGCAGGGGGGAGGAGCCCCGCCTCGCCGGGCGGCAGGGGGGAGGAGCCCCGCCTCGCCGGGCGGCAGGGGGGAGGAGCCCCGCCTCGCCGGGCGGCAGGGGGGAGGAGCCCCGCCTCGCCGGGCGGCAGGGGGGAGGAGCCCCGCCTCGCCGGGCGGCAGGGGGGAGGAGCCCCGCCTCGCCGGGCGGCAGGGGGGAGGAGCCCCGCCTCGCCGGGCGGCAGGGGGGAGGAGCCCCGCCTCGCCGGGCGGCAGGGGGGAGGAGCCCCGCCTCGCCGGGCGGCAGGGGGGAGGAGCCCCGCCTCGCCGGGCGGCAGGGGGGAGGAGCCCCGCCTCGCCGGGCGGCAGGGGGGAGGAGCCCCGCCTCGCCGGCCGGCCGCGCCCCTCTGCCGATCCCAGGCTCAGGGGGTCGGCGCTTGCTGGGGAGGAGGCGGTGACAAAGGATGAGGAAGGGGAGACTGAGCGGACAGGAAGCAGGAGGAAGGTTGCGAGGGGGAACCGCCAGGTTTTCGGTCGCCCTGTTGCTGCTAGGTGAGGCTGCCGCGGTCGCCCGGGCAACGCCTCGCGGGGCGCTCTGCTGTCGCTGCGACGCTCGAAGGAGCCGAGCTCCGTGTCCATTGGCTCGGCGGCAGCAGCAGCAACGGCGGTTCCCACCGGAGCGCCTCACAGCCCCGCAAGCTCCTCCCTGCATGCCTCAGCTCCTCCAGTTCTCCCGGCTGGCCGCACCCCCTCTCCCCGCCCCTCGCCGGCGCAGGACGCGCGCGGGCACCTGTTCACCGCGTCCGCGAGCGATTCGCCGGTTGAGGCATCTCCTCCTCAGCGGCGCCCAGGCCTCGCTGGCGGCCTGTACCCCTGAGCGCGCCACCTGTGGAGACTGCTGTTGCCTTCCTAACGGTCTCGGCGCTTCCCGGGTGCGGGCCACGCCCCCGGCCTCACACCCACCTCTCGGTATGGCCCCGCCTCTAGCACGTTCACTTCGGGGTGTGGCCTCGCGAGAACCTCGGAGCACGGCCCCGCCCCAGCTTCGTTCTCGCCTCTGGGCGCTTCTGAGAGCCTGGCGTCGCTCCTGTTTGGGCTTAGGAATTTCTGTGTGTTCAGTGGGTCTCAGTCTTAGGTGGTCTCCAAGGGAACTGAGGACATTTCTCCAGTCACGATTTTGGGTTTGATTCCCCGTGAGAGTTAAGCAGTCGGGAGAGGGAGCGCTAGAGAGCAATAGAAGAGATGACTTCAGTATCCCAGCATCTTGATGACGCAGGAATACAAGGGATCAGATGCTTTGGAGACCAGCAACCTCGAAAGAAAGGGGTTCTATTTAGAAATAATGGGGGAAAACCGCTCACAGGTGGGAAATACGAAGCAAATATTCTGCCCAATAATAACTTCTTTACTATGTGCCATGTCTTGTTTTAAGTGCTAAATACGCATTATCTTCACAAGAATCTTATAAAGTCAGTACTATCACTCTTCCCATTTTACAGAGAAGGAAACTGAGAGCTTGAGAGAGAGGATTAGATCCAGGCAGACTTACTCCAGGGTTTGCATATATTATTATTCTTTACTTTCCTCACATATAAATCTTGAGGAAGATAAATGGTAATTGTGAGCAAGATGGCCGGGGTCGATATTCAAGGTGATATCAGGAAAGCTTCCTGCAATAACCAAACCAAGGACTGAAGAGTCTACTAGGTGATTCCAGTCAGTTCTGGCTTTGACGTCATTGGTGATGCTCTGTCTCCTATCTTCAGAAACAGTCTCATCTGAAGCTAGAATTGGTTCCTTTCCTCTTGGACAACCCATTTTTAAGTTATATCACACTTTCTTTTTATTGCAATAAGATGGAAATTTCAGCTGAAATGAGTCAAATGATTTCTCCTAACTTCTTCTCCTTGTTAAATTCAGAGCCTAACAATACTCAGGTATATGCATCACTTTCTATCCTCAGCCTGAAGGAGAGAATCCCAAAGGTCCTGAGCCTCAGAGCTTTGTTCTCTTGTGGATTGAAAAGGAGACAGACAATAGAGGGTTTCCCACATCAATCGAGAGTAAGCTTTGAGAGTTGACCGTGGTACCATTCCAACAAAGCACTGTTCTAACACTTTTTATTATATTCCCTTGAGCAGAAATCGTGGGCCCATGGTGAAACCCAACGGCAAATCCCTTTTGTCTTTTTTGATCAGGAAAGGAGAAGTTACTCCTAAAAATAGATTAGGGACAAGAGCAAATAGAATTTTTAATCAAAATAGGTTTCAGCTATTTATTTTTCCTTAATGCAGACTTGCAGCCTATCTTTCCCCAAAGGTCTTTGTCTTGCCTTCCTTAAACTCAGTGGACCTACTCTATTAGACTTGCCTGATACTGTGAAAATGAACTATTACAATGCTAATAATAATCCTAATTTCTGAAGATCCTTCCTCACAATATTCCCTGCCTAACCTGACTAGGAAGCGATCATTTTCTGCTGCAGATTTGGCCCTAGGTACTATTTTCTCATGAAAAGTCAAAGGAGACCAGCCTAAGTTTGGAGAACTATTTAGAATAACTGTTCATACATTTTTGGTCCCAGAACCTCTTTACACTCTTAATAAATAAAGTTCTTAAAAACCTTCAGTTTATATAGGTTTAGATATCAACATTCACTGTATTAAAAATTAAATGTTTTAAAAATACTTATAATAAACCCATTATGTGTTAACATAATGTATTTAATGAAAAATAACTAAATATTCCCAAGCCAAAAAAAATGAACAAAAGGAATGGCATTCTTTTTTATTTTGCAAATCTCTTTAACGTTTAGCTTAACAGCAGAAAATGGATTTTTATATCTGCCTCTCCATTCAATGTAGTGATGTTTTGTTTTGGTTGAAATATGTGAAGAAAACCCCAAGGATTTCGTTGGGAAAATGAAGAATATTCTCATAGCCTTTTATGATTGTCAAGGGTATTTTTCTTTGATAATATACTGAAATTCAACAAGAGATAGCTTCTTATAGGTTAGTTGCAATGTGGAATCTAAAACCTGAAGGAAATCCACTCATCTTTCTTCCACAAATGGCTTTTTTACCATATGTGACTGATTCTTTGTGTGTGGGTGTGTGTGGGTGTGTGTGTGTGTGTGTGTGTGTGTGTGTGTGATTGATTCTTTAACTGTATGTATCAGTATTTGGGAAATAATGGTTCACTGAGTGATGCAGATCTTCCAAATACTGTTATATGTCTTTATATATTTCAAAATTCCATTCATTAATATCACCACTGATCTCATCAGAAAAGTCTTTAAGTATTGGCAAGCTATCAAGCTCACTGGGGTTGATATGAGTTTTCCAAAATTCTTATTTTCAGTGGAAAGCTCCAACTTTATCATTGGTAACCATAGTTTCTATTGTTTTCCTTTAAGTGACAGTCTTGCTACATTCATTTTTGAGAAAATATCTGCCAAATACCCAAATTTGAATACCATATCGATCTGTCATTCATTTAAGGAAAAATGATGTTCCCCAAAATACACGATTAGTTCAACCCCTAAGTCAAACAGTGGTACAAAGGTTTTATCTCAAAACAACAGCATACTTAGGTATACAACAGAAGTGCATTATGGGTACTTCAGTTTCATCACATGGAGTATTAAAAAGATATTTACTCAAGGAATGGGATTTAATAAAAATAATGTTTCATCAGGCACATTCTCAAATGAAAACTAGCTTCTTTCTTCTTCTTGTGAACAAATAGTAGTGAAGAATAACATGTCTATGAGTGCACTTTGGTACCACTGCCATGAATCATGCTAAGGTATCAGTAATGTTATCCACACTATCCTTTTCACACCACCAAGACCAACATAGTGAAAAATAAAAATAGTATTATATAGTCAGTATTATGTTTGCTGCTGCTGCTGCTGCTGCTAAGTCGCTTCAGTCATGTCCAACTCTGTGCGACCCCACAGACGGCAGCCCACCAGGCTCCCCTGTCCCTGGGTTTCTCCAGGCAAGAACACTGGAGTGGGTTGCCATTTCCTTCTCCAAGTGTTATGTTTACTAACATGAAATTATGAAATAAAATATGAGATTATGAAATTAGCTTTACTATGTTAATACTGTTAGAATACAATTATTATGAAAATAGTGCTTACTTTCCCGACCCTCTGAAAAGGTTTTTAGAACCTCAGGAGTTGATGAACCATGCTGAGAATTGCTGATTTAGAACCATTCAAGACAAGTTAAACTTAAACTAAGAAGAATGAAAAAGTACCTTCCCACATGGCACTTAGTTGTTGTTGTTGTTTTTCAGTCACTAAGCTGTGTCCAACTCTTTGAGACCTCAGAGACTGTAGCATGCCAGGCTTCCTTGTCCTTCACTGTCTCCTGGAGTTTGCTCAAATTCTTGTCCATCGAGTCAGTGATGCTATCTAACCATCTTATCCTCTTTTGGCCCCTTCTCTTCCTGCCCTCAATCTTTCCCAGTGAGTCGGCTCTTCACATCAGGTAGCCAAAGTATTGGAGTTTCAGTTCCACCATCAGTTTTTCCAATGAATATTCAGGGTTGATTTCCTTTAGGATTGACTGGTTTGATCTCCTTGCTGTCCAAGGGACTCTCAAGAATCTTCTCCCAATTTAAAAGTATCAGTTGTTCATCATTCAGTCTTTTTAATGGTCCAGCTCTCATATTCATACATGACTACTGGAAAAACTATAGCCTTGATGATACAGACCTGTGTCGCCAAAGTGATATCTCTGTTTTTTAATATGCTGTCTAGGCTTGTTGGGCTTCCAAGGTGGCACTAATGGTAAAGAACCCGCCAGCCAATGCAGGAGACATAAGAGAGGTGGAGTTTGATCCCTGGGTTGGGAAGATCCCCTGGAGGAGGGCATAGCAACTCGCTCTAGTATTCTTGCCTGGAGAGTCCCATGGACAGAGGAGCCTGGCTGGCTACAGTCTGTAGGGTCATAAACAGTCAGACACTGTAGCAACCTGCTGCTAAGCTGCTAAGTCACTTCAGCGGAGTCCGACTCTGTGTGACCCCATAGATGGCAGCCCACCAGGCTGCCCTGTCCTTGGGATTCTCCAGGCAAGAACAGTGGAGTGGGTTGCCATTTCCTTCTCCAACCTACGCATGCATATATGCTAGGTTTGCTATGGAAATTAGTGCCAAGATTCAAAACACAAAGCAAAGATATGAAAACCCACAGACTTCTAAGAAATCTATTATTTAGTTTATTCTGATTCATGCTAGAATAATAGTGGCTAAAATATGTATCATTTCATTCCTTAAATCCTTTGTATAACATCTCATTTAATCTCCATAGTAACCTTACGATGCTCGTATATAACAATAGTAAGTATTATGACATGATACTATAATCCTACCTAACTCTAAAGTGCTTGCTTTTAGTTACTAGGCATCATATTTTTTTATTATTTTTATTCCTTTAAAATACATTTGCATCAGTATTGCTTTGGGTACCTTGATATTTTGGTGACCTTAGGTATGACCCATCTTAGCATGGACAGATTTCCACATAAGTGCTGTCACATCTTTAAGGGCAAAACATGAAATTTTCTTAGAAATCCTGATAGTTCCAAACATGATAGCACTCATTGAATTTCCTCAAGTTGTTTATTTTTATTAGCATCTTGGTCTGTGAAAACTGGTAAGTGTAAATATTTTCCAGAAAATTTGTTTTTGAAAAGTCGTGTTGAAGAAACATGAAGAGCTGGCAAAACATGTGATAAAGCAGTTCCACATTTGGTATTTTCATCCAGCAACTATAACTGTGTGTGCTTTTAATTTTATATTTTATTTATAAACTAGTCATAGGAACATAAGTCTCAAAAATTCCTAAAATGTTACCCAAAAACATTTTATGTTTTTTAGAGATGAACTGAGTCAACATTTTTGTGAAATGTGATGTGTATACCTCCAGTGATCCTCAACTTGGTTTTTAATGGAAAAACATTAACTTCTGTGGCTCATGCTCAGTGGCATCAGTCTTTAGTGCATACCTTGCCCTGTCTGATGTAGGAGTGAGCTTTCTCTGCTACCTGTCACTAGGGCCCCAGCTCATCCTGCTGGGACCTCTTTCCCAGCCCCTCCCATCTCTAGGTTCTTACCTTGGCAGCCCCCTCACGCCTGCCCTTCACCCTTTCAGGGTCCTCTCCTGGACTTCAACCCCACCCTTCACTCCCCTTTCCCCTTCAGTTGTTATTAAGATAAAAAGATTTCTTAGGACTTCTCTGGTGGTCCAGTGGTTAAGAATCCACTTCCCAGTGCAGGAGACTCGGATTCAATCCTGAGTTGGGGAACTAAAATCCTGCTAAGCCTGAGCACCGCACCTGCTGGGCTCTAGAGCCTGTGACCCACAGCAAGAGAAGCCCCTGTGCCACAACGAAGACCCAGCACAGCCAAAATAAAATAAAATAAATTAAAAAAAATATTTCATGTATGTATGGTAGTTAAAATGATGCCTGGCACATGGTAGGCACAGTGTGGGTGCTTGATAAATCAATAAATATATAAAATAACTGAGCACAGATTTCTTCCTCTTAACGCCATGATATTTTACAGCTTTTATGTCTGACTTCTTTTTCTTTAGATGCCTGTTTCCTTTTAAAATAAAACTTACTAATTTAAAAAAGGGATCAACTAAAAAATAATAAATAATAATAAGTGGTATTGGATATAGCAAAACCATGATGGTTGTATGCAAAAGACTAAAGTTGGCAGATAGTGGAGTTATTGAGAGTGACGATCTGGGGTTCTTGGATTAGATCCGCCATTAACCAACTATATACTTGAGCAAGGCATTCAGTGTGTTTGAGCTTTGGTTTCCTCATCTGTGTGGTACACAGTTGGGCTAAATAAGCCTTTATTCTCTAAATCAACAGATTTAGACTCAGTTCTCAACAGATGCTGACTTTTGCCCCCTGAGGACATTGGGCAATATCTGGAGACATTTTGGGTTTTCACAACTGGGAATAGGGGTTGCTACAAGCATCTAAGTGATGGTGCTAAATACTCTACAATGCATAGCACAGCCTCCCACAACAAGAATTATCTGTCCCTAAATGCCAATTAAATTGTGATATTGAATGGTTTGCCTTGGAGATGAACAGAGATCATTCTGTCGTTCTTGAGATTGCATCCAAGTACTGCATTTTGGACTCTTTTGTTGACCATGATGGCTACTCCATTTCTTCTGAGGGATTCCTGCCCGCAGTAGTAGATATAATAGTCATCTGAGTTAAATTCACCCATTCCAGTCCATTTTAGTTCGCTGATTCCTAGAATGTCGACGTTCACCCTTGCCATCTCTTGTTTGACCACTTCCAATTTACCTTGATTCATGGACCTGACATTCCAGGTTCCTATGCAATACTGTTCTTTACAGCATCGGCTCTTGCTTCTATCACCAGTCACATCCATAACTGGGTATTGTTTTTGCTTTGGCTCTATCCCTTCATTCTGTCTGGAGTTATTTCTCCACTGATCTCCAGTAGCATATTGGGCACCTAATCACCTGGGGAGTTTCTCTTTTGGTATCCTATCATTTTGCCTTTTCATACTGTTCATGGGGTTCTCAAGGCAAAAATACTGAAGTGGCTTGCCATTCCCTTCTCCAGTGGACCACATTGTCAAACCTCTCCACCATGACCCACCCATCTTGGGCTGGACACCATAGCCTAGCCAATTGGTAAAATTAACCATCACTTTACTTTTTTCTGAAATATAATGGCAGGATATAAAATTTTCTATTTTAAGTGTTCTCAGCATTCCACATATCTAGCTGAGAAAGGCTGACACCTCCTGCCTCACACTCACATACATCATCACTCAGGACATGAAGATAGCTGGTATCCTTCTGAATGGGCCCTGGAAAGATGTGTGTGCCCAAAGCTTGAGTAAGCAAGCTGCTATCTACCTCCTGTCACCCCCTCCCTCTTTCCAGAATGACCTTCCTGTAATACAACGAGGGAGAAGGGAGATTTGATTTATATCCCCATCTATTCATCACTTTCTTTCATTGATTTCCAGGCTACCTTGGGCCTCCACTTGTGCCACTGCTGGGAACCCCTGAGGGCTAGGAATAAAGAGAACCATATTTGACATGAGACTGCCTCCACCAGGCTGGCCTGGAGAGAGAGGATCAGGACAAGAACTCTTCCTGGCTCCTTTCCTTAGTTCCTTACCTAACACACCAGGTGGTATGGATGCATTAGACTGCTGTGAGTATGGGGCCAGATAGAGGATACTGCAAGACAGGAATAAAAGTAACATTTAGGTTAAGCAGCACTGTTCAATGTTTAAGGAAATTTACCAAGATAAACCCTTCTTAGGGACTCTCCTTAGGATATAACCCAATTCCACATTTCAATCCCCTGTATTAAAGTCCATCTTTCCCTTACCCCTTGGAGAGAGAACTACCTCTTCAATCCTTCCCAGAGTGAATCTCTGTTTCCTCTCTAGTACCAATCTGATACCCCACCATGGACATGTGTGGGCCTCCACAGTTCCTGGCAATACCTTTCCAATCCTGGGATTATTTATCAAGAATGTGCTTTGGTTAATAATCCAGATGGGATTTGGTATTTTAAATACAGTCCCTCGTGGAGATCTCTCTGCAGAGTGATCTGAATGTAACATGCCTCCAGATTCTTCCTTTTGTCTTCTAGAATGTATACATAATTTCCAGACAAAACATGCATGATGCAGACATACACATCCCAAGAACAAAAATAATTCTCCAAAGCAGTACAGTCCAAATCAATATGAACAAAGAAAAATATTTTCTTCAAACAATCTGCCAAGCTGTTCCCTGCCCACAACAGAAAGATTACTTTATGTTCTTATGCACAGTGATTTTAGTTTCCCTTTTCATCATCTCCCTATTTCTAACAACTCCTGGGAGCCTGACTAGGCCTGAACATTGGCACATGTCCTAAAGCCTTTCCTAACAGCAGAATTCCTTGCCCCTGAGTCATAACCTAAGACAGTCCTTCCCAACTTTGATCATGGTATGTAATAAACTCATGATATGATAAGCTCATATGGTACCATAGGATAAATGGACTGGAGCAGTTTATGGTAAGAGGCTGCCCCAGGCCCTAGATCTGGCTTTCCAAAGGGGAAAGGAAGCAGGGTTTGGCACATATCTCATCTATTACATAGTATCTCAAGAAGCCCCAGAACACCTCTGGGATGCTCTGCCCATGCCATGCTCCTCTATCTTGAGCCAGATTGAGTTTTTAGGCAGAACTTCCTCTTCCCAATCATTGACAAGTGGCAAAAAACAACATAAAAGAGATCCTCCCATCATCAGCAGTAAGGCCAAGAGGCTAGACTGAGACGCTGGACTGTGGTTTATTAGACTCATCGGTAATAACTGGCCTTCAAAACTCCAAGGGAAGTTCTCTCTGACCTCCCTTGTGACTATTCCCAAGTTGAGAAGCTACGGTCTGAAAAAGCTAACTAGAGAGGTTGACTACACTTTTTATAGAGAAAAAAGTGACTACAATTTTCATAGGAAAAAAAAGTTCTTACAACTTATCAAATTTCTCTTTTTTCACCTAAAAAGATGAAGAACAAGGACAGAACTTCATCACAATCTTGAAAAATAGAGCAGTTGTACCCACATCCTAGTTTATTGACTATCATTGAAACATAAGGACAGTGTCTTTCTTATTTTCTGTCATAACCTAGATCCTACCAAAAGGTTTGAGACATAGTAAATGCCCAATAAATATTAAAATAATGTGCTCTGCAAACCGCAGCAGGGGATAACTTTTAGTATATTCATCCAGAACTTAAGGAATTGAAATTCATCCCACTAGTGATTTACAGTTTAAAGAGATTATCTAGCAGGAGGTAGCTTCTCAAAATAAGATTTCAGACAGAAAGCCAGCTGGCAACTAATGATATAGATATTAAGAGACGAGAACTCTCTCACCAAATTGCTAAGTCAGACCGCCTGCCTTTGTAGAGAAGCAGCTGAAGTGCCATTATCTGCTTGCACCGCAGGCAAAAGCCCTTCAGCTCCTTCTGTTCTCCACCTCCACAACCTGTTGAAAAACCAGATATCCCCTTCATGAAGCCAACAGGCCCTCATGCTGTTTACATTGTATGACAGCCTGCTGGTCAAATTCTCTGAACGTTCCAAATAATTCAACACACTCACTGTTTTCTTGATATGAGTCAATAGTGGAGGAACTGCACACAGTTGAGTCAGAATAAACACAAGCACTATTAAAAATCCACTCAGATAACCTTCTTTGCTGATGTTCTTAATAACTAGACAAGAATTGAGCTGAAGTGGACATCTTGAACATCTAGGACGAAAGAAGCTGTTAAAGCTAATACATAGTGTGAAGGTGAGGTCGCTCAGTCGTGCCCGACTCTTTGCGACCCCGTGGACTGTAATGTACTAGGCTTCTCCGTCCATGGGATTCTCCAGGCAAGAATACTGGAGTGGATTGCCATTTCCTTCTCCAGGGGATCGTCTCGACCCAGGGATTGAAACCGGGTCTCCCGCATTGGAGGCAGACGCTTTAACCCATAGTGTATACAAGTAAATATATTACTAAAATTAAAGCAGAACACATTAATCCTCCTTGTGAGCACTAAGGTTTAAATACTTTTTATAGTGGTTATTTACACGTAAAAAGATACAACCTGTTGAAAAACCAGATATCCCCTTCATGAAGCCAACAGGCCCTCATGCTGTTTACATTGTATGACAGCCTGCTGGTCAAATTCTCTGAACGTTCCAAATAATTCAACACACTCACTGTTTTCTTGATATGAGTCAATAGTGGAGGAACTGCACACAGTTGAGTCAGAATAAACACAAGCACTATTAAAAATCCACTCAGATAACCTTCTTTGCTGATGTTCTTAATAACTAGACAAGAATTGAGCTGAAGTGGACATCTTGAACATCTAGGACGAAAGAAGCTGTTAAAGCTAATACATAGTGTGAAGGTGAGGTCGCTCAGTCGTGCCCGACTCTTTGCGACCCCGTGGACTGTAATGTACTAGGCTTCTCCGTCCATGGGATTCTCCAGGCAAGAATACTGGAGTGGATTGCCATTTCCTTCTCCAGGGGATCGTCTCGACCCAGGGATTGAAACCGGGTCTCCCGCATTGGAGGCAGACGCTTTAACCCATAGTGTATACAAGTAAATATATTACTAAAATTAAAGCAGAACACATTAATCCTCCTTGTGAGCACTAAAGGTTTAAATACTTTTTATAGTGGTTATTTACACGTAAAAAGATTTAGGCTCTTTAAAAGCAAGTATAATACACTTATTTAATATATAATATGTTTATTAAAACATGCTAACTAGATTTCTCCATTAATGTTTGGTTGTATTTTGTTTCCTTTAATGATGCACGAAAAGTGCTGACTGAATTTGCTCTCATATTCTACAGTATTTCACTTATATAGTAGTTTAACTTAGTAGTCTAAATGAGCAAGATTTGATTCTATGCAAATATTGAGATAAATGAGCTAACACAAATATTATTGCTTAACCATATATATGGGATTTAAAAAAACTAAATAATTCCCCCATCAAAACATACAACCCATTTTTGTCCATTTTCCTTGAATATGACCAACACTTGATCTCGGAAATAGTTAACTGAATAACACAATGGAAAGAAGGCAAGATAAAGAAAATGCTTCTTCTCATTAGCTATATTCCGGTATTTGTCTAGTTTATCAGTTGTTCACTGTGTGGAGTTTGTGATCCTAAATCACAGAATCACAGAAAAGAAAATGAAAGCCAGACTATGTCTCTGTTAGCAGAGATAAATAGGTTTCTATCTTGGTCTTAGATTCCCAGGAAGATATTTTCTGTACTGTTACATAATATTTATTCTACACATTCTTAATAAACATCTTCCCTGTGCAAACTCATGCTCCTACTATGCCTGTAAAGATGCTTTCCTTATTTGGTGACTTAAGTTGGAGGACACCTGGTAAGCCTCCTTCGGAGTTACTCAATTCTAAATGTACTTTCAAGAAGCACTTATTGTGTCACTTGCTACATGCCAAATATTTGACCCAGAATGAAAATAAGACAGTCCCTGGCCTCATGAACTCACAGTCTAATGAAGGAACAGACAACAACAAATCAAGCTAACGCCAAACAAAGATGTAACATACAAAGATGTAACATACAAAGATGTAACATACAAAGTTGTAACAGAGGTAGATACAAAGGAGGAGCAGCCAAGTCTCTGGGTGTGGAAAGCATGGAGCACTGCATGGGGGGAAAACATAGTTCATCTGGTTCTCTGAAAGGTGAGGAGATGGCATCCACAAGGACTGGGAGAGAAAGAGACTCCTGACAGAGGGAGCGACTGCATGATGACGGGAAAACAGTGGGCAGACGATGCGTAGGTCATTATCATCAGAAGACAATGGCACGGAGTGGTAAACGCTGGAAAGTCAAATTTAAAACAAATTATGAATGATCCTAATCATTGTTTTAAAAAGACCAATAGATTTTTGTCTATTTTTAAGTCACGAAAACCAACAAATTGAAGTTCTCCCTAGGAAACCCACGTTTCATATACCACATCTTCCCTGACCGCATGCTCATGCCTTTATTGCACACTCCTTTGTTAGTTCACGTCCAGACTTTTGAATTCAAAGATCAGGATCCCTGTTCAGAACACTGAATACGGAGAGTCCCAAGAGACTGGCTCCACAGCTCAGACTCTGCTGTTTCCTGTTTTCTCCAGTCCCCAGTTTCCTACTGAATCCACCTTTCCCACAGTTCCCTATTTGCTCCTACAGCTTTGCCATGGAGAAGAGTATAAATTTTGGAAGATCCCTTTCTTCTGAAACAGGTTTTTCTGCTCTTCCTTCTTCATTTTCACCTTTAGTTGAACAATGACTGCCAGTATCTATAATCACTCTCATTCAGCACAGCCTAAGCTATAATTCTTAAATTATGTAAAGCCCCTCCTCTCTACTACCATCTACAATTAGCTTCTACAGGTAAAGATGGGCATGCTAAAACAGCTGTAAATTTAACTTTTCTTTTTTTAATCTTATTTCTCTATTTTTAATCATTTCCATTGTCCTATTCTGGATCTCAAGAATCTTTTTAATATAGGGATGTAAGCTCAAGAGTTGATCAGGCTGAAGGTAACAAGTAGACTAATTACCAATGCTCACATTCAGTGGACCATGCATGCCTTCCACATCACACCATCTTTCCTAACCCAAGTTTGGCTGTTAATTTAAACACATCTTTTGGTCCATGATATTTCTTTATAAACATCTCAACCCAAGATTAAAAGTATCAGACAGATAATTGTATCCCCTTGGGAGAAAAACAAATCCTGAGGGCACATATGCAAGTCAAGAAGGAGACTCTTTCCATGTTCTTACTCCTGCTTGGCCACGTGTTGCTTAAAGTATTTAAAAGAAATCTCAAGAGCTGTGCTAGCTGAATCCCTGAAGGCACGTAAGATAAACTCGAACCAGGTTTAAATACGGATATTTGTTTATTTATTTAAATCCTATGCCTTCAGAGTGAAAAGGGTCCACTGTAGTCAACTTGCTACCAAGAGACTGCTTGATTTCTGCAAGAGACAGTCTCTGTTTCTGGCAGTTGGGCATGTGCTGAGGCAGTAGCTAGGTCTACTAAGTGTGAGTCCCTAATTTGGAGCCCATGCATAGCCTCCATCCTTACCACCACGACTGCTCTATTCACAGGCAAGTTCTTCCTACTAGGACATATTCTTTCAAGAGCACCTCTGCATGCACTGTAGAGAAGCTTGCACTCTCGTTTTGAGTCAGCCCATCTGAGAACCAAGCTGAAATAAAAAGAGGCTTGCTCCTTGGAAGGAAAACTGTAACAAACCTAGACAGTGTATTAAAAAGCATAGAAAACACTTTGCAGACAAACGTCTGGATAATTAAAGTTACAGCTTTTCCAGTAATCATGTATGGATGTTAGAGTTGGACCATACAGAAGGCTGAGTGCTGAAGAATTGATGCTTTCAAACTCTGGTGCTGGAGAAGATTCTTGAGAGTCCCTTGCACTGCCAACCAGTCAATCCTAAAGGAAATCAACTCTGAATATTCACTGGAAGGACTGATGCTGAAGCTCCAATATTTTTGCCAACTGATGTGAAGAGTAGATTCTTTGGAAAAATCCTGATGCTAGGAAGGATTGAGGGCAGAAGGAGAAGGTGGTAGCAGAGGATAAGATGGTTGGATGGCATTACCAACTCAATGAACATAAGTTTGAGCAAACTCTGGGAGACAGTGAGGAATAGGGAAGCCTGGCGTGCTGCAGTCCATGGGGTCATAAAGATCAGACATGACTTAGCAACTGAAAAACAACAACAACAACATTAGATTGTCATCAGAGATTCCTCCTATATATTAATGAAAGTGAATGTATTAGTAGCTAATTCATGTCTGACTCTGAGACCCCATGGACTGTGGCCCGCCAAGCTCCTCTGTCCTTAGGATTCTCCAGGCAAGAATACTGGAGTGGGTTGCCATTCCCTTTTGCAGGGGATCTTCCCAAGCCAGGGATTGAACTCAGGTCTCCTGCATTACAGGAAGATTCTTTACAATCTGAGCCACCAAGGTTAATCCTATATGATCGACGTTCTGCTTAGAGGGGCAGAGACAAGTGCAGAGAGGAGAACGCCCTATGAAAAAAGAGACACACTGAGGGGAGATGGCCCTGTGACAATGGAAGCAGAGATTGGAGTCAAGGAGCTGCAAGGAATACTAGGAACACCAGAAACTAAAAGAAAGGTACGGAATAGATTCAATAGTAGAGTCTTCAGAAAGATGGTGGGCCTGATGACTCCTTGTTGCAGACTACTAACCTCCAAAACTATGAGAGAATAATTTCTGTTGTTTTGAGCTACCAGTTTTTGCACCACAATAGTATCTGGCACATATTAAGGGCTTGATATAATTTAAGTTGTTTTTTAAAGCAATTTTGAGTGCCTATTGCATGGCATATGTTCATTAAAAGACAATTGGTTGTATTATTATTAAACATCAATGAGTCAACATTGCTTAGCCAAAAGTTTTCTTCCTGAAGACCTGGTCTCCTGCCATTTGTTCTTAACTTCCCATGGGGACCTAGAGGTGCTGTAAGGCTTTTCAGGGATAATAAGCCACATGTTAAAGGAAATAATTAGTAGGTCTATTGGTATCATGTCTTTTCCCGAACAAAAATAAAGTTTCTAAAAGGTTTCAAATAGGAACATACAAAAGAGGACAAAACTCACAAGGGGAAAAGAATTACTTGGCAAAAGCTGCCTAACACCATTTCAGACCCAAATTCCAAATTAATGATACCCATCCAGGGAGCACAAAAGTCATCTAAGGGAAAAGAGTGTTAACAACAAAAAAATAATAATTTTGCTCCTTTGCACAAATTTCCACCAGAAGTACAGATGTCAGACATCATTCTGTACCAGGCATTAGTCAGTTGATCCTTGTTTACAAATTCTTGAGAATTTGTTTTGCTTGCAGGCACAGCCATCCCTGGCTCATGACCAAGAGAGCACTAAACATTTCATTCTGTGAATTTTTTCATTGATTTAAGGGGAAGGCTAACTAGAGAGGCTAATCATGCAGCCCAAAGAACAGAAGCTTTGATTCCTCACAGAAGCAGCTCTGACTTTTTCACCTGGATAACTCCAGATGACTTTCTCCTGGATTGCTGGCTGGAGAATGAGTTGCTACTAAGAGAACAGTCCCACAAAAACTGCCTGTATGTATGTACACTTTGTGTCCCTGTGTCCAAAATCTGACGAGAGATTGATAAACAAGAAGACTTCATTTGGTGGAAGGAGAATCCAGAACTCATTTTTCCTTGGTATTAAATGCATGCTTAGTCGCTTAGTTGTGTCTGACTCTTTGTGACCCCATGAACTTCAGCCCATCAGATTCTGCTGTCCATGGATTCTCCAAGCAAGAATACTGGAGTAGGTAGCCATTTTCTCCTCCAGGAGACTTCCCCATCTCTCGCACTGTAGGCAGATTCTTTGCTATCTGAGCCACCAGGGAAGCCAATCAGCAAAATTTGGGATAATTCCAAAATTCCAGAAAATCACCCCTGAAATGATTTTCTGTTACTTATCTTTCTCATAGAATTGTTTCTAGAAGTGAACAATGGATCCTCTCCTATATTTGTCTAAGAGAAAAAAGTCTAAGAAGATTTGTAGTTTAATAAGGAATTGATTAGGATAGATGATCTTTCCAACTGTGGCCCCCAGTTAGGTCCAGAATGTGAAACATTTGCATTCACTGACAGAGATGAAAATGAACAATGGGCTCAATGAAAAATAAGGAGGGAAGTTTGTGCGTGTTCAGGGACAAGGTCTATTTATTGTGACTAATGTGCTGCAATTTCTATCTTTTCTTCTAGGGCATTAAAAAAAAATAGGGCTTCTGCCAGATTTCAAAAAGACTTTCGATACATTCCCCACTACCCATCCCCAGGGCCAGGTATGCCCTATTACCTACAGTCAGTTCCCACACTGACTGTCCCATGAGAGAATCTTAATTCTTTTGTTTTAAGATCTGAGAATGAAATTGTATTTCAGGACCAAAAAGCCTGTCCCTATTTTCTTCTCTTAATTTTCATCATTACTCAAAATAAGAATATTCATCCTCCTTACCTTTGCAGTACAACTTTAATTTATAAATGCCAGAGATTTGTAATTCTGTTATCTGAAAAATTATATATCAGACATGAGTCTTTATTTTTCTTGAACAGCACTGTTTTTGCAATG